>OX359250.1:45439898-46039898 GCA_947179485.1 Allacma fusca | reverse complement strand
GTATGAAGGGAGTGAGTGAGCTTATTGTCATTATGAGCGTGTACTTGGATGGAGACTTAAGCCAGGACTTGGTTATGGTTGGGGATAGTCCCCCAGGGGTAGAGTCTCTCTCTCTCTCTCTCTCTCTCTCTCTATAATGACCATTCCTCTCCCAACATACCTTCAAATTCCCTCATATATAAAATTCTCATACATTGATATACGCATAGGTAGGTATAATTATCTATATTAGGTTTATACCCCTACAACCACACGTCACTTACGATGGGACACACAAGTCCCCATGGGGGACTGTACAAGGAGGGTCGACTATATATGTATGCCCAAATTAGACACGTATACCCCATCTGAAAAGGAAGGATAACGGAGAGATTTGTTTTAGTATTCTATATGAGTCTACTTTGAATTATACATATAACCTCTCTCATCTTCCCTGCACTGCACAGTCAGGTCCCTTTATATGAGCATCCCTAAGAAGGAGCGGAATTTTTTTTAAAAAAAAAAAAAAAGGGGGGGGGGACACCGGTAGATTAGTTACACACAAGAAGTCAGATGGTGGTGAGAGGGGGATTGGTCCAGTTGAGCATAGTTGGCGTGTGCTACTCAAGAGAAAGTGGTCCCTGAAGGGGGTCCCTTTGTAACGAGAGTACACACTCACTCCAACTGGAGCAGAGCTCTTGATGATGAGTTGAAGGAAAGGAGTGTATGATTTATAATGTGGGATTATTTATAGACACTTTGTCTGTGTTGGGTTCGGGAGAGTGTTCTTGGGAATCCTCGTCTCTCCGCTCTTGTTGGTAATTTAACGCTTTTGCCTTCCTCATCCACCAGCTCATTCCTCCGTCTCCATGTAGCCTCGTTACGGCGTACTCTCCCTTATGTTGATACACACATATCTAGATACATATGTGAGGGAATGTAGAGACAAGCGAAAGATGATCCGATTCTCCCAGGAAAAGCGGAGTCTCCCCATGATGAGTGAGACCATGGGCTGATTATGAGTGTCATCTCCGCAACACACTTGGCCGGGATCCGTACTGTCAGTCCCGCTCAGGACTTCCACCATACATATGTACGAACAACCCTCACTTTTGTCCACGGATAAGATGCAGAATTAACTAGGTGGCTCCTCCAATCAAATCAAAGTGATCTTTGTACGGAATTTCCCCGCTCAAGTGAACTGAGAGAACTCCGGATTTTATCCTTTCATCCGATGAAATTTATTTCCTCAATCTCTGTAGTATCTACCTACAACTTTGCTACAGTTATAGGGATGGCACGTATGTAGATATCCCTCTCCATATAATTATAATGATAGGTAATTACTTATATATGCAGAGGATGTCGTAATTATGTTGAACGCTATATGGTCGTGGGCACATGTGTGTAATTGATAGGTGCCGGAGGAATTGGGGATTTGAGACGTTGGATCGTTGTCACTGTGAGGAATGTGTTGGAGAGGGCTATTTGTGTGTGTCTGTCTGTGGATACACGGCTGATTCTGCTCCTCACATGGTTGTGATTAGTGATCACTCATATGTTTCAATCCAATGTTTTCATTCGGGAGATACTCCTCTCCGGACGGAATTTCCACGTGTGGAGTGCATCGTGGTGGGTGGAACTGAGAGAGAGAGAGGAATTAATTGACAAAAAGTGCTAGAGCACTCACGTGGGTTGAGAAGTCGAGTCGAACATTAATAGCTGTAGCTTCCTCATACATCTTCATCCCACACACGCTCTCCCATCCATCTCAACTTCCTCAGTGTCTACAGTCAGAGTCGAGTATAACGGCCGGCTATGGCTATATTAGGGTCCGCTCTGTACACTGACCCGCATCCGGCTCCCTTGACCTCCTTCCTTCAAATACGTAATAATTATAACAGTCGAGTATCATATAATTACTAGTCCCTGACAGACACTGGGGTCACATTTTGGCGGGACTCTATCTAAGGCCACTATCTAAGGGTTGTACAGCATTTCCATCCACAATTCCACGTTCAGCCACCACAACATGATCTCTTTGGGGTTACCCGCTGAAGCCGCAGCTACTATCCTTAAAAAAATATCCTAAAATACGGTCTATTTACGTGCTATCCCTAAAAACATTTTTGAGAGGGAATTGACGCTATTCACAGGCACTACTACACTTCCATGTACTTTTTATATCTCCATGTACACTATGTATTTTTATTTGAGTGAGTCTCCATGTAGATCATTTCCATTTAAGAGAATCTCCAGATGTAGACCATTTTGCTTTTAAGTCAGAAATGTACCTAGACCAGTTTCCCTCTTCACAGATGATGTGTTGGCTCTAATTTATTATTATTGAGTACGACATTGAGGAGACTATTTTGTAAGGAAAGTAATCCCTAGTATTTTTGACATGGTAAATTAAAATATTAGCAGAATGTAATAAAAAAAAGGATTGCCGATCTACAGTGCAAAATGGAGGTGGTCAAGTATAACTGGGATTGTGGGGAACATGATCTTATGAGGGAGTGTCTTGGAATGAGAGTGCACTGTATATATTTATGTGTGTATGTGTGTGTGTGTGTGTGAGAGAGAGAGAGAGAGAGGGAGAGAGAGAGTGTGTGTGAGTGTGAGTGAGTATGATGAGGAGTCCCCATCCCACCATATCTACATGCATAAATCATGTAACTCCGCATCTCAACACCTGTCACACTTTTCCTACAACGTGAGAGCACTAGTAATAATTTTATTATTCATTATTTTATTATTCATGGATTCTTTCCTCCAAATCTCTCACCAATTCCTTTTTTTTTCATTCTATAATTATTTTATGTCCTCGTAAAATAACCCCCGTAAAAACCAACCGCAGGCTGGGTTCTAACTTATGTATGTCGATTCACGTGAAGAAACTAATCTAATGATAACAAAATATTTCATTCCTCCATATTGTAAGGTGGCAGGATTTTAAATCAACAATAAATTGTCATTATGCGGCACTAAAATCTATAATTTTTTAACGGCAATTTTTGATTCAATATTTAACCAAATTAAATTAATTATTATTATAATTGACAGTCGTATGTATGTAAGGAAAGAAACCGGCTTAGATTAATTACAATTTGGGTCAAATATTATTAAAAACTTTTATATTTTTCCGTATTTTGTAAATTCAACAAAACCTTCAGTTTGTAACCCATGGCGATGGAAATATTACTGTAGATCAATCAAGATATTTTTAGAAAATCTGGGAGAATTTTGCTACAAAGTAAAATGTATATCATTGTAAATGATAGAGATGATGTCGTTGGTGGATAGACAAAATGGACCAAATACATTTTCGATTGAAAGCCAAATATTTAAAAATACATGGAAGCATTAGACTTTGTAAGAAGCTCTTCATGGACGATGTATGTATTGGAAGTAGTGGGGAAATTGAGAGTGTCTCAATGACAATATCACACCCTATATTTTGACTACGGGGCTTTAAAATGACTGAATTAACACCTATAATTTTACCGTTTAAATCCCTCAAGGAAAAATATCCCGAGGAATTTATTAGCACCCTTTGGTTGGATCCACACTTGGGAAAATTTGAATTGTCTGCGAATCCCAGGCATGGATGTCATTGGGAATGACGGAGCTGAACGGGAATGGTAAATATTATTGTGACCAAGGTGTTGGGTTACATATGTAATTACATATGTACCTTCAAATAATTATTTCCCCTTTGCCTTTGTAAATAGGTTGACCCCCAAGTGTAGGAGCGTTCCTGATTTCATCTCAGGGAAGGTTCTTGTTTTTTCCCCTTTGAACAACAATAATAATAAAATTGTTATTACTCCTGGGACAAAAGTCTCGTGCTCTTTTCACCCGTAGTCCTGCTAATTATGCTAAATGTAAAATCTCCTAAATATTTATGACCCATTGAATTTCCATAGGATTTCTAAAGGTCTCATAATTAACGGACTCCGAAGCACTAATAGGAAATAAGTGTGAAATTAATTAATGGGCGAGGAATTCAGATGTTTCCTTTTTTCTTCCCACTCTGAGGGCTGAATCCTCCCAATCTGTAGAAAGGTGATGTCAGTTGCGATGTTTGAAATATTCCCCGACGTTTTTTTTTTGACACCCAAAAACATTATTTGATGGGAAGCTTTTCTAAACGCTCCCTTCATTAATTATCTGCCTTTATAAATGACAAATCTGCCAAATATATTAAGTATTGTAAAATCCTTGACTTGTAGGAAATTTCCTGGGGCATTAGCCAAAATTTTTTATATGAGGCCAAAAAAAAGGGAAGCAAGAACTATGTAGGAGTCTTTGAGGATAGAATTTTCACTGGACATACAGTTTGTGTGGAAGGGTCTGAAGAGCAGGGTCCTTTTATTCCCCTGTATATTTTTAGACGGGAGAAATTGAATCCAAGTAGTATCTTTTAGAACTGACCTGTCACTCATTGAAAAAACATAGTAGCCCTGTCCATGTGACTTGGAATTGTTCTTTAAGATTATCCTCCTCAATCTGCCTATTCTCTCAGCCATTGTGATTACCCCAACCAGACTCTCTGAATTGAACCTTCTCAAATCCAAAGTGTGAGCTGAGGTGAGCCTTATTCATCTCCTGGACTTGTCTCTGGGAGTCCAAATAAGATTTCTTTTTAATAGAAATTCCAATGGAAAAACAACAATGGAGGACTGGCCATTGTTTCCATATCCGTCAGCCCGTGTTTTTATAAATGACTCCCTTCCCAGCCTGAGATATAGAGATGTTTGGAGGGAGGGAGGGAGGGAAGGAAATTGAGAGCTGATCTTCGGACGATAAGAAATCTATACACACTTACATAGATATGTATGTATCTATACATAATTATATGTACATCCCATGAGATGGAAATGCTCTAGACATGGGAACACCATTCCATGCTCTTCATTTGTATGTATGTGCCGTGCACCTTATTTTCCCGACGCACCTGGGATTCTTTACAAGTTTTTTAAGACCCGACTTCGGAGAGTGAGTGTTTGGAAGGGAAGTTGAGGACTTTCCCATGTTTTCCCCCCTTTTTTTTCTCCACTCACTCATCCGCCCTGTTCTTTTCAATAACAAGGCTCTCCCGGCCGCAGCACTTCCAAACAAAGACTACTTTCTACAGGGAACTCTCCCTATGACGGGGAACCGTGGACGGGGATATTTTTTGAAGAAAGCTCTTTCCGGGCTGATCCCAAGTTGAGGCTAACGCTCCTCAGGATCTAGAGAGAGAGAGAGAGAGAGAGAGAGAGAGAGAGGAAGGGATATGAAAGGGGATAAAAACGGGACTGTCCTATAATGTGTAGAGTGTACGTCATAGTGAGACTGGCCAGTAGATACTGTATATAGATATTTATAGATATACATGGAGGAGTTATAGGAAGAAAGGGAGCGAGCCGTGGTAGATTTGATCAGGAATTGGGATCTCTTTGAATTTGGGAGTCAAGTCGGAGACAATAAGTGACGGCGGAGATTGTGTGAGGGCGGGGGGAATGGAGGTACAGTGAGGGAGGAAGTGAGCGGAACACTTACCTGTCACACTCCCTTTTATATCTACATCTATGGATGTAGGAGTAGGCATGGGGCTATGCTCCAGAGCCGAAGAGATCATGGGAAAGGAAGAAAGGAGTTGGAAGGTTGTAATTGAGAGTGGACTCGTGCGTCAAGTGGCTTTATTCAGGACTAACGAGAAAATAGTGTTGAGTCCATCGGGTTAGATTGAAATTGTTCCGGGGTCTCTCTCACGTTCGTCTTCCCTCGTCAGTGACCTTATAATGCTTTTGTCCGGGGAAAGCAACTCTCTCTCTCTCTCTCTCTCTTTTGCTATAACCAACTCTTAAGCCTGCTCCCGGTGACATTTAAACAATGCTCAGTCATACATAGTTCCAGAGGTACACGGATAACTTTCACAGGGGATAACAATTTCGCGGACGTACTTTGTCAAAATTGCCCGTAAAATAAAGAGATTTTGTACTGACTCTGAGAGTTTTTCAGAGAGAGTTTCTTCAAGCATGGCTTGTATAAATTGAACTGTTAACCGGCGAAAATGTCTCAGATATATAGTTACCGCCCTTGGCTCATCCATACAGCCAGGAGTTATAGAGATTTTGAGGCAGAGAGATTTTATTTTTTAAATGTGATAGTCTTGTGGAGAGTTGTCACCTTTGACAGGATTTGAGTGTGGACGTAAGACTCCGACCTGTGACTAAAAGACTAAAAAAATTACTTACAGGGGAAAATACTACTACTCTAATCTGTTTATAGATACTGGGGAACTCGATATGGGAAAAAGTATAGAGGGAGAGGTTATTTATAAGAGATGAATTTTTATTCCATCCTGATTTTGATTGATGTAATAATTTGTGTTTAAGAAACTCCAGCTGGCGGAGACATTGTAATAAAGGAGAAAGATTGGGAGTCCCTTATTATGATGGGGATTTGATTGACTACGTAATGTAAGACATGTGAGATTGAAATGTGGATTTGAGAATGATGAGTAATTTGTTGTCCTTGTGATTGTCTCCATAATAGACCCTAACATGAAAGGAGAGAAAATCAGGTCAAAAAACATATCGTCGTCAGAATGGATTCTGTTGGAAACACTTGACTGTCGGACGAACCGTCCGATGCACACTGGTCCCTTTCTGACTGTTCAACGAAGACGTCGGAGACGAAAATACGTGCGAACTTACCTCTTCAAAGACCCCACGCTCATTGATGACCTCTCCGTTCATCAGACTAATTTCGTCCTCGCCAGAATCAACAATTGGGCATTCAACGCTTTCATTCTTGATAATGTGACGGGTGGTGAGTCATCTTTTTTTTGTCTCTCCTTTTATAATTATATTTAGATACATACATAGATGTATGTAGACGTACGCATCTCCTGTAATTAGTATTGAACAGGGCACAAAGAGAAAAAAATACCGGTGAATGGAAGTTTCGGTTACTAAATATATATTCCCTAAACCAGCCACTGTAGCCATGTCCTCTAGTTATTATTATTATTACAATCGATTGGAGTCAGATTTGAATGAATGAATTTATTAATGGTTGATTTGACCTTAGCTCTGATAACCCGCTCATTATCGCATTAATTGCAAAAATTCGTAAATAAAATAAATTTAAAAGAAATAAGTAGAAATAAGCATTTAGAGAAAATTGTTAATAAGTAGGCATCAAAAACCTACACATCTTTTTTTTCAATTGTTTAGAAATTGTACAGAAAATTATTAGGTGAGTGGAAGGGAAGATCAAGTAATTACCAGTTACGAAGTGAGCATTGAATGTCGTGGCTGAATCTATTATATGCAGATATATTTTAGCAAGAAAATATATAAAGATTATTACTTGAGTGAGATTGTATCGTCCCTTGAACTCGTCCTGGAGTTTATTTTTGGATTCCTATCAAAAATGCATATTCCTCCTTATCATTATTATGACAATCCCGTGTGTTTTTCTAGCCGTGGTTGAGTTGTGCAACTGAATCAAAGGGATTTGGAGCACACAGGAGTTAGTTAACTTGAATGCATGGAGTGGGGAATTCGGTCTGGATTAACTCAGTCTCATATCTAAAGTCCCAGTCCAGACGGCATTAATTGTGTCAGAGGACCTCACTCTTTCCACATGCTAGTTTATCACAGACCCGGCCTATTTTTCATTTTTCATAAGCAGTGAGCTCTGACATGGGAGTCCATACTTGGACTTTGGAAGAGATCCACAGGAGTGCATCAACCAGGGTCACTATATCACTTGACTCCCCTCCCACTCTATAGACCGCACGGATATTCCAGTTCCCTATCAAAAAAAATAGTGAAACAGATTTCTTGTAGCAATGGTTCACTAATTATATATATAGTTCTTGCACATTTTTTGTCCGCATTTTATAAACCTGGAATCATTGACCTGTTTCAATATTCTTGTATCTAATCATAGAGGTCAGCCATGCCAAGGGAAGTTGGGGTTTTCAAATAATTATCTACTCTCAAAATACAAACTTTTTTATTACCCCAATAGATTTTGCTTTCAAATACCTAGATAGTGTTTTAACGCTGTAATTTGTTGTAAAGAATGGCTTTTCAGAAATGTATTTGGGGCTGGCGGATTGCTTAATAAAATTGTTGAATCCCAAGGTATCAGCTCCGTGGGTATTAGAAAATGATAGGTGTGTCCACCTGTACATGAGCCAATTGTCCAGTTTATAACTATAGGCATAATTACATTGGCTTAAATACAGGAACAGTAACCATGTAGAGACAGTCGTTGTAGTAATAATTATATCTCCGTATGAAAGAATGCTTGGGGAGGGCTCTCTCATTGTACTGTTCGTAGTGCGATGATGATGTTGATGATGATGATGCGCTCCGTAATATCATTTGGGATTACACCTGTCCATGAATTAAATCCCCTCGTGAAAAACTGCGTTTTTATTTATTGGAGCCATTTGACTGACGGACGGGCAAAGGGTTAGTGAGGGGTTTGAATTAATAAAATCTGCATTTCAATTCTTATCGCACCCATCCTCCCAGGATCACGTTAGCTGGAAATGCATACTATGGTTGGGTGTATAACTAACTATATGGTCATGTCACAATTAATAAGTGATCGGATGATAGTCTTCCCGTCAGAATAATTTAATGCTCCCATTTATCCATATACGCTCATGCCCAAGTACAGTCAAATCGATCTATAAGGGATAGGTGTACAAAGTATGTATGTACATATATGTCTTAGATTATGGACAGCCCTGTATGGCCCGACATTATGATATCCATCCACACACATTCCTTAAGAATTGGATATAGTTTTTCCGTACGAGACACGAATCTCCGACCCCTATATGAATCTTCCTTCTTGTATGAGATTTCCGCGTATTTTCTTCTAGGGCTGGTGTTATTGCGAAATTTTTGTGCGCATTTCAATCGCCTCGGCCTAAACACTCTTGGGCTACGTTCCAACTCAATTCCGGGGGATGTGGATAGGAATTACAAATGGGCCAAATCAAATCTATAATAATTATTATGGGAACTGTTGCAGACCATATCCTACTAGTAGGTTATGTTGACGTGCTATTTTTATTAAATAAAAACTTGGATTGTTTGTAAGGCAGGCGGAGGAGAAGTAATTGACCTTATACGAAATTGTCCCATATATAGAGACAAGGGGGGGGTATAAGGACCCGAGGGCTTGATTAGAAGCCGCCCATAAACCTAGCATATTTACTGAGTTCCTCACAGTAGAAACAAACCAATCAAAATATACACAGGAAATGCATACACACACACACACACACGAAGCTAATAACTCAGATAGGCATGGAGTTGTGAGCGTGGTCTGGTAAAGTTGGATGCAAATTGTATAATTTTTGTAGGGATTTGTCAAATCCGTGTCATTAGCTGACGAAATAAATGGAAACTAATTCAGGGGTTGACGTAACTAATGAACATAATGTATGTCATATGTAATATAATAATAAAATTATTGCTGACATTGAAATCTGCTTGATTCGATTGAGACTAATTATTATTATCTAATGATGAAGGGTGATGATGATGAACTGTTTGATTTATAAAAATTGATTTAATGATTCCAGGCCGTCCACTTCCTACTCTTTGTGTTCATCTGTTCAAAGCTTATGGACTACTGCAACACTTCAACTTGGACCCCGTCATCGTGTGGAAGTTATTTTGTAAGTCCGGGATTAATTGGAATATTTATGTTGAGAACTCCGTCCTTCATTGTATGATGGGGGACGGAAATAATTAGTAATAACTATTAATATATATTACTACGGGAAGAGGTACAGAGTCGGAGTTTGAAAGGGACCCGGGAACAGGCACTGTCAGAATTAAAAGCCCTCAACTAAACTTAACTCCAGACAATGGACACTTGTTGGGAAGGAAGATGGAAATGAAACAATAATAATTGTATGATGGAGATAGAGATTATAACTCATAGTGCACTTTCAAGGGTAATTCATTGTGGCGTCTCTTCCCTTTTTATTAGTCGTCGGATGTGTTCTCGAAACTCAAAGGAGTCATGTCAAAAAGCCTTCGTTCGTAGTCCCCTCAATGAGTCAAAGTAATGTAGCCAATTTATGACCACTCGTGTACATATTTACCATCTCTTGAGTCTTTATACTAATTATCTACGTAGTAGCAGTCCCAGCTCAGTATGGTACGTCATTTGGGAAGTATTCCAGTCGCCAAATATTTTTTATTGTCATTACTCCACATTAACGTCAATAATAATATCCGTATAAATAAACAGACCCGGCTCTCTCGGTCAGACTATCTGTCGTTGTAGGCTTTTCAAACTTGATGCTTTTTGGTCATAAGAGCCTACACATTACATGTGTATCTCCCCATGATGGCTATTATCTCTTCCGGCCTATACAGCCCACAACTTCCCTCTCTCTCTCTCTCTCTCTCTCTGTCCGTGATCTTCATTCCAGCCATTTCCTCCGTATCTTACTGAGAACCCCGTAACATTTGTGTTTCTGTATTGAAACCCCTCAAATAAAGTATTAAAACTATTTTTTATAATTTTTGTAAGTGGAGGAATAAATGTAGGGTATATTTTAAATTCATTTACAATTTATTGTAACTTTACTGGACATTTTTAACCCCTGTGACCGGATATGTTGACCCAGGTCAATGACACAAGCTTTTTTTTAAAAATCTGGAAGGAAATTTACTGAAAAATTGTGGGAATTGTGAAATGACAATGTGAAACTCGTATGGTGTAATATTGTTGTATATGTATAATTATTTATTTGTTATGTGTAGAAGAGTGTATGTATGGATTGAATGGAAAGGAAATGGAGGAGAATGGGATTGTGATATGAGATTTGGATTGTTACAGCCATCATTGAAGACGGGTACCACTGGCGAAATCCCTACCATAATGGTGTTCATGCAGCGGATGTTACGCAAGCCATGCATTGTTTCCTCCAAGAAGATATGATTTTAAACAAGGTGACACCGCTAGAGATTTTCTCGGCCATTTTAGCTGCTGTGACTCATGACTTGGACCATCCAGGAGTAAATCAGCCTTTCCTCATTGCAACATCCAACCATTTAGCTGCATTGTACAAGGTACACATCATCAAAATCATAAGGATGAAACTAATTATTGTAATATTTCCATCACCACTCCGGCTTCATCACACTATTTTCCAAAAAATTTGAACAGTTATTCCTGTAATAATTAATTTCCAGCGATAATTTCGGGACTCCCAGAGTACCGGACATTTTTGTCCCGTATAAAAAGTATCGTGAATAGTTTCTTAAGAATTGTGTATAACTGCGGAGAACCGGATGAGGTAAATGCGTCCCTTAAGACGAGTTCCTGTAATAATTATAGATCAAGATTTTACTCAAATACGAGTAATTATTAAATCTTGACTTGAGAAATATTCAAGATTTATTCAGCTCTGGATTCCCTTCTTCTTTAGTGTTCATTGACCTTTTGTGTCTGTGTAATTGGATCAGGGGGGAGCAGTCTGTTGTGTGGAAATAGATATAGATAAGTACCATCCATTACAGTGAGATTTGCCTGTACAGCTATTAATTCCATATTAAGGATTCCAAGCTCGAGTATTTATGTAGGAGGGGAAGATTGACTGGTAATTTATTTATTGATCCTCACTTGAGGCTCAAGCGTTCGTGTAATAAAATTATTACAGAGGACTCTCGCTTTAGCGGATCGCTGTAAATATGACGGAAACTTGGTTGTTATAACGGACGTTTGGCTTGTCCCGGACAGACTAATAAAATTTTGTTAATAAAATACAGTGTACAAAAAATATTGTATTTTAATAGCGGGTGTCTATAATTATACGGCCGTCCACAGAGAGTACGACAGGGAAGAGTTCCCTCTTAAAAATGTGGTAACTATCAGGTCAGGGAAGAGCGGAAATTTGGACGGTTCATAGATGCTTTTGGTGATTGTATTGGAAATAATAATTATAATGTAGTCCACTCTCCCTGGGCTCCGACGACACACATGCTCCTACTCCTAAGTTGTTTGCTTTAAGTGAGGATTTGAGGAGTGATGTGGGAGTGGTTGAAGAATAATGACTTTTGTATGCGGATGAAGAAGACAAGTTATGAATTTGGAGAAAGGCTCGTGATTCATTAGAGGGCTCTTTTATTAAAACTTGTTCCTACTTATTCTTGGCAAATGGTGATTCAAACTCAGTGAACTAGAACAAAGCTTGGGGATCGATCACATTTTTTGGCAGTCCACAATGCATTCAAGGGATTGTTGAACGTTCCACTGTGGAACACAAATTCTACCCTCAATCAAGGAAGGCTACAGGCAAATCTCCCTGTCATGGACACTCCAGTGACCCTCTAATTTTATCCTCGACGACAATCATCCTTGGGTGGCCTTCTCATTAAGAATTATTTACACAGGGCCAGGGTTCAGGGAAATCCGACTCTTATGTCCAACGTTCCGCTACATAGTCATCCGTTATAGTGGGAGGGCTCTGTATACCCTACAATCTACAAAGTCTCTACGGCATTCTCTTCTCTCTCTCTCTCTCTCTCACTCACTCTCGCTCTACATGCTCTCTCTCTTTCTCTAAAATACAGTAACATGGTTAGGAGTGAAGTACAGTCTCGCTATAACGGACTGTATAGGAAGGGCGAGCTATTCCGTTGTAAAACTTTCCCTGATAAGGACTACCCTGACGCAGTGTGTAGTCTGAACCCGGGACTCAGGAAGAGGACTGTTCTTTGAAAATTTAGGATAGAGAGCCATCCGGGACAGTCAGAGTGTTCTGTAGTGTATGGTTGGAGAGAAGGGAGGAAAGGGTAAGGAGTGGGAGAAATGAAGGAGACAAGTGTAAGTCGGAAGGTAATATAAAAAATCGAAGATATGCTTCCTCAGAGCTCTCTCCTCCGTTCATAGCTCCCTGCACGTGGATGGATTGGGATGACGCAATTCGGGTTCAGCTCGGTTCTCACTTTATAGTTGTGCCAGTTCCCGCTCTATCACCCCCCCCCCTCTCTCTCTCTCTCTCTCTCTCTCTCTCTCTCTCTCTCCTTTCCCCCTTCCCATGTCTCTTTTCCAGCTCAAGCTCACTCACACTCACATTCCGCTCCTCCTGTAAATAGCCCATTTCCAATGCAGTCAGGCTCAGGTTGGAACTCAGCTGAAAATTAGCCCTGACATCCCACTCCAAATCCCGGTATCTTTCACCATTCCTCCCAAAATTCACGGATGTCTTCCTACAACGGAAGACTAAATAGCGGAAACTTGGTTGTAACCAACTCATTGATTTGCTTTAACCCGGCCCTCTACCTACACCGTAAACAAGTGTTGGGTGAAGGCGCAGTGAGTAGTTTTTAAAGGGGATAATGATAATGAGGAGTCCCGAGGTAGTACTATGGGCTGTAATATAAAGTAGAGAGCTGTAATAAAGCAGGTGATGTTCCTCTCACTCAGCGTGGACTATATGGGAAGGCTATTGTTGATGATGGTGTGACTCATCGGGTCTGACTGTCAATGACCTCTGGGAGAGGGAAAAAAAAGGAAACTGTTCATTGATGATGAGTTGTACGGAGTTTAAGTATAGTAGTGTTTTTTTTTGTATGGAGCTCTCTGTAGGATGCGTGTTAAGTAATTATTTGTGATGAATTTCCTTGGCAGAATTCTTCCGTGCTAGAAAATCACCATTGGAGGTCGGCGATGGGATGCTTGAACGAGAGTGGAGTGAGCCTGGTGTTGGGTGCGGAAATGGTGAGCCAAGTGGAAGAGCAAATCAGATCCCTTGTTTTGGCAACCGACATTACAAGACAGCAGGAATTCTTGAACCGACTCAAGGTACAGCCCTCAATAAAGAGATCTCAATAAAGAGTTCCTCCTCGCACCATCAAATCATCTATTTATTTCTCTCCACTCCTATTCCTCTCCTTCCTTTTGGACTACAGTCTACCCTCACTACTGTGGGACTCCCTCTCATAGAACCCTTTTTCTCTACAGATAGAACAAATCTCTCTTCCCAATTTCCTCTTTAATACCATCTTGTATTTTTCCTCTTTGGGGAATAGCTATTGGAATGAACTCTCTCTCTCTCTCTATAACGGCCCTCCTCGGCGAGCAATGTATTTTCGAATTGGGACAAATATTTTAACCTGTTTGTATTTACCTTTTTTAAATTTATAAAGGGGATGTCAAATTGTAAGTTCTATACCGTCTTAGGGGGGCTCGTATGGAGAGAGTCTACTTTTGTAATAATTATATTCAGTTAATGTATCGTAAAGAACAGAAGCTTTTACCGACCCTATGGAGAAGTACGCACATGTCATTTGTGAGTCTGCCGTCATACGTAATTACACGTATTTTAAATAATTATGAAATTGGTGTTCCACTCATGCCGCCAAGCCACGTAGAAATTATACATTCTGAAGTAAAAATTGAGAGCAGGTTTTACTCCCAAAATACCCCATTACAAAAACTGGAATGTTACGCTACATTTGATCAGGTCAGAGATATGCGATTGAACGCATGACGGTTTCCCTGAGGAAATTATTATTTGAGTGCCGCTTTCCGCACGTGATTTTGCAAAACCCCTCCTGATTAATTTGAAAAATGATGAGGTAAGTGTAGGTAGAGAGAACTTATCAAAGGAAGAGTAATAAGTGGTTGGAACTATGGATTTTTTTTTAGTATTGTGCGAAAATCCTGGGACAATTTGCAATGTAATTAATGAGAAATATGTACATATGCTTTGCTTGGAAGTCCCTACGTTTGTAGTTGTATTTTTGTTGGAGATGTACATTTTATTAACCGGGACGAGAGGGATATGTTGAGCCTTGGAATCCCAGATGACATGTGTGTAATTAGCTGTGGGGGTTGTCATGTATTTATATGTAATTATGTATGTATGTAGCAGTGTGTGATATGTGATGATGGGTCCTGCATACTTTAATGGGAAATAATTTTGAGTAGAATTACCTGGACACAAATACGCTGAACATGGATGATCCTGACGTCCGCCATTTCGTTCTTCAAATTGCATTAAAGTGTGCTGACATTAGTAATCCCTGTCGCCCATGGGATATCTCACGAAAATGGAGCATGAAAGTTTGTGAGGAGTTCTTTCGCCAAGGAGATTACGAAAGACAACTTAATCTACCTGTCACGTCCATATGTGACAGATACTCCTCATCCGTCCCCAAAATTCAGACTGGTAAGAATCCCAAACACATCATCTGCACTCTTTGTCATCTTAAAACTCTCTCTCTCTCTCTCTCTCTCTCTCTCTCTCTCATCCTCTTTGGCTCCGGCCTCAACTCATACGTACATATAAAATTAGCCCAATATTTTCCGCTCTTTCCGTTCAGGATATTTTTAGTAGGACTCAATTCTGCCCTATGATCACCCTTTCCCCTCGAAACTAATCAATTATGAGATGGGAAAGGCCGAGATTATGTCGGTATTAATCCCATAGCGTATAGTTTCCACACTGACTCAGTCAGTCATCCTCCTCCCCACACCTATCACATCTCTCATGGAAATATCTCCACACATCTTAGCGCGTATTACCACACTGAGCTCAAATTAGACATGACACGTGGATTTATTGTCAAGTGTGCGTCTGGCTATACATCCTACTCACAGATAGCATGTTATCTATCTGAGTAGTAGTGTCGTGTGGATCCACACAACCCTACGCAATGCACATTATACAGAGCATGCACACATATCTAAATATAATTAATTACATGATATGCATCTGCATAAATGTCAGTGTCATATCAGTGCACATATGTAGATACATACAATATTACATACATATGTACATGCTCTGTCCACAGCCCAGAAGTCTATCCATAGTTGTGCACCAACTCATGGTTACTGTCATAGGAGGGAATAAATTGTACGTATTTATTCATCTCTGGCTAATGGCTTTAATGGATGTGTGCAGGGAGTAGAGTACTTTTGTAAGTGCACCTATTTCTATAGACCCAAGTCTATTTATTGTGCTTGTACATATTTGTATACAATTAGAATTTATACTTATAAGTAGATATTTAATTACACGTGTAGACTTGTAGACGTGGAAGGGAGGGAAGTATATGAGAAAGGGAAGCGTATGTATGTATGTATGTTGTGGGGAATGGAATAGAAGAAACCATGCTCGTGTCCCTTTTGTCTCGCGGGCTTTCACCCTCGCAATACATGTGTAAATATGTACCTACATAGAATCTATGTATGTACGGAGAAAGCGGAGTTGATGAGGAGCTCCCTTCCCTTCATCACATTACCACACCTATATAGACACGGACTACTACACGTGTATAGTCAAATGTGTGTAGATGCAGGGAGAAGAACCATTCCTTGTATACTGGAGGAGAATGTGGACGAGGCAGTCGTCTGGTGTATTCTCGCCAATAAATCCCAGCACTCTGACAATGAGCACCGAGCGAGTTTTCCAAAATTGATTTTCTTAAGGGCCTCCGTATCTACGGAGAGTATCTGTGCGGGAGAAAATCAAGCATGCATTTAGCGGGAGAAAGCAGAAGAAAATGTGGTCATTAGTCACGAGAAAGTGGGACAGGAAGGACGAAAATCCCGGAATTCTTTCTCCGACAGCGGAGCATGATTTGCTACTCCCTAGAATTCCAGAAACTCACATACGATGAGGATGTTGGAGGTTCGGGAGGGAAACGTTTCAAAAAAAAACATTTGATGGAACAGGACCTGAAGGTAGGGTGGGAGCGAGGGAGGTTAAAACAGGAAATGCTATCAATTCAAATCATGTTCCGTATCATACTTGTTTGGGAACAACTCTGTATCTCTATAGATAAGTATGTAGGTATTTACGTGTATGTATGTATGTAATTACATATGTACATCCACACATGCACAGGAATGTATCAGTATAAGGGCAGATACAAGTCCAGCCATACGTTCGCCTCCTCGTCCGTGTAGTTTCCCACTACAGATATGATAAATACATAGGACATAGTTTCACTTTCCTAGGCATATGTATGTACATATGTATCCATCGACATAATAATTATAGGTACATATACATAATCAGCCCTTTTTCTGTGCGGGGAATAAATAGCGGAATATTGTGCGGCAGAGAATATTCCAGGCATGATTTCTGTCAAGAGATTTCTTTTTTCCTTGAGCAGCATCCTCTTGCCAAATCCGATGCTTTCTCGGAGCAATCCATCTCAAATCGTAGGCACCTACACCAGGAGTACGTGCCAGCATGGAGGGCTCGGCTCGGGATGTTGTTCAGAGACAAAAGGAGGACGGGGGCCTGGAGTGGCTCCTGGTAGGCCTTTACGTATAATAGATGGGGAAATAAAACATTCTTCCGTCTTTATCTCCCCCTATATGTTAGGAAGTAACTATATGTGCACTCATTTGTAGGGACATGGCCAGAGGCTACCGCGTCTTACAAATCCATCCGTACAGTTCCTACACCCGTAGATATCCATAATTACGTAATTATGTAATTATTTATTCTTTGTTTAAACGTATAGATGCAGAATTATTGCATATCATTTCTTTTAAAAAATTACGTTGTATTAAATATGGAGCAAAAATAATAATTATATTGGGCAACAATATGTACAGCAAAATTATGGATGTCTCAAGTATCCTTTTAAATCTCCCTGTTCTTTTTATTCTCTTGAAAGTTGGGAGGGATAATATGTAGTAAATAAAATGTTTTCTCCACATAACTATTGTATACATAGTTGGAGCTCCAAGCTACTGTTAATTTCAAATCCTGAAGGAAGATCCCATTCTATTTCTTAAATTCCTTTTGTAAAGACCAGCTCAAATATATGGCGTTAAATATTGTCAAGAGCGAAAGGTTGAGGTAAGAGAATCCATAAATTGTACAAAAATAAATGATACGGAACTCAACTCTCCTTGAACATCAATTGTGGGATTTTGGGGGCTGGAGACGATGGGAAAGGAAAGGTGGAGGAATTTATGGAAGTTGCAATATATTTTTTACATTGTTTCTTCCCCTCCTTCAGGGCTTTCTCTCCCTTCTTTCCGTCCGAGTTGTACACATTGCAGGATATAACCGCAGTCTAAAGGTCTACACAAACATTACTTGCTCTTTCTCTTTGATGGTTTCTAAGCCCTTTGTGATACACATAGGTTACTCAAGAGTTTTAATCCCTGAGTCGTGGGTTCACAATTTCAATGCTCTCCCCACAATTTACTTGCCCAAAATCGCTTTTGACTTATTGTTTATCATCCTGTTATCCTTGTGCATACAAACTTGTTGACTCTGTTCACAATACTGTATAGACAACGCGTGGGACTGGCGGCTTCATGTCGGTGAGTCAGTCAGTCGGCTCCCGAGCTTCGATAGAATTTTTATCATCCACGGTTTAATACAGTTCTTGTAGTCCTGTAACCATTCATGCTCTCATGTGTTGACCTATCTTCGTGGGTTGGACATGTTTTCCTGATACAGTCAAATATTGTTGTAAGGGATGAGTCATAAGGTACGCTTGTTAACAGGGACTCACTAGCTCGTTCCCGGCACCCATTTACAGAATGCTGAAGCAACCTGCTGACTATGGGCTGCTTTTATAAGGGACAAAATTCTCTGTTTCCTATATAAGGAGATTTTACTCTAATTTAGAACCATATACAAAGGTCTGATAAATTCCTAGTTTTGGTTTCCGTAATTTTGAACTTTAAAATACTTCAATTCCATCCAACCAATATACAGGCTTTGAAAGTTTGAAGGACCAAGTATAGAATTAAAATAAAGATTGCACAAAGTGCGGAAGGAAAGTACGTAATTACGGTTTCGAACCTGGAGCACAAAAGCGAGAATTCCGGTTGACAAACTATTGACATTTACAGAGAGAGACACACAATGTACGTATGGGTTTTAGGAAATGAGAGCGGAAGGGCCTTGAGAATGAGAACCTGGTGGAATTTTAAAACATTGATTGTTTATTTCAGGATTTTATCAATTTGTGGTTCGACCGCTGTTTACGGAATGGCATCGAATGCTGACAACGACGTTGTCAACAGGAATGATGAAGAATTTGGATTCGAACAAACAGAAATGGGATCAGTTGCTTCAGGATGAATTGGCTCAGGATACACAAACAGAAGTTTCCGACGCAGAAGACTCTGAGGCTCAGGCTGTGGAAGACGGGGAGTCTCATCCGAGTCTGAGTGTGACAGTTATGGGCGACAGAGGATTGAAGGAAGACTTGGGAGGGGCCAGGTCTGTCAGGTTTGATCCGCACACCACCATCACAGCTGCCAGTGACTCGGACAACAGTGATGGGGATGAGGGAGGTAGCGGGAAGCGGGATGATGAGTCGGGTTTCCTGGGCATTCCGGGTCCTTATGCCCGTCGACACTCAATCGCTACGGGACTGATGGGGAGTAACATCCAAGTGCCGCCAGGGGGACTGCTCAACGCCAGCGGGATGAGTAGCCATGGCGGAAGCACAATCAGCATAACTGAGATGGTCACTACCTCGAGGACTGTGGGCCGAACGGTGATTCGACGGGAGAGTTTGCCAGGGACGGTGGGACGAACACTACCTACAAAGACAATCTTGCATTTACAAAGGCTGAGTGCGAAGCAGCAGGCTAGTGAGAGTTCGAGTGGTTCTGGGAGTTGTTCCACAGCTGGCGCCACTGCTGGCTCAACTTCACCTGGTGACTTCGGGGATACCACTCCCGCTCCAGCATCACCTAACCGAGTGGGAACAGGGACGGAGAAGAGTAGTTGTAGCAGTTGTTCGACTACAGATGAGATTCTTGATTTCACGTACAGTCTTCCAGAGACCGGAAGTCGATCCTCAGGTAGCCCAAGGAGACTGCATCATGAGACTACAGATCTGGATGAGCTTTGTCCGGGAACAAGCATTCTTTCCATGTCACCTAGCGTGGCCCATGTGACCCTGCAACAGACGGCGGAGTTGGAAGATCAGCGGCGTCATTTAATTCGACAGCAGACTTGTCCCGTTGTGAGCATTACGGATGGGAGTGGGAACTTCAATAGACCTCGGTTCCTGTCCGCTGCGGCTGCTGTTAGTCCTACTGCAGTGGCATCCTCCTCGATCCTGACACAACATCGGAGTCGGAATCGGAGTCCAGAGGTCGGTGTGGATGACTTGGGGAGATGCAGTGGAGGAAGTAGTAGTGAGGCCCTGATGTGTGAGGTAATCTCGGAGGAGGCGGACCGACAGAGCGGAGGGAGTTCTTCTGCTGAAGCCAGTCCCTTGGAAATATTTGTACAACAATTCCCACCCGTCTCGGACGATAACGATGGAGAGGCTCCGAGGAGGGAGAGTTTGGAGCCCGACAAGAGCGAGTGCGATATTTACATGAACAAGACTGAATCATACGGCTCCATCGATTTGCTTAACTACTCCTCTTCAGAAGCAAATCTGGGAACGTACAAGTCATCCTTTGATTCTGAAAATAATATTGGAGATAGTTTCGACGAGCATCATCATCCTCCACGGAATAGTCAGCCAGATAAGAACGTGGGTGAAAGTGGTGAAAGCACAGGATTGGAGTGCTGTGACGGGCAAGAGAGAATCCGCACCTCCGGTCTGACCACTTCAGGCACTCATGTTACACTGGATAGCGCCACTCAAACTGACCCTCACTCCTCTGTTGACAAAGACAGTAAGAAGCGAAGTTCTTGCCCTCAGATTGGCTATCAAGCCGAGGACCTACTCTCAACTACCCAGCCCATAACTTCCAATAATAGCAATAGCAACCGACTCGCTACCATCCTCATGTGGAGAAATAATCGACTCTGGAAAAGTCTCACAGAGGAGGAAGTCGATGATCCCAGTGTAGATTTCAATGTTGAAGAGAACTTACTCTCCAGCTACTATCATGGTTGGAATGTCCAACTTTCCCAGCAAGCCCAACAGGTTCGTACCCTTTTATTTTCAACTTTCGTATCTACTGGAAGGGTGTTTGCAAAACGGGTCTAAAGGCCTCAGGGTTTTTTAAATGGATAAACCATCAACCTGAACCAAGTGTTTCAAAAAGAGAGTGTATAAAGCTGGCTGCAAAATTTGACCAAAAAAAATGTGAACGATGAAAATAAATAATCTGCTGCTGATGTCCCCATGAACGTTATATTACGTTTTACGTTATCTTCTCTAGTATTATGGTTCGCAAAAAATTGCATTATACGATGTAAACTCCAGAAATATTAAACAACCATTAATTGAATACCTTCTTCGAACTGCTGTCCTGACCTCAAATCAAATTTCGATATATATTTTTTTTTTTAATAATATTGACCACCGGTTTTTTAAAACTGGCATTTTTTAACAATTTTTTTGTCTTGTGTGTGAAGTGCTAGCAGGGGATGGCAGCCAATCGAGGCACAGTTTGCCAACATAAACCTGTCCTACCAGACAAAAGATTAAGATTTTAACATTTCAAAATCTAATTTTGAATCGTATTAAAAGTTTTGCCAGTTAAAAAAATTAATTTAAAAAAAGTTAATTAAAAACGCCGTTTTTAACAAAATGTCAACATTTTTTTTTTGTCTGAAACAAATCGTCTGAGAATAGGCTCCCACCTCGGAACCTAATTATCATTTGATAAAGTTTTTAAATTTGTGTTTAACTGCGATTTAATTACATGCTAACCATATAGCGTGCAATTATAATCGGGGCCATTTATAATTTTATATTTTCATTCATTGGTTTCCATCATTTTTCGTAGTAGATTTAGCAACAAGCGTTTTGTGTGTCTCCAGAATAATTTTTTAAAACGATTGGTTCCTTATGAATTTCATGAAATTGGTGCACTATTGAACAGCGTGTACAGAATAAGCGTTCGATGCTTTGGGAATAAAATATATAATAGATTTGAAGAAGTAGTAAAACAGCTTCAAAAGGTTTTACAGGAATAGATTAGATACGGTAATAAAATGGAACAGCTGTCCCGTTACTGTTTTGAATTGGCCTACATAATTAACGATATTTGTGTATGCTGCAATTATTTCTAAATGGATACTTACAAGATTTTTAAGAACATGCTAGTTTGCTTACCCTCCAGTGTGTGAAGTGTGAATGTTGTAAATTAGTTCATGGAAAGTTTAAAATGGAACCAGAGTTAACAATTTGTTTGTTGATTTTTTTTATTCAGGGTGTACTTGGTGCTCGGTTGCAGTTGAGAAGAGGATCTGCTCCAACGGCTGGACCTTCTATGGGTTGTCGAGGAGCTCAGGATAGGCGCTCGGACCCCACTCAGTACCACTCGAAATCCTGTGTCATTCCCAATAACAGTTTACTAGGACCTGGAGGAAGTGGGGCTGCTTTCAGCGAATTCCCTGGCTCGAAAGCGAAAGGCCTATCTGCTACTAGAAGGGGTTCAGCTCCTGTAGATCTCCGTCAAAGTATGGCCATTACACAGTTGACACTTTAACTCTATGAATATATTGTGTAAAGGGGCAAAAGGGACTTGATACATTTTCGATTAGAAGCAAAATCATTTACGCGAAAAGGAGCAATGTTATATTGTTGTAGTGATTTTATATGTACTTGTTTTTTGTTAGTTCGTTTTGCTGTTAATGAAAAATGCATCTAGACCCTTTTGTCTCTTCTCTGACGAAATGTATCTATTAGGAATTTGAAATCAGTTATCCTGAGAATCCTGTGCGAAGATCGTTTTGCTTTGTTTTGTTGCATACAAGAACCCTTTTGTGCTTGGAATTTAAGTCTACGAAAATCCTGTTTCAGTACTACCAGAAGAATGTGTAAATTATGTGAAATGTATTTTATAAAAATATTGTCCAATCATTATAGATTTGTTGAGAACGTGCTCCCAAAATCCAAAACCTTGTATGCCTAGAATGGGAAGGAGGGGGTCGTTACCAGCTGTCTCATCCAGCTCAGGTAGAGACAAAATGAGTATGATAATTGGAGTGTAGTTATTTTGCATAAATTATTATTGCACTTGCTAACGATGCTTAATTTGTTTGGTATTTTTGACCATGCTGGAGCAGAATCCTCCTTCGCTTACAAGTGGATGCATGTTTTCCCGTTCAACGAAGACGATGGGTTTTCGTTGAAAAGAAGGAGCTCGGGTGGGCCAGAATTATTTGCAGCTGCTCAGCAAAAGGTTTCCTCATCCTCGGTGTCCTCGGTGGGGGCATGGAAAGCTCAGATCTTTATTGAGAAAATAAATACCTCGGAAACCACTTCATCCGGTTTTGGGTACTGGCCTGGTAGACGTCGGGGCTCTCTCCCCATCGATGTATGCATAGCGTCTTCCGGTTCTTGCTCCTCAGAATCCGAATCTTCTGGTAATTCATAATTTTCCACCATTTAGTGGTACAAGAAATTGCAGTAACATCTCGTTATAAGGGATAGCAAGGGATTGAAGATTAGTGTTCTTTATAAAAACTTTCACTTATGGGCAGTTTCTTGAGCGATGTGTAAGAGCAAATCAATGTCGGACAGCAAAATTTTACTTAATGAACAATGAGCAAATTAAGAGATGCCCTGGAGGAGCGTTTACTTTGTAGGGGCAAGTATGTATCTTTGGACAAGTTTCCAACTGCTACAATGTTCGTTTTTGTCATAATGTGAGTCAAATCCTACTTTTAGAGATGCTCTGGTAAAGAGAGTGCATTGGATAGTGAACTCTCCTTGACATTTAAATTTTACTCTAATGGATATTTGTTACCGGGATTAGCATGGGGCTGGAGACTCTTGTCCCTTTTGAAAATTTATTCCATATGAGTAATTTATTCAGCATTACAGGGAACTACTCGCTATAGCTTATCTTCTAAGGACACCTGATTTTTATTCGCTGTGAAAGACTGCCTGGCTCATGTACATATGTATGCATGTACATGCGATCCTTCGTATCAAACATGCTTATGAATCAGGGGGCAGGAAAATTAGTCCTTTAGAGCGATGTTGTTCATACACAGTCATCAAGTATACAGAGAGTTCCCTAGCCGTACACGGACGCTGGGATGTAGTAAATCCATCCCTTATAACGATAATACCTTATAAACCGAATCCTGCTGTGAAGAGATTTTACTGTAATTACTCTGATTGTGAGTAGATGACCTGACGATGATAGACTTGACTTAGATTTGACGATAGATGAGCGGATTTAATTTGAATAAAATTTTGTTTTTTGGTTTAAATAGCAGGTGACGCGAGTGATACTTGAAATTCAACTTGTGATATAGCTTCTGTTACTCACTGCTCACGACAGAGGACATCCAATATTCTTGATGCTCCGTGAATACAAATTATTTGAAGAACTGAACTTTGCTTTCATTGTGGTGAGCTAAATTAAAACGGTGTAATATTTGCTCAAGATCTATAAATTAATCCCATATGAAATGCAGCTTGGACGGTACAAAAAAAGGGGCAATCTCGACAGCTGCAATTTGTATAAGTTCCGTTGTCACGATGATGGAACGATACCCAGTGAAATATTGTGTATAAAAAAGCGCTTGTGTTGTTGTAATTACGAGTCGTATGATGACGAGCAAATAATAATAGAGAAGCAGAAGAATGAGTTTATTTCATCATGATGATCAATACGCTTAAAAGAAAGTCTCCGGGCCCAACTTTCCTCTTTGAACAAAAGGAACACTAATTACTCCGATACGCAAGAAGCAATTCTTTCAGCATAACTGAAAAATATTCCAGCTGAGAGTGTAGAATGTAGAACTTTTACTGCAACACACATAATTACATAAACGTAAAACCGTAATTATTACATAAATAAATAATAAAAAAAATTGAAGTGATACTCAGTACTAATCATTCTGACGGTATGGCACGTTGATGATGGCATTTATTGCTTTAATAAAAGAAATGGAAACAAATAATATTTCTCGTCAAGTTCAATTTCACTAAAAATACATGTAGTTGTAATAATTGTGTATGTTCGTACTGTATATAGACTGTAATAATAATGTTCACATTTTGCATAATATATAGTCTCTATAGTTAGTCGCACGAATAAAAGGAAATATATGAAACGTACAATTATTATCGTGGAACTTTTTATAAATCAATTACAGAATTATTGAGGGTCTTAGAGCTGTCAAATGTAAGGAAGATTTTAAGCTAGTGTTAATATTTAAGGTTCCTCGAGCGTTAGAAATTTGTATAGGTTTGTTTGTGTGAGATTCTGTTTTTATCACTATTGTTATTATTGTTACTACTATTTGTCTGAGTGGGAGCATAATTTTTAAGGAAATCCATGGTCGCTGGTTGTATTTTTTTGGGTGATCAAACAATGTATTTATTTTATTTAGAGAAATTACAATTATTTAGAGAAAATTACAGCAAACATTTTTTGTTACAAATGAATGTTTTGAAGTAATATAAATATTTTTTTTTGCTGAGCAACTACTGCACTAGAGCTCCTATCAATTTAAATAACTTTTTTTCAGGTAATTAGAGCTACAAAGCTCATTTATGTTGTGTAAAGAAAAGCTCAGACGTGCGTGAGTTCCTAGGAGAATTTACTTTTACTTGTAGAGGAAAGTATTATGTATTTACATTTGCCCTGATTATGTTGATCATATGGGATGGGGTACCTACGCTAATTCCTATCGCTCGGGCTTTGTAAATCTGTAATGTTAAAGTGTAATTTAATCAAGCGAAATGTTGTTGATCGTTGTGGAAGCGTAGGGAAAAAATACGGCCAATTTGTATTATGTGTTTATTGTGCATGGATTTTATTTTATATCTACATTACATGTAAGAACTTTTTGTAGTGATACACACAGTATGAACAACTCTGCCCAATTCGTAGGAACAAAAATATCTGTATAAATAACATTCTAAGGTTCATGTCAAGTACAGTGTACTTTTCTCTGTACATTCAGAGTACCTTGCAAGGAAGAAAAGTGGGCTCTTGTAATTGAATGCTCTTATGACATACAGTGAGTAAAATGCGTATTGTGGTACACGGGATTGTGACAAAATATTTTCGACACTGCAGTGAAATATAAAGATGTAACGAGAGTATACTGTATAAAAACTTGACAAATCAGGGAAACCTGGGAAGGACCGTAAATTTCTTTTAATGACCCAGATTCAGCCGAATAGACAATCCGACCCATGGTATCTATAGTAACGTTCTTTGTACACTTCCCTTAGCGTTTGTGTCCCTAGAGCCCATTGCACTGTGAGCTGTATAAATGTTCTTTTTCGCGTAACCTCTGATTTTGGTCCCTTATGGTTGTATTCAGATGGGTCAGGGGATTTGTTTACAGAGATAGTGACAACGTCATTAAAATAATCACTAAATGTTATGTACTATCATATTGTGATTGATGATTAAGTAGGTAAACTAATGTGTTGTATAAAGTATAATTATTATATGAGTCCGAATATTATACACGTATTAAACCTACCAGTGGTATGACAGTGACTGCTTATTACCATTAACATTGGAAATTCTGTAGGCTTTGAGAAGATACATGGGGAACTGAAATGACTCTTGCACAGTTTCCAGCCCAACTTTGTTAAGAGGACCCGTTTATACTGTACAACAAAGATGCTTAAAATTACACATACACACCGTGAGTATTAGAACAGTGGAATTCTGTATTACGACTCGTGAAGAAGGGCTATTTGAAGCATTTCTTCTCTATAATAATAATTGTGTAAATGTAATTCTAATAGTAATTGCAATACGCCTGTGTTTGTATCAATCGGTAAATTATATGTGATACATAGATTGACATTTTGGGATTATTCAGTGTATTCGTTAAAATTTTAGAAGGACGTGGTATGGACCGAGACCTTCCACACAAGGATATGGATATATAGTAATTAATTAAATAATTATTGTAGTCAAATTACCAGACATATTCCAGAATAAAGTAATGTAAGTCATTTTTCAACTGGACTGACAGTAGTGTACGGTTCAGATTTGATACACACCTACGAGGGAAACAGATATTTTCTGGTTCGTATTATATGATGTAATAATTATATATAGCGGGATGCAATATATTTCATATCCAGCGCTTTTGGAAAGCAGCACTTGTCTCATCACCCAGGCAATTGAATTCGTACTGTACTAATTAATTATTACAATACATATTGATGACAGGAGCAGTGAAAAAGCTCACGTGCTTGTCTATAACTACTATAATGTATACTATTTTGAGGAACCCTGTATAATACCACAAACTATTTGTAACTATGGGTTGGATGTTTTTTGTTGTATTGTTGTGTAATAATAATAACTATTATTATTCTGAATACAAATTACTATTATTGTCACCCGAATCAAAATGTCAATCGGATTCTCATTCGCAAATAACAATAGAAATTATTAGTGCTTGTTAATAAGGGGTACTGTTTCCATTATGGGATCCCCCAGTAAGGGTCAAAATAGGTGTCTGTGCAAAGGTTTGTATGTAATTTCTGTATGGATATAGCTTGATGCAGTCAGAAGTGTAAGAAAATCCTACGTATGTACATAATGTACGTACATACAAATACACAAACACATACACAGGGTGTCACCAACACGTTTGCTTCCCCTGTAGCCACGGAAAGGGACAGTGATCAAAATTACTCAATTTACCCAAATTGCAGTCAGTTTTCTAGCAGATTTTCTACAATCTATTTTATTGATCTACGTCAATAATTGTGGTCATAGTGGTCAGCACAGTCAGCAGCATTAGGAAAAGCCAGGATTTAAAAATAAAATTATTTCCTTTGCATAGACGCACAATTTTTTTTAAATATTTGTTTGGAAGATCATGGTCCGGTCACCGAAAATGACAGGTCGTTATTGACTTCTGATGTTGCCAGTTGACCATGCAATATTTGACAGTTACTCAAAAAATTCAAGTTCTGCGATTGAAGGAAATTTGAGTCTTAGTTGTTTACCATCTACTTGATCACCACTACGACTCGTTGGAGCCAGAAATGCGGCACAAAGTTATTATTTGTTGTGAAAAAAATCAGATTTTGAGTGTTAGGCGCATCCCACATTGATACGCAGTTTCTTTTAAAATTTTGGCCATAAATATTGACCTAGCGGAGGGAATTTGGGGTAACCGGGAAAGAAATTTACTAAAAGTTGGATGAATTGAGTACTTTTTATTATTACCCTTCACAAAATCTACGATGCCTCCCACCCCCTTAAAATATAATTCAGGGAAGCTCTTGTGACACCCTGTGCACACTGAGATTGAAAATAGTGTGCGTGAGCATATGTGGGTCCGTGTATGGTGAAAGCGGGATTGTTTCGACATTATCAAGCCAAATGAAAAAAAAAATCAATCAATTCTTACCAAATGTTGTCTTTGATGTACAAACAACCGTGTATTACCGTAGTCACTAGGTGTATACATTGTGGATCGGTATAGAGGTTAATCAGTATAGGAGACAATTATTGTCGTACCATATGTAATACAATTTCCAGTGCAATGGACAAAGTTGCAGAGATATGTACACGGTTTAATCATACAGAGGTATGCTTGTAATTTGGAGGCTGTTGTAATAATGGTTAGTGTGTGAACACAGTGTTTCTACAGTGAATAATTGTCGCATTAGGCTGTTGAATTATGTTTTTAAAGAAAGCAGGGGTGACGTCGCCTCTAATTGTCTCATGGATGAATGTTTCCTTGGGATATGGAAGGGGAAATGAATGTAATTGTGTGTAAGTGAATGGACATATTTTATACGCTGTGTGTACCCTCATCGTCTCTTCTACACAATATTGGGAGTTGCTCCCGAAAAATGCCGACTGATCGTTTGTATAACACACAATGTTTTTACTTCCCAACCTTTGGAGACTTAGCGTGGAGCTAATCTGCATGCGCTCATTATCAAAATCAAACAAAGTAATAAACATTAGTCAAGGTAGAATATGCAGTTACACTAACTCACAGCTCTTCCTTCCCAGGTGGCTAATTGCTACGAGGACTGACATTTTTTCTCTGCTTTTGCCTATTAAATTGCTTCAACCCCAGTTCTAATATTACTTCAAGCCCTTCCAAGACCCTCTTTCCTCAGTCTTGGCCAGAGCAACAAAAAATAATAGAGTTTTGACATTTTTCCAAAGACCTGTCATTTGACAAGAATGATAACTGTCAAGTTTAAAGGGAAATTATCTTTAGAAATAAAAAATCCTTAATGGTTCAAACTTCAAACAATAAAATTAGTGTACGTAATGGATTATACAAATATTTTTGATGTTTTTCAAGCAATTCTGAATATAAAGGGTAATTACTTTGAATTTTATTCCCTAAAAAATTATTTTAAATCTATGTACTGTCCTTACATAGTGTGTAAATGGGGCCTGGAACACACAAGGCAGTATACTATAAAATATGATTTGATTCTGATCCAATACAGAAATTGTTCCTCTTTTCCTCATTACGGACCTAATGTTTTGTAAGGATTTCCTCGAGGCTAATATTACGGTAATGCTACTGTAGGGAAGCCAGAAATGTGACGCACAGTTATAATCGATGTGAAAATATTTTCACGCAGAGAGTTAAACCCTTGAATTTGCTTCATGATTTTTTACCTGCTCTGTAACACCCTAAACGGGTGAAGAAACTAAAGGATCAAATTTGACATGACAATCGATCCTCTTCGAATTTTTTGAATGCTCAGTTTTTCGAAGGCAGGTTCCAAACCATGGGTAATTTATCGTTTTACTTAAAAAATGTCAGTCCTTCTCTAGCTGCTCACCTGATGACAACATGTAGTCACCTATACCAGAGATGAGTAGACCTCTGTCCCTACATGTGAGTAACGTATTTGAGACTGTGAGGAGAGAGAGGCGACAGTCGGTGTTTCCTATCTATTCTATCTGTATATGGGAGAGTTGCAGAGACAAGGCTCGTATGAAAGAGTAGACATGTATTTCGTATCATTACCAATAATAATTATAATTAATGTGAACCTGCTATCAGCAGTTTTGAGTTTACAATAATAAATGATTCAATTAATTATTGATAGTAACTTAATTATTCGGCCGACGTGTGATTTGTTTTACAATTCAAACAGCATCGTAGTTGATCACTGGATTTGTACGAGACACATAATTACTGTAACAGTGAATGTTTTGAGCGGGTAGTGTATATAGTTTTACTACTAAGCAAAATAAATATGCTCGAGTGGATATATTAACTTGAAGACTTGTGAAATGAAAATGTGTATAAAAGAGCGGATATATGTACTTATATCATCAACTTACTATACCCAATAATAAAGTCTCCCTTTTTTATTTCAGTCAAAATACATCTATTCTTCCACGGGCTCCGGTTTTTTATTTCACTGGCACATTTTTATTTCATCCGTCATCCGTAACTGTACACAAACAGTGCGTGTCATCCGCCGTCATTTTTGTCCACATTTGTCGATAATTCCATAAATATCAGAGTCATACGAATTCGTTGTTTCCCTAAAAATCCGTATGATGTAAATCCATACAAACATGCATACATGCACTGGTGCTATTACGTACTTTTTGTTGAGGACAACAGATTTTATTACAAATCATCCTTTCGTTCCAACTTACAACATACGTCATATACTCCAAGGCTTTGACATCCAACGGGTATCTGTGCTCTCTTGGATTTGTTTGGAGCTTTTGTATGTGTTTTGAGTAGTGTGTAATCTCTTCACAAGGGATTGGTTCATAAGGTATCTGTATTCTAGGGACTACAATTTATGACATAATGCTTCAGAAACATCTGAGAAACAAAGTCAAGTATGAGTAATTACATTCGTCCATCTTCACAAAACTCTTTGAGGTGTTCTTGATCTCTGAGGGAACCCAATCTTCAAATGTAGTCAAATCCCTTGAATATCCATTATGCTCAGATTTTGAGGGTTGTAATATTATGTAAGCTTAAAATATGGTCATATGCTAGTATCTACATAAATTGAGTTTGGAAAATCTATTTGGAATAGGGTTAGCAAAATAAATGTTTAGCGAGATGATTGCGTATGCTGTCGTTGAGTCAGAGGGATAATATCGCTGTGGTTTTCCTCGTTCCCGACTCCAACACTAAACTGATAGGAAGCTGGAGTTGTTGGAGACTTTATCGATGATTCCGTGCCACTCACAGTCTAAGCCATTATTCCACAGGGTCTCCTACTCACACTGGGACATTAAAGCTTCAGAAGCTGATTATGAGTGTCAAGACAGTTTTGGAACACTCCAAGTAATTTAATTTCCTCTCCAGACAATAATAATTATTAGACCTTCCTTCTTATTCTTAGTTCAAATTTAAAACTGGACTTACTATCACTTCGGAGGAAACGGTGCGGTGATCAGGTTTCCCACTACCTTGAATTTTGGGATAGCTCATCCATTTTTATCCAGAAATGGAACAACGTACACACAGGCCTCAAATCCTGAACCAAAACACAGAATGGGACATTTGATGGAGTGAAGTGAATCCTATCCTCGTTGTTTTTTCTTTGTCAGTCCAATTATTATTATTGGGTGTATACCTCTTTGCAAGGACCTTACCTCCGTGGACAAATCCGTTATTGTAAAATCTCCTTACAAATATCGCCTATAATAGTTTTCCTCTGTAATTACAAAAGAAACCCCGTTGGTTTCAAAGACCCCGGTGCTTGTCCTTTAGGGGGCTCTTATTACTCTAAAAAGGATATAGATAAAAGGTCTGGAGATTTTTTTCCCTTCTAAAACCTAAAGTACTTTATTAATCATTATGGTGTAAATGCATGTCGACATGGACTGAATGGGTCCCTTATAGCGAGAAATCCTTTACAAATGGATCCTCTATAACGAGATTTTACTCTACAAATATTACGATTCCACTGGGAATGTGAGGAAGTTCCAAAAGCAAAGCAAACTTGATTCTTAAAATAATTCTGGAAATACACTACGATCCTGTTACTAGGGATTCGCAAGGGGCAGGGGATTTTTGTCTCCCTGATTCTGTCTTTGACTATCTTCCTTTAGGATTGTGTACACGGATGCACATTGGAAATTCCTCTAGGGAAGGGGAAAATAAAAACCTATTGTCCCTTGACATTCCTTATAAATGGATTCCACTGGAACTGAACTACTCCAGTTGACTCTCGCTATTTGAGACCCCTCACAGTAGCAAGTAATGTTCTCCTTACGGAAATATAAAATATTCTGGGCATTTTTTATTCACTTTAAAAAACATTTTAATTTTTATCCATCTCAATTTAATGTTTCTCATCTTATAATATGCATATTCGTTAAGATTGAGATTTTGCTCCTTCAGGGGTTCTCGGATAGGAGTGAACTGCCATATCTTACGCATGCTATGCCATGAACACAATTTCATTTGAAGAAGTATAAATGTTACAGACAGTGTATACTAATTGTACCTCTTTGAGAGCATTGTAACTCATAGTGTGGTAAATAGTAGGACATGTCCGCTTAACTCAGTAATTTTTTCTCCTTATAGAAATTAGATTGCTTTTAATATGCATAGGGATGCTGGTTTATAGGGAGAGTGTACTCTCCATGGATTTGTACATGGGGAAGTGTATTTTATTTGTTTTCTCCGTTACTTCCTGTGATGACTCATTAGTTCCTCAGAATTTTCCTTTTCAGTTATTATTTCAGCCTCTCCGCAAAATAAGAGTTTCAACGTTTCTGGAACTAGGCTCGAGACTATCACGGGAGGTGCTGCTGGAGTAGTTTTGGCAACGGATTTTCTACTCCGCATTGCATCTATTACTTAGGGCTGGATATATATTTTGATACAATTGATGACAAGAGAACTGACACCATTCTTTGTATATTTCGCTCACTGTATAAGAGCATCCCAAAAAGCAACTACGGTTTACTCTTTTAACAGAAAAAATTATACTCTTATAGGGAAGGGGGTGAAAAAAGCATTGAGTTAAAGATCAGAAATGACTCTAGATCTATTGACACTGGAGAGTTACAAATCTCATGCGAAGGCGCCTTACAAGGACAGGATACTGTGTAGTAAATTTTAATATTTGTGTGGAATTTATTATATTTCAAAACTGTGGGGGAGTAAAATTAAAATTAGTCCAGAAGATCGGAACAATGGGGAAGAGAGAACTAGTAAGAGACACATGTTATCACATCGGTGACAGGTCTCAACTAAAATGATTCCCAGTTTTTTATTTCAACAAGTGTCATAATAACAAGGGGGGAAATTGTAACTGGGTTCCAAAAATTGGAACGGCATTGAATCTTCTCCTTTCTAAATAGAATAGAATTTTGTAAGTCACTGTCAACGCTCTACTTATTGACAATGTGTTGCAATTATCCTTGCCTTATTGGCATATCCACCCAGTGCTCAAACACACTTTCTTTTCAGAGGTAGACATTTCAATAAGTATCATTCACAATTTTAGTCTTAGTAGACAGAATGCGCAAAAGTATTGTTTAATAATACCTTAATAATGTTTGACTCAACTTCTCAGGGACTTCACTAGGATTACTTCACGTATTACCTCATATTTTCATGTTTTAGTAGGAGTGTGAGATTTTGTGTGTCATTGGTAATATCTCTCCAGATGCTAATGGTTTGGGCTTGAGAATGATGACAGGAGGAAGTGGTGTTGTTGGATTAGAAGTAAATTGAACTGAGATCTAGGAATTCACCTATTATTTCACCCTAAAATAGATGGTAGGGCAATTGGGACTTTTTCAGAGCAGTGTTACATGAATTATGTACAATTCTTGATGCCCGAATTGTAATAATTCCACGGATTGTGTTGTGGTAGTTTTACTTTTACCTAACAGTGAACAGAGGACTGTTATTTTAGGAGACTGTTCCCTTTAATAAACCAACATTTTAGGAAGTTGAAGTTGTAGACCCCGTTTTCACTTGTTTGCTAAATTAGTGTTATCTGCTCCCGCCCACATACTAAGGTAGAGGGCATACTTTAGATTTATGAATCGTTTTATTAATAATTTAAACGTTTACTCTAATTACCAATGAGGATTTGAAAGAGATTTTATGGTATAGTTACAATTAGTTCACATGCAAACAGACATGGTTTTTGAACCAGCAGTACACCTTGGCATTTAAATTGATCCGCCTACTGGACACTGACATTATGTATTGTAGGAATTTGAGCCAAAATCCAGAGCTTTTCAAAATACATTCTCTACAAATGCAAATAACAAAGTACACAGAACATTACAACAACAAAATACTGTCATGCAGGTAAAACGCAAAGTAGTTGATTTCATAATAATATCCCGAAAATACAACTACGTAATACATTTTGGACAGCTGGAACCATGAAATACAAACAACTATTCTGTATGCGTGATTTCATTGATTTGTTCTCAAATGTAGGAGAAGTCTCATTTAATTTTAAGGGCACAATTAAAATGTTAAGAGGTTGACAAATTGAATTTTAAGGGAATTCAAACTTAATTTCTAATTTAATAGGTTCATGTGTGATGATACATATAATTATGCTTTGGGTTCCTTACAGGTTACAAGTACGTTTGATAAAATCACTGTCTTCAATAAGCCCAGGCAGGACAAGGACTCTCTCATGTCCGCAGTATTTTAATGCTTGCCACCACACCTGTGTAAAGGGAGTTATTTAGAGCTGCAGCGCAATAAAAAGCTCCTGGACATTTAAAAAAAATTATACTTGCAGTGGTGTCTACCCTTCTAAGTCCTGAGTGGACGTCCCCATCATGGATGTCGCCGTGATTTCTTATCAAGAATGCTTATTCTCCCAAAACATCACTGATCAAATTCGACACCTCTTTGATCGCATGGTCACTCCGGATAGTCAGAGGATCGACGTTGTGTAAGTTTTTAATTTGTTGGGTACAGGTCTAACTAGCCATGTAATAACCTGAGTATAGAAATTTGGGGGTCAGTGCGCCGTTACTGTAGGGCGTTAAATTTTACCACCAAGTTGGTCCAAACGACGCCCAGTTATGACGTCCAACAGAGTACAATATGCCCTCCTGGTAAACAACGGATAGACGTCACGTTTTCCAAAAATAATACTGAAGAATAACATGTGATTTACGTCAAATGTTGGGATTTACAAAACGCAGAAAATTAACGTCCATTGTCGCCTATACGCATAGGTTTAAATAGTATTTCATGTTTACATTCCTCCATAGAATTATTTTAAACTACACAAGACAAGGTTAAAATAATTTATGTAGTCATGTGTTTATGTAGTATTGTCAGTCATTTATTTATTCAAATGATGTGGCATTTATTTTCCATCAGTTTCAATAACATTTGGACCTGCGATTGCGACACAAAAAAGGATTCCATTAAACTTTAAAAATTATTGAACACCAAAATAATATTGTGTCGCTATAAAATAACTTCAACTTATCATGTTATTAGAACGAGGATACTTGTGTATGGAATTTTATAAGCGTTTCCGAAACTTTCCACAATATTTTGATATTTAAGTCCACAGAAAATTAAAGCAATTTTTGTAGAAGATCAGTCTGATTAGCGTTAACTAAGTCATAATGTTCTATTGATCAACGTCCGAATTTCATGTTAAAATAATGAATTTCAAATTAACAGCAAAGTGGACCACGTCCAATTTGTCCTAAAATCAAAATGAACAAGAGGAAATCAATATCTAGACAAAATGTACTACGTCTATCATAATGAATATTTTTATCAGTTTAGTCGTGACTCGTGAGCCTCGCTTAGGCCCTGACTCTGTCCGCTGCTTGTGATCGAAAGCTATAGGCAAAATAATAACTAGGTGCTGATTTAACCACTAGTATCCCAATTAATTCAACACAGTTGATATAAATATATACTTTCATCATACCAGTCATCTTGCAGTGTTGTGAAATCTGCATTTAGTAGTTTTGCGGTTGGGTAAAATTGCATATCGTCTGTAGAGATGGAAATGGAACTCGATGCAATTTATCCTGAAAGCGAAACTGACCACTTATAGTTAGTGTTGTACTATAGTACGAATTTTGTGATTTTAAAAATTGTGGTTTTGTTAGACCCACAATCGCAAAACTATAATACAGCAGATTTGTTACAACAGAAACAAAAACAACAGAAATACGATGCAGAATCACAAATAAATGCAATCCAAAAAGCATTTGAACTTCAAGCCCATTTGTCGCCAAAATTATAACTTCAACAAATGCCCATATCATACCCATATCATACCCATCCCATTTTTTGCCAACACTCGAACATACATTCAAACTTGAATTTAGATTCAAACTCAAACTTTGATTCAAAGTTAAACTTGAAATTCGATCTAAGTACTTGTGGTTGTAACTGTTTGTTGTATTCACAATAACAAAATGGCGCGCCACAAAAATAATACATGTTACAAATCTTTGGAAGGCGAAAGCAAAAATCACAAACAAAATGTACAACATTACAAACTTTAATTGTATTGCTGTAATATTGTTCGCGTTTATTTTGCTCTTTTCTTCAGTTATTGTTATTTGAAGAAAACAAATACAAAATCCGTTTTCGAAAATAAAACTAGAACAAAGCAAAATGGCGATGAAAAAAGACAAGTAGTGCTATAGTTAATAAAAATAATAATAAATCATTTAATCAATTTGAAATGACAACATATTGACCTCAATTTGACCTTTGAGGGTATTAGTACTTATTTTGAAATGTTTCCTAGTCACTGGAAATTCCAATCTGTATTGTTGTTTTTGACAAAATGCTGAAGCATGATTCGCCGGCTAAATTTTAAACGTTGAACCGGAAATTTTCAAACTAGCCTGACTGTGAGTTTACAGGAAACAGTACGGATTGTTCAAAAATCAATCAGTATTGTTTAAAACACAAAAGAAAACTCAGTGAACAAAACAAAACTACTGCTTTTGTTCCTTTTCGAAGAGAACAGTCCTTTCTAGTTTTAGGGAACTGGCGCATGCCTTTAGGTCAAAAGTTATGCGAACCATTTTGGGTTTAAAAGTGAAAATGTATATAGTCCATTTCACCCCCTCATTGACACAACGTATTATTTCCCCTAACTTTATAACTACAGTATTTTTTCCAGGATTTGTTTAACTGGCAAAGCTAATCATGTCCTAATATTGAATTTTATTCATATCTCCAAAACAAACACGGACTTGAGCTTCAATAGAGCAATAATTGGGATGATTTTTTTCTAGCTTACAATTCTATGATTTACGAGACTTGGATCACCACGCAGTGGCAGCCGAAGTCCATCGGGCTAAGGTTCAAATAATAATTATTTCCAATCATTTTCTGGACAAAATTCGACATGAGGCGTCCGGTCGGAAAAAAATATCCCCTATCAACCGAGCTTTGCTCTCCAAAAGAGTCATTGCTGTTTTAACAGGAATCCACGCCACGGATATTGCTCAAGCAAATGAACCTGGTATGAAATTGAAATTCATAATACGTTTTCTATTTTTTCATTCTTATAGCGCTTAAGCATTTAAATGAAAGTATAACTCTCAACTACTGATATTTGCCCTGTCAAGGAACGTCTAAAAAATTCTTCTTATTAAGTACATCCATTTTAGTTCTCTAAAATAATCATGAACTTGATTTTAATTGATCTCGCTGTCATGGTGAGAGAATTCACAGACTTCACAGGTCATGACCTTGACCTTGCAAATAATAAAAAGGGAAAATACTTCCTTATTCAAACATTGCCTTACAAGGTCACCACCCATAGGTCATGCATTATATTGATTGGTGAATTCCCTCCGTTGTAACGAGATCAATGAAAATTAAGCCTATGATTGGTTGAGCCCATTCTCGTAGAACGGGTGGGCTTCGCTGGCAGTTTAAAATATAAATTCCAGGATTGGCCCGATTGAACGAGTGGTACACCTTGGAACTTTCCACTATTTCAAAAATTGACGAGGATTTTTCCAAGAAATTCACAGACCAAGTGAATAAAATTTACAAGCTGGAGTTGAGCAAAACAAGTAATTTTTCCGTGTTCCCTCAAAAAGCCACCCAGGACCAGCCCAAGATTGTGATCATGCTCAAGAAACCCCTTGACAATGAGGACCTCATCCGAATAGAGTTTGCTCGAGGAGGGGACGTAACGGTTCTCGATAACGTTGCGCCCACGAATCCTTACACGGCCATAGTTCGCATCCCAGGTGCTTCTCTCATTTCCAATCCTTTGACATCCCCAATGAAACGTTCCCTTATAATGATCTTGTACTGTTTTATAATTTCTTTGAAAATGAAACCCGCTTTTCTTTATAGAATCTTTCTGTGCGGACAAAACGACCCTTTTGGAAATTACATTATTTGTAAATAAACAAAAACTCGGAACTAAACTTGTCAAGTACGAATACCAACTCAAACCCTACGAAGAAGACGTTATTGAGAAAATTTCGAAGGTAATATTTAGGGCAGTAGTGATATGGTCCTTATAGCTTGGATTTAATGGGAAATAAAAACTTGCACTGCTGGAGAAAGGCAAACCAGAACGACTTGAAATTTCCCATGAAGAGTTACATGTTAAAAGTTTAAAACTGTGTAGATTTCATCATCGTATCCATTTGCCTTCCTTCTCCAGCTCACATAAGCGAGTGACTTATTCAGGATTATTAAGGATAATTAATAATTATTTAATGCCAGGATTGTCAGTGAGAATTTGTTTACTATTTTAGGCTGTACCAGGATTTAACAAACTTTTGGATGACCACATATCACGTACACTATCAAAGAATTTCCGGGCTTGCCACGACTGGTCGCTTGACCCCGAACTGGAGCTCATGAACGACGTCCTTGTGTCTAAAGGTAGCTAATTGTAAATATTTTAAATCTTAATTTTACATTACTAAACTAAGTCAAATGCATCTGTTAGGGATGTTCTTATAAAAGGAGTGCTGTAAAGAAAATATCAAATAATATTCGTATATAAATGCCTGTACATTACCTCTGTATGGGATTTATGAACCTAACTTGATCTTTAGCACCGTTACCTGACTAGTTCTCACATATCATGGTATTAAGTTTTTCGTTAGCGTTAATTGTTCTTAAGGAACTAAAACTTGTAACGAAGATGACTTTGTAAGTGGAATGACAATAATATGATTACTTGAATGTTTCTTATTGTGACTTTAAAGGAGATGATTTCCCCACATTAATGCACTTCTCGGCATTTTATGGGCTGGAGAAGACAGTCTGGACCTTGTTGGATGAAGCGGATGGATTTGAACAATGTGGTGTGCGTAATGATGTAAACGAAACTCCGTTGGACATCGCCCAAGGAAATGTTGGGCACATCATCAAGGATTACCAGGAGATGACCATGTCTTGGAAAGCTTTTCAGTTTGTCAAAGACTTGGTAGCTAGGAACAGCGATGCGTATTTGTACGCATCGGAGAATGCGGGACAAATAGGAAATAGTATTGACGGCAATCGCGAGGCATTTGTCACAGATGTAGAAGACACGGCAAATAATGGTTCGGATTTGACTCAAAGTATTCCCAGTGAGATGAATAGGTCTTGCAATAATCGTTACCAATCGTCGGAATCGGAGGAGATTTTGGAAGAGGAGGAGGAGGAAGCATTTGATGATGCCGAATATTCCCCCGAGACCGTTTCCGATGAGCTGCCATTTAAAGCCCCATCAGATAGTATATATGCGAACATAATTCTTCCAACAACGGAATCCCCCGTCGAAAATCGAAGTACATCAAGGAGACGAGAAAGCTCCGTCCCATCCTCTCTCCCCAGACCCCCCAGACGAAGAGATCCTAAGCGGGAGTCAAACCAAAATACCATAAATTATGCGAACATTAATCCAGCGGACCTTTTAATGGGTCCAAAGGCCGCACCTTCACTACCTTCGAAACCCCTTCCAAGTGTATCAGTTAGCGACGAAGCCTATGATTTCCCACCATCCAATCCTTACAAAATCCCTCCCAAGCTTACTCGTCCTTTCTACCCAGATATACCCACTTCGGCCGTAATCACACCACAACCAGGCGGACAAGTCAGACCCGACCCCGCTGGTTACCTCCCAATGAACCCACCTGAGAGTCCCAGTGTTCCCCAAAGATCTATAAATGATCTACTTGGTGAATTCATAGGGGCTTCTGGACCATTCACCCCAAGCACCAACCCCCTTGGACCTTTACCCCCTACCCCTTTAAAGTTAGATCCTCCGGATGAAGACCTCATCGAAATCATGAACGACTTCAAGAATAATGTGTACAGCATGAAGCAATTAGAGCTACTCTTTGAGCATTGGAAGAGACGGACGGATGTGAAAATGTCATACCATGAACGGCAATCGAGACTCAAGCAGATGCGCGCGGAATACAGTCAGATCCAAGAAAAGATCAACCGAGGGCAGCGGAGACCATCCGTCCTGGAAAAAGTTTTTCACTTATTATTTAAACCTGGTACTTTTTGACTCTCATTGTCAGTGTACAGTGCACTTTCCCTATACGGGAACCCCTGATCGAAGCAAGCAGTTACACAATCAATAGATATAGAAATAGGCATTAGAAAGACGAACATGATAGTTTATGGGATCAAAATAGACCACGTACCATGTTTTTATCCTCACAGCAAAATCAACTATTTCGTTTTTACAAGTTTCTTAAAATATGGTACAAAATGTCCTCTTACAATTAATTTGTTTTGCTTTTAATGAAAACTTTACTATGTAGTTCAATTCACACTTACAGATAAAGAGGTTCAGTGAGATCATTTTGCTTTTAATTTAAAATACATTGGACCTTTTTTGTCTCTTCGCCGACGAAATACCCTTAAATGGGGGTCTCATGTAGCGAGAGTGCACCGCTGTCCTTATTATTTCGTTTCAACTTTGTGGAGTGGAAATCGTAGTTCATTAAAAATCATGATATTTGATCAGGTCGGAAGAAAGCCTCGACATCCGGTTCGAGTACTCCCGCAGTCCCAGAAGCCATTGGTGTAGAACCCGAATTCCCTCCGAGGAAGTTGTCACCAAATCAGAGTACACGAAAAAGTCCGTCTTCTCTTTCCGCTTATGTTATCATGTATTTTTGAATAATTGATAGCCTACAAGAAACCCTTGCGACATGTCATTTCGGGATTCAAATGTAGTTTCGTAGGAGTTTAGGTTGCCTGGCCCAGTGACCCCTACGTGAACAAAATTTTCAACCGCTCCCCAATCTCAATTTCAACTGCTCACTTTATATTGATTTTGTCAAATCCTGTAGCATTTTCAAAATGCGACAAATAAAACCTATTCCAGTGCAGGAACACGTAAGAACTCGGGACTAATTATACACAAAAGGACTACATCTACAAATACAAATCTAATAATACGATCAACTATAACCTACAATCGAATTTGATCGCATGGGGAACTACAAGCACTGCTGCAATGTTTAAGACATACTAATGCGCTACTGGAGTCTGCTTGAATAATGTTTAATATTTTTGCTGAAATTTTAGAATCAAACTATTAAGTCTGCTCTCAAATCTCACCAATTTAACATTTATGTGAGCCTTCGAATAAAAATGTGAAACTTTGGTGCGGCTTCCCGCAAAACCAAGACGAAGTAACAAAATATTTTGTACGCGGAAGGGCACTGGGCCAGATACCTACAAATATTCAAAATTACATTCGGGTCCCGAAGGAACGAGGTGGCTGCATACGTCCGCTTATCAGTAATAATTGTTTTTAAATATTGTGCGTTTTTTTTTGCAGCTTCAAATCATTCCGATCGATCAAGTATTGGAAGCAGTCACAGCACAGGAAAACCAGAGGTAGAGACCTTGGCCAGGGAGAGACAGGTTCCGTGGGTGAATCCTATGAGAAATAACATTGTTTCATACGTTGATCCACAACTCCTAAGACCCTCTCCTTCTGAAACCCCACAAGCTAAATTTGAACGACCACCTCCAGAAATTCCTGCTGCTGAAACACCTAATCAGTCCCCTCACTACAAAGAACCACCACGAGTACCTCCTAAGTCCAAGAGCTCACTCACTTCCCCTCAGCCTCCTCTCATGGACGGAACATCACCTCCAAAGTCACCCAGACCACCCCCCAAGAAAGGAGTCAAATCAAGTTTGCCGGTGGAGAAGGGGTCACCGCCACCACTGCCTCCGCCCAAATTAGATGTTAGTCAGTTCAGTTATTTTGCCCCTCCTTCCTTTTTACATGCAACACTCGCTATAATGATCAGCGGAAACCTCGGTATAACGGTCTGATTTGGTCACGGCCCATTTTGTAATGCTTAATAGTATACACATGTCTTATAACCGTATGTTTAGGGTTGAAAAATCCGCTGACCCTGTAGAACAAGTTAATAACGACAGTTACCTGTAATAAGCTGTAGTGCAATAAAAATTGTCTTAGGGGATTAACTGAAAAGATGTCTCGTTACAAGAGGAGGAATTATTCGGTAACGCCTCTGGTCACGGTATAAGAATCTTCTTGAAGAGGAAAGTTTATAAAGGGCTAAAATCACCGTTCTCCTTGTGCATCTCTTAAACAGGCAACCTTCATTATAACGTATTCTCTTGGGACAGCCTATCTTTATTAGCTGTAATAACTATTCGTTATATGAACTATTATTGTGGAGATCTGAGATTGTTTTCTGGGGCTGACCGGGGTCAGGGAAATCAGACCGCTAAATATCAAAATTTTTGGCCTAGTACAGCTATTTGTTGTAACAAGGAATAGTTTTTAGCAACGAAATTTTTATTTACATAGAAAAAATGATAGAATGGGAGCTCATTAGTTCTACGAACCAGCGTAATAATAAAATATTCAAACTCTTGATTTTCATGTCCCTCACTCAATTGCAAGTAATTGGGGTCACAATTTTGCGGGGTACATGAAATTCAAGCGTTTGCATATTTTAGCATATGGTTATGACATGACTCGTTCGTAGAATGGGTTTGCTCCAATCGGGTGTCGACCTCTTGACCAAGTCTAAAGATGTTCAATGTCAATTTTACAGAGACCATCACCATTCAGATTTATCAATTATGAAAGGAGAGCACCGGATGGAACCATCGTGGTTGACAGAAGGAACGACGGAAGCTGGACTGCGCCAGCCACAAATGGAGAGTCTCCTGGTTAGTTCCATTTTTGAAAGTTTCGTATTAGCCAATCTACTATACAAGTCACATTTTACAAATCGTGAATTAGATTCTGCCTGGATCCCCTTAATTCCTAATTATTACCAAAATTTTAAAATTAACAAAATTGTATTTTGTAGACATGGCACGTTCAGTATTGATCCTTTTGTTTCATTTTATTATTTAGCTTGGAGCAAGCAGCCGTATGAGAATACAATGGGACCGACCCAATCAGATTTGAATGAATAAACACTCACAAGCAATCCACTATTGGTCTAATAACGAGTCCGACCCCAGTCATTTTTTGTCCAAGCTCTTTACAATGGGGCTCATGGAATTAAATTGAACGACACCAGTACGCTTTTGAGCACCACACAGCAGACAATTTACCTTCGACGCTCTTCTGGCTTTCTACTTTACCATGCATAATAATAGTACAGTAGATTTTCTAATCCCAGTGTCGCGAGTGCAGAGATGTTCAAATGATTTTCACTTCCTTAAATCCTTCGAATGCAAAAAAATAGATACATTTCCTTCCTCCAGACCTCTTCAGTTTGAAGGCTTCAAAACAAAATTCCTTCCTTCAACCTTCCTTCGAGGTTGTTTTATTGAGATCCTTCCTTAAGCCTTCAGTAATAATTAATATTCTTCCCTCAACAAATTCCGTCTTCCGTAATACTTTATTTTCATATATGAAACAACAAAGTCAAGATACGAAAAATTACAGTACCCGCCAGAAACCGTCTTTCCATCGTATTATATGTATCGTGGTACGTTACATGTGAATGAAAGCGCGTATTGACAGCAGTAGAGTTAGTTGTCATGAAAGGTACATTCGGCGCGCGAAGGGTGATTCGAAAGCACCCTTCCGTCAACTTCAATTTTTTTATTAATGCACTGAAGCCTAATTGTTCCTTCGTAATTTTTTCACCCTTCCTTCGCTTCCCTTCATTTCTTTCGAAAGAAGCGCATCCTTCCCTGAAGGAAGACTTATTTGAAGGGTACCCGTCGACGGGCGAACATCTCTGCGCGAGTGTGATATAGTTACAAAATGTCGATATAAATTTGAGCACTGGTCATATTACTGCTGGCGAGTTTTTTATGGTTTCTAGTACACGTGCACGTAAAGAACTGACTCACAGGGTCCGTAGTGTTTAAATTAAATTCAAAAGCAGAGGCAACATTTTTTAACCCTCAAAACGTGATTCGGCTTGCCGTAATCATAACTCTGCGTCCTTTCTGGTTCGTGATTTTGGTACTTGGGTTGGAACTGGAAATGAGATATTTTTGACGGTGCCAGATCTTGTATGAATCAAGGTTGACCTGAAATATCTCATCGTCGACAATTTCGCTCTTGTTGTCGAATTTCTCTTATACCCCTTATTTTGGCCTGATATGTTCATAATAATTCTCAAATGTAGTGACCTGTAAGATATCCTCATGCAAAGCCCAGAAAATGTCATACAAAATGTATTTTAAAACTATCCTTTAAATAATGAAAACAGTGTATTTGGGCTAGAGGGAGTAATGATTTGACTCTCATTTTCCAGAGTTGAATGATTTGTCAAAGGAAAATATTGTTTTTTGATAGTCAAAGAGTTTATTTTTAAAACACTATCGGTTTTTAAAATGCAATTTTGTTTCTTCTACAGAGAAGATGCGATGTTGCGAAACATTTCCGTTGGATAATAACTTTATAGACCCAAATCTGAGCCATTTTCCCTTTTGCCGACCACAGTTCAGTGGTGCGAGCGATTATAGTTTAATAATTGCATGTTGTGATAAAAATTACAAAAGGGCTTGCTGTTTTACAATTACGTATTCAAATTAGGTCATGATCTATTGATCTATGATGAATTAGAGCTACTTTTGGGATCGGGTTACACCCGGGAATCGGGTTCGGGATCGGGAACGGGTTCGAGTTCGGGTGTCTAATTAATGTTCCCAATTACTTTGGGTCCAGGTTCAGCAACATGCTCAGCAGACCCGGGATTTCGGGATCGGGACCGGGTTTGGGAACGGGTTCAAGCTTGATGCAGGTATTTGTGTTCCCGTCGGGAACCGGGAACATGCTCGTTCCCACACCCGTTACACGCTTCACGTTCCCGGGAACTACGCAACCATCTAGCGGAGAAAAAAATACAAAGCATGCACGGCTTCCCTCGTTAAAATGTTGAGATACTAATTTTACGTATGCGACTTGAGCCGTTTAGCATATTGTCAGTTGGGATCGCATAGTAGTGATTTCCGCCTACTCTAACTTACAAGATGAAAGTCATTGCAAAACTCATAGTGGGAATCGTTTAAGCAGTCTTCCTGCATCTTTTTCGGCAACGCAGACCAGACGTTTAGTTTGATGACAATTTTTAATAGTTCCTAAATCTATTGTATCATGGTACACATGCATAAGTATTGCTAAATCAATAAAAATGTGAAGAAAAAAATTGATTTACACCAAATGCACTGGTCCCGGGAACGAGTCCGGGTTCAAGGGATTCGGGATCGGGATTGGGAGCAAATTTTATCTGATTTCGGGTTCGGGACCGGGATCGGGTTTGAGATCAACGATTCAAGCATATTTAATATCTGGGTTTTTGTGCACCCGATCCCAGTATTTCGGGAGCGGGTTCGGGTGTGAGTCCGAAAATATTGATGACCCGATTTTCGGGATCGGGTTCGGGAATGGGATCAAACTTTTCGTTCCCACAAGTAGCTCTATGATGAATTAGGTAAGTATTATTTCGGGGTTGTTACTAAAATTAAATAATTCTGTTACGAGTATCAAACGATAAGCACGTGAAGACAAAGTTAAAATTAGTTCCAAAGTGGGAAGTATTTTGCGGAATAAGTTAAATAGGTTAGCAAGTAGTGCCACTTCAAATAAATGTCTATGAATCTTTTAGAAAAATTATTACTACCTCAGATTTATTAATAAAATTATGTTCACCAAAATAAAGACGCGTTGTTTGATGGTCTTAATCAAAAGTTTAGCTAACAAGAAAGTATTCATGATTTCGCCGGATAAAGGTAATGTGACTGTGCTAATGAATCAAATTCAATACTTGAAATTTTACTAAACACTGACCCTTGAGAAGTTTTGTGTGATGAAGACTGATGATCTAGTGTATCATTCCAAATTGAAAAAGTCATGTAACCTTCTGAAGAAATGTGGATGTCGTCACCCGCTAATACCGATGTTCTTTGGAATTCCTCAAATCCATAAAGGAATTTCACTGTGCTTACTGGCTACAATTTTTTATTGTAATTACATTTTTACCAATATTCCTGAACAACATAATTTCTCTTTCAAACGAAAACCCCTGATCATCAATCAAATATCTGCGGTACTGATAAATAAAATTGAATGTTTAGTTTGTCATACTAGAGAATTATATTACAATATATTTTTCCAATCACTGTTCATTAGTTTACTTACCAATGAAAAGACTAGATTCGATTAAACAACGACTCATAGTAGGTGAAGCTACGTGGAAAGGGTATCCTAGCTAAACACATAGAGTTATACGCATAATCATCTAAACGTATAAGGTATATAAACGTATAATCATCTATACGCATAAGGTATCTTAATGCATAATCATCTGCACGTATAAGGTATCTAAACGTATAATCATGTATACGTATAAGGTATCTAAACACATAAAGAGCAAAATGTATAATAATGCACAAGTAAATATTGACATTCGTTTAAATTAATCTAGTATTTTTAAGTTTCTGTCGGTGCAAAGATTGGGAATAACCGAACTTGCAATTGCAATTTATAATTGATAATAAAAGTACCAGCAATGCCCTAACTGGTATTTGCTAAAATGTGGTAATTAGATTTTGCAAATAACCGAAGTTGAACTTAAAATTAGTTCATAAGCTACCAGTGCAGTTTGTAAGGCAATCGCAAAAAAACATTTGGATATAATTGCACCGCTAAATACAATTGCAGGTGCAATTTGTAATTGCAAGTTAATTGATATACAGTATAAATCGGCGAAGAGGCAAAATGATCTGTGCATTGTTGATTGGTAGCAAAACGATATACATGCTGTTTCACTAAATTGAAATTAATGAATTAAATAAGATGATCTAGGTGCAATCCTGTCCGGCCAACTGCCACATTCACAACTGCCACAATAATATTTTGCCACCCATCCAAAATTGCAAGCGGTAACAACTGCCAGCCGGAGAACTGCCACAAGGCAATGCTAACAGCCTATGCTAAGTGATGTGGCAAAACCCAACGTTAATGTAATGACACTTAGCATATGTTTTTGCAATGACACTTAGCATATGTTTTTGGAATGACACTTAGCATATGTTTTTGGAATGACACTTAGCATATGTTTTTGGAATGACACTTAGCATATGTTTTTGGAATGACACTTAGCATATGTTTTTGGAATGACACTTAGCATATGTTTTTGGAATGACACTTAACATATGTTTTTGCAATGACACTTAGCATATGTTTTTGCAATGACACTTAGCATATGTTTTTGGAATGACACTTAGCATATGTTTTTGCAATGACACTTAGCATATGTTTTTGGAATGACACTTAGCATATGTTTTTGCAATGACACTTAGCATATGTTTTTGCAATGACACTTAGCATATGTTTTTGCAATGACACTTAGCATATGTTTTTGCAATGACACTTAGCATAGGATTTCAGTATGACACTTAGCATATGGTTTCAGTAGCCAGGCAGTGATGGCTGAGTTGTCAGAGCGTCCCGTTCGTTGCGGCTGGAGTCGGTTTTCGATTCCAGTAAAGCTCTGATACTTTCAAAAATAATTTCCACTGCTCTTTCTATCTTCTACTGTATCTTTGTGTGAGGGGAGGAGAGGGCGTGAAAGGGACTTGCACTCTGAAGACTGGAACCATGGCTTGGAAGCACAGAGGAACCATAGTGCTTAGATGAGATAGTGTAAGCACTTCCAGTTAAGCGGGAATCATTCAGAAACGATTTGCATTATCTCGCCGCATGCAGCGCTGTGGTAGCTTACCGCTTGAGAATTTCTGGTCTAATATGTGTTCAGTTGTAGTGGTAGTGAAATTCTCTCAATTAATAATAAATACTTAACTAACTGTGAATAAAATGGTATCTTGCTTTGTTGTTGAGTGCAAGTCTGGGTATAATGGATCAAAAACACATTTATTTAAGTGCCCAAAACACACTGATAAATCAGCTTGGTTATAAAATATTCAGAAGAGAGAAATGGCATTCAACTTCAACACTCAATCTGTCATTTACACTTTGAAGGGTCACAATTAACTAAAAACAGTGAATACATAATAATAAATAGTTGAAAGATTAGTAATCCTGCTCGAACACGATGAGGATTAAAATCTACAGTTCCTACAATTTTAGCCAACGAAAGTCCCTTATATAAAAAGGCCAGTGGATTATTTTGATTCTAATCTAAATTATATCCGGACACATTCTGTCTTTACTGAGCACGTGTTTCCCTATTTTCACAAACAATTTAATTCTTTAATATTTTAATGTCTCCTCAAATTTTGTGCAGTGGTGACGTAAAAGTACTGGCTCGAGGCAAATATTCCTTTCTCGAGAAAACCTTCCGTATTTCAACTTGTTGAAATCATTGCCACTCTGGACAACTGGCTGCGAAGGCTTCGAGGGATTTGCGGAGTTTGGAAGATTGGGCAAAGTATTTGAAGTCAAAGGAATTAAATATTCCGCAACTTGTGAAATACTTTTGCTAATACTTTGCATCTTTTTTATTCGATGTAACCTCCAAGTGACACGATTGGAATCTTGACTAATTATTTACATTCTTGTGAACATGTCAAAAATTGTAGTGACGTGAATGAGAGCTCCAGGCAATCTACTAGTAGCAGAGAGCTGCTATAAAAGAGCTTTTTGGGCCTTTCACAACTGTGTCAACAGGTTCACAATAATGACATTTTATTGAAACAAATCCAGACAAAGTAGAATAAAAAAGTTAAATTACGCTAGTAATGTTTACAGATTAGTGATTTTTTGTGCCCATTCATGTATTGTATTTGTCGTTTAATTGTACTGTATGAAAATGCTAAATACTTATATCTTACGGGTATATACATATATATATTAAATAGTTTTTAAAGAATTAATTATATGTTAAATAACAAGCAATGCGGTTTTTATGCATATTTTTGATGAATTATTTCTGGATTATACTCATTCGTCATGTCAAGCATGCAAAGACCGAGCGAAAAGCTACTGTAGCGCCAGCCACCAAAAGTTAAGTAGCGAATCCCGAAACTAGCCATGCAAGTGAATTCACTATCTCTATCTATACACTATGGAGGAACTAACAGTGGACATCCTTAAGACGGAGGGGAACTAGGAGAAGCTGCCAATCTGCAAAGATCGCTAGACATTCCAGTCAAATGAGCGTCCGTTAATCCGTTTCTAACCTTACTCCTCTCCCTAACAAATTACCTTCTACTCTACATTTCCCCAGCCGGAGCAAAGACTTGTGATATACTCCCTAAATGGGAGGAATGGACTGATGGGTATTTGTCCCACTCGTCTAGCTCTGTGCCAGCTCTAGGTGGATGCCGTGTGTACGATACCCAGTACATGCGGTTTCCAACCATCTATCAACCGACGAGAGACGGTATAAGCTTCTCAATTGTAACGTAACCTCACAAGTTAGAAAATCTGTGTATGGCATGATGACTAATGGTCAAGTGCAAGAATAAAATGCGCCCTTGTGGGCCTATTACATAGGGTTTCAGTATGACACTTAGCATAGGATTTCGCTATGACACTTACAAGTAACCCACGCCCCATGCCCACTCGGGATCGGAATGAAATTTTGTTGGAGCTTAGGTACCTGGCCCAATGTCCCAGCGAGAGTAAAAGTTTTCCATCTCGCCCTGGTTTGCGCGGGAAAGCGCGCAGAAGTTTTAAATTCTAATTCGTGAACAAAGGGTCCCCCCTGTCCAACTTAAAATTTCCCGTGTTAAATCCCATTAAGAAACTGCATTTTCAAATTTAACGAAAAAAATTAAAATCGTAAAAGCTCATTGAATTTCCATATAACACAATATAAGCATGTTTGAAAACTTGGTTTGGGCCATCTCGCCCTCGTTTCCGGTGGAAACCGGATTTACGTTAAATAAAAAAAACAATACAATTAAAATTTTCATGAAGCTTAAATAATTTAATTAGTTGTTAATATTGGAAGACTTCAAGTTACGTCTCGAATATTGAAGGTTATGATTATGACAACCATAATTTACATTTTTAAGTAATTAATTTTTAAGGGCCCAAGCCCTTGGTCGCACATCATAAGATTTTGCACACTAGCTTGCAATATTTAGACAGTCATATGTGCAAATTTTTATCAAAGTTGTTGTGGGGGAAGACCTTTAAAACTGCAATGTATTAGGAAAGGCAATTCCGTAGACTCACGTGAAAACTTCTGTCATTGACTTTAAGCCCTTAATTTTCGAATTTGGTCAAAGGGTGCAGAAGTTATCCTTAAATCTTTTTTTTTCAAGGAGGTAAGTGCATATCTACGCTGCGTTTTTTACGAAAACGAATTTTTTCAAAAGTTGAAAATTCTAATTTTTGCGAATCAGTAAAAAAGCATTTTCGTAAAATTTCATTCTAATACATTCAGTAGTTTTGGAGATAACTGTCATTTGACTTTCAGCCTAAATAGTGCCCCTCATGGGTACAGGTTTTACCCGGGTATTTGGGTACAGGTTCAGGTACAGGTGCGTATCAGGTACATACTTTTTGTACCCATTCAATTTGGGTACAGGTACAGGTTCATTCGTTAGATACCTGAAAACTCAGGTTCAGGTTCAGGTATAGGTACAGGTTCAAAAACCAATCTTGTGGGTATAAACCCATCAGGTACGGGTACTCACTGGGTAATTACCTGAACCTGAATGTAAAATACCTGAACTTTCAGGTACTTCTCATTCAAATATAATTTCCAAGTAAAACCTGTAAATGTGCTGTTGATCTTTAAAAATTTATCCGAATTGTTGACCTTGTAACGTGTTACATTAAAATTTATATGTATAACCTCAGTCATGAAAACTAATTCCACCATATAGGAACACGTGGATAGTTACCCAGCATTAGCTGGAATGACCAGAGATTTTTTAGCAGTTCGTGAAACTAGAGTACAGATAGAGCGACCCTTCTCCGATGGCAAAGTTTTTCTGACGCAAAAACGTTTATATAAGAGTGGAGATACGGTAGTAAATGTTTTTTTCTACAAGCTTGGCTGGAGTTAAAATCCGGAGAGTTTGAATCTAAAAAAATGTTTTCCATTGCGAAAGCAATTTCAGGTTGCAAAACAAATTCTTAATCGTTTAATTTATCGGCATTATTGAACATTTAGAAAGTATTACGCTGCATTTGTATTGTTGCATTGAACTTATTCGTATCGTAGATTTTGCTATCTGTTACCCTTTCAACCTTTATGCAATCATTTATAACTACTGATAATTCTAGTACTTTGTCATGCTTCCGAAGAATAAAAAATAACAAAAATCTAATATGATAAATAAATTTATTAAGTCAAAATGTCTTGGTGGCAGATATTTTAATTTTTTATTTCGTGTAATATATTTGATAATCGTTTAAATTAGTACAATCGGAAATACCCGGGTAGGTTCAGGTACTTTTAAAATATACCCGGGTACAGGTACTTTTTTGGGTACTTTTTGGGTACAGGTACTTTTTGGGTACAGGTACTTTTCAGGTACAGGTACTTCTGATTGAGTTTGAGTACAGGTGCAGGTTCAGGAAAATTGAACCCAGGTATTCAGGTACAGGTACGGGTATAGGTTCAAAAAATCCATGTACCCATGATTCAGGTACAGGTTCAGGTCCAGGTACAACATTTTTGTACCCATGCGGAGCACTAAGCCTAAAATTTCAATAATGTTTTTCTCAAAAACTATCCGGCCGATTTTAACCAACTACGAACTCGGACCAGTAGTTTTTGCGTGATCGTGCGGAGGGACACACGGACATACGGACACAGCTATTTTACTAGGGGGCTGACGCCACCCTAAAAATAGTGAGCAAATAGCTTCAGCAATACAGTATTTGAGAATTTAACTGACGTAAATATAAAAGTGTTACAAGTTACAATACGTACTTTCAATTCCATTTGGTTTTTCATTATAGGAATCCCACATATATGTGTACAAAATACAGTCACTGAAATTCTCCTCCTCAAATTCTTCAGTGCTGTAACCGAACGTAGTTTTTCTCATAACCAAACTTAATTTAATCCACATTTGATTATTTATGTCTAATGTTTATAATAAACTAGCACTCACAGCACGCTATTGCTGGCTCCGAAAGGAAAATGTAAGTATCGAAGGCAGTAAATAGTTGTACGCAATATCTGGCTGTGCAGTGCTATTAACGCCTGGTAAAACGTTAAACTGTAGTACAAATTACAAAATTTCAGGGTACACGCAATTAACTGCATAAGTACCATTCCCTTCACCCTGTAGTTCCCTCTGATCCTCAGTTTTTTTCCACAAATACTTTAACGGGTTTTGATAACCAAATGTCTACTTTGATAAAACTTTGACCCTGGGACTTGTTTATGGTCATGGAGATGCTAAGCTTGACAGGAAATTGCTTCCTTCGTAAAATAAATGGGTATTCACCCTCATTTGATGTTAGTGTAATTCGGAGAAGAAACATCGTTTCCCCTTTCGCCCTTCCTGTTAGAACCTTAGCAAATATAAGATTATCCTTAAGTTCTGTAACAATCAAACGTGTACCATTACAGAGACCTCTTTTAGTATTTAAATTTCGGAGCAACATAATGATTGCTCCGATTTTAAGTTTTAGAAAATGAGCAGATATTCCATTCGGATTAATTGAGTTTAAATACTCTACAGGATAATTCTGTACATCACTTTCATTGGCACCATCAACTGTATCTGCACTGCAGTAACATTTCACTGCACCTGACAATAAGTCTAGGACTTTATCATTGATTTTCGACGAATCGACATTGACATGACACAATGTTGCCCTATTGGCATAATCCTCTTTGTTTGTAGGAGTTATGCCGTCACAAATCTCGACAATTAAATTAATATTTGTAATAAAGTTTTGAGGAATTTCCACCATATCATCTTTATCTTTAATTCTCTTGTTGAGCTTACCGTCTCCAACTCTTAGAATCCACTCAGAAAAGCCTAAGTCCTACCGTGCTCGCATATTTACGTTCAACTTAAAAGTTTTAAAACATTTCCAGTTTATACTGCTTTTGATATTCGATTCAATTATTGAAATTCGATTCCCACGTTTGACAACATTTAAAATTTGTCGAAAATCCCTTCCAAGAAATATTAATTTTCCACCAAATGGTCTATTATTTATTATCCATAATTTCCTGTAGTGGCCTATTAACTACATCCAAACTATACTTACTTGCCATCGTGCATTCATCCCAAATTATTAGCTGAGATTTGCGAATTCTATCTGCCTATGCAGAGTTAACTCGCATTGAGGACGTGGTGTCCTTGTTTGTATTCGGAGGTGATTCTGTATGACGATGCTATCTCACTATCATACACATACAATTTAGCAAACTGCGGCTTGTCACCCGGTGTTGGGTACAATGGTGCACTACAATGGTACAGGTGTCCATGGAGGCGGAAAACGTATGCACCGCCTAACATTGGTTGTACGTTTCCACCGCAAGATGCCATTGCAATAGCAGAGTTATATGAATGAATGTTATTTATAAAATGTTTTCCCCGAAAAAGTTCTGCCACAGTTTCGTGTGGAGGATTCATTGTTATCAATGTATCAATTTTGCGATTATGGCAGCAAGTCAAAAAACTCGAATATTTGTTTCCCCCGGATCCGTTAGATCGACTCTCTTCTGAAAAATGTAATGCATGACAGTTTCGGCATTTATTATCTATGTTACCGTTATTATACTCGGTCACATCGCTTTCGTCAACATTGATAGTCAGGCCACAGATTCGGTTTGTCAAAGTGAGCGCCTATTTTTTGTTAGCCGGCGAACACGTGCTTCGTTTATACATTCCCAAATAGGAACACGGTGGTTTTGTAGATTATTATTCAAAACCTCTCGATTATCAGCATTGTCGTAGTGAAGCAACGAAAACTTCTCGGTTGTCAGCATAATTTGCTCTTCAAATTTCATGATTACCTGAGATATCATGCTCTGGCTGAGCTATGTCTACATTATCATTTTTGAAGGAAACCTCGTCATTAAGATTATGGCGTGCATTGGACTGCATGTTCTACTTGTAACTTCTTTTGTTAGTGGCATTCATTTTTTACCTCTAAAAGATGATAGGTTAAATGTCCTTATGACAGGAAAATGTGTCTTTAAAAAACTGGTGTTGTCTTGAAAATGACAGGTTAATGTGTATTTAAAAGACTGGTGTTGTCTTGAAAATGACAGGTTAATGTTTATTAAAAGACTGGTCTTGTCTTGAAAATAACAGGTTAATGTGTCCTTAAAACTGGTATTGTCTTGAAAATAACAGGTTAATGTGTCTTTAAAAGACTAGTTTTGTCTTGAAAATGACAGGTTGATGTGTCTTTAAAAGACGGATGGGGAGAGACAAGTAAATTTATCTAAAAAGACTAAATTGTCTTTAAAAAGATGGATAAATTAGTCTAAGAAAGGTAAACTATCTTTAAAAAGACAGGTAAACTGTCTTTAAAAAGGTAGGCAAATTGTCGTTAAAAAGACAGCCAAATTTGTCTTTAAACAGACAATTTATAAGAAATGCTGCGGAAAACGGAGAAGCTCCTCCCACGGAAAACGCTGAAGTATAAATGAAGAGCTGAGTGAGAGTGAGTGGTGAAATGGCATGGCAAACGTGCGACGGCGTCGTTGTGCACAGCGAGCTGAAATGAAATTCTCAAACTCTTTTGCAGAGGAGAGCTTTTCCAGTTCCAGCTCGCTGCGCTTCTCGGCTTGCTTACTTCCTTGCTTGCTGTATATACCACCGGCTTTCTTCCCTATATAGTGAAATAACACCCTACATGCTGCTTGCTATACACTGAAATCGCTTGATTTTTACCATCACGGTCACATTCGCTATCAACTCTTTCAACTTAGAAGAGAGGATTTATAATAAATATGCATAGTGCTTTTAAGCGCTAATCTAAAATAAATTACTTTCTATTGTGCGCTCTATTGAGCTTCCAGTAGACTGCAGGCCGTATATAGCTGAGAAAAACAGCGAGCTGAACCTGTGTCGCAGAGCAGCTCGCTGTGCTTCTCTTCTCGGATTGCTTCCTTGGTGTATATACTTCCGGCTTGCTTGGCTATATAGTGAAAGAGTATACTCCGTATCGACTTGCTATATAGTGAAATGAACGAGCCAAGCTTTAAATTAACACACAAAGTGGCCAGTAATATAGAGACTAGTAGAAATCCCTACTCAGCAGGGATAATTACTCTTAGGTTTAGGATAAACTTAAATAGACGCTAGAAGTATAATGAGATTTACGACTTGAAATATTAGAATAGTTCATACAAAATATCATGGTTGAGGGTGGACCGCACTTGGGAACTTCCCACCAAGGCCCTGCCCATGCCCCATGTTTGACCCGACTGCGAGTTAGTCTTGCTTTAACATACAAATATTAATTTATTCTTTGAAAATTTCCTTAAATACATTTGTTGTAAACATTTCATTTCTGCCATCAAGCATTTTCCCTTGATGATTGATTTTGAGGCCGTCTTGGTGGTGGATGGATACCCGTGACAATTTCGCCACCTTTGTTGCCGTATAATGCTTTAATGATTTAAATATAACTTTAATGATTTAATTAGCGCGCTTAAATTTGTATCTCATATCCAGAGCTATGCAAAATACTTGGTCTTCGTTGACAAAATACAAAATAAAATACTTGAAATAAAATATGGAAAATACAAAGTAAAATACTTCAGGTTATATTGATAAAATACAAATGAAAATACAATACATGGTAGGTATTTTAAAATACTCAAATACAAAATACTGTATTTTAAATACAATACTTTCCTTAAAATACCCACATAATGATCACTCTTCTCAGTTTCTATAACACAAACCATTTAAAACGGTCACATCAAAGACAAGGCATATAAACATGTGTAGTAACAAATTGTTCAACGGTTGCCGAATAGGTCAGTCCATTAAAATTAATTATATTATAAGTCGTTTTGACTGTTAATGAAGTAGTGAAGTAGATTAATATGAAAGTTTTATTTATTAGGAATTAAATGTATTTTCGAAATGATTACTGTAAAAAAAATTTATTATGTGAAAATTAAATCGAGTCGGTCTTCGGCATATATTAAATATCGTTGTTGCGTAGGCTAAATGGTCTGTGCTGTACAAAAGCATGCGCGCGTAGACCATTTCGCCTCTTCAACGACGTAATGTAGTTTCGAGAACCTGAAAATGTTAGATGTAGTAAAGGGATTCATTCAACGTATGTCATTCCAATGCTAAAATGGAATTTGCACAGATATTTCACATCATACAAGCTGCACACAATGTCAAAATCAGAATTAATACTAGTGAAAAGTATTTTGAGCCAAATACTTTATTTGAAATACAATTCACATGTCATTGAGAGTAAGTAAATACCAAATACTTTTGTATTTACTGGTCCTCAAAATACTAAGTACAAAATACTTGCTCACTGCTCACCAACATTGAAATACAAAATACAAAATACTTTGTGGTCTGAAAATACGTATTTTAAAACACTGTATTTGAAAATACTGCATAGCTCTGCTCATATCCGTATTATATCAAGACCAAGACGCCCCATTCTTTCAAATTAGTAGAGAGGATAAACCGATGGTACACAGCAAGCGGAAGGTACATATTTGAGTGCGATGTACGATGCATGATGCAGGAGAGTGACAACTTAAAGCTTGGCGCGCTCATTCCACTATATAGCAAGCCGCGCTATGTAGTATACTGTTTTACAATATAGCGAAGCAAGCCGGTAGTACATACAGCGAGCTAGCAAGCCGAGACGCACAGCGAGCTGAAAAAGCTCTCCTCTGCGACAGAGTTTCAGCTCTCTGCTCGCTTCTCGGCTTGATTGCTGCGTATACCACCGGCTTGCTTGGCTATATAGTGATAGAGTATATTTCCACTGGCAACCAAGTGTCAGCCAGCGCAGTGCCTCAATATTTATTGACATTTGTTATTTTGTAGCCTTTTTAATTGTGACATCAACCAATCATTCTAATGCTTATAATTCTGATCAAAACCTATTTTCTTTCTGACTGTCACTCCTAAACTGATCTTGAAACAATAAACACGCATATCTTTTGCTATTATTTGGGAGTCATTATTTTATATTTTGAGTTAGGAACTATGCATTGAGACTATTGCAGCTTGATCATTATTCAACTGCAGTTGCTATAGGAGTTGTTGTTTGTTTGTATTTATTGGGAAAATGTTGAAGTTTATGTTATGAGAAATCATGATTTAATTTAATAAAATTAGTTGGATGTTATATATATGGTCTGACTCGCGAATTGTGCTTTGATGGATAAGGTCAGAAACACGCAATTTTGAGCAGTTTGTCAGCCATAGAATAGGAGAAATTCTTGAAGTGACGGAAGTTCGGGATTGGTTTTGGGTACCGACGACTGATAATGTCGCTGATGACGCTACTCGTGGGGGCGATGATGTTGATTTCAGTCCGACTAGTCGATGGCTCAACGGCCCCGCATTTCTGAAAGCCGATCGGGTAAATTGGCCAAAAGAAAGGTCATTGGTGAAAGTGGAACTCCCGATGGATGAGATGAAGAAAACTTTGGTAGGAGTTGTTACGCAATCAGAACGATTCCGATATCCGCGCCCCCAACGATTTTCTTCCTGGGAGAAAGCATTGCGTACAAGTGCTTGAATTTTTCGCTTTATATGCAATTTTGCGTTGAAGCTACAAGGAAAGCAATTGTTGTTAGGAGTATTGACAGTTCCAGAGCTTCAAAGGTCTGAAAACATATTATTAAAAGCAATTCAACGTGAGTCTTTTCCAAATGACATAGCAAATCTGAATTCTGGTCGGGCATTGGAGAGGAATAGCTGCTTAATTACACTGAATCCTGTGCTGGGTGAAGACGGACTTTTACGGCTATCGGGAAGGTATGATTTAGCTGAAGAAATGACTGTCGAAGCAAAGCGACCTGTCATTTTGGAACCTACTCATGAATTTACTCGTTTACTGATACTGCATTATCACAAAAAATGCGGTCACCATGGCGTTGAAATGGTTCTAAATGAAGTTCGCCAAAAATATTGGGTCATCAAGATGCGAGCGGCTGTGAAGAGGGCATTTTACAACTGCCAACGTTGTAAAATTCTGAAAGTCCTACCGGTTCCTCCGTTGATGGGCTCTTTACCTGTAGATAGACTGGAACGACAAATGCGACCCTTTACTGTGAGCGGAGTAGACTTTTTCGGTCCGATGGTTGTTGCGGTAGGAAGAAAAAGAGAGAAGAGTTATGGTGTGCTTTTCACCTCAATATGTGTGCGAGCAGTACATTTGGAGATTTCAAAGGACCTGTCGACACACTCAGCCATCAACGCCGTTCGAAGGTTTGCCGCTAGGCGGGGACCTGTAAAGAAAATCTTTTCAGACAATGCAACCAACTTTACAGGTGCCAACAACGAGCTGAAAAGATGTGTTCAGGAGTTGGATAATTCTGAGGTCCTGACGAAATTAAGTACAATGGGTATTTCAAGGACTTTCGATCCACCGGGGTCACCACACATGGGTGGAAGTTGGGAAAGGTTAATCCGATCAGTGAAAGTAGCTCTGGCGACAACTTTGAAGGAAATTCATCCACAGGAAGATATTTTGCATACACTGTTACTCGAAGTGGAATATCTGGTGAACAACAGACCGTTGACTCACGTTTCGATAGATCCGAATGATTCTGAAAGTTTAACACCTAATCATTTCTTGTTAGGAAAAGGTGAAATAGAAATTCCACTAGGAAAGTTCACTGAACATGATTTATGTCTGCGACGAGGCTGGAGACGAGTGCATCGTTTGGTTGAAATTTTCTGGTCAAGGTGGATCAAGGAGTATTTGCCGACCTTGACTCGGAGGACGAAATGGTATTCTGAAGGTAGAACGTATGAAGTTGGTGACATCCGTGTGATCGTTGACAGTAATGGACCACGAAATACCTGGCCAATGGGTAGAATTGAACATATTTTCCCTGGAAAAGATGGTCGAATCCGAGTAGTGGACGACCAAAGATGGTTTGTACAGAAGACCCGTCACAAAGATTGCTATCTTGGATGTTAAAAATCTTGATGAAGAGAAGCAGTTTCCTTCATCAGGGGGAAGAATATTGCAGCTTGATCATTATTCAACTGCAGTTGCTATAGGAGTTGTTGTTTGTTTGTATTTATTGGGAAAATGTTGAAGTTTATGTTATGAGAAATCATGATTTAATTTAATAAAATTAGTCGGATGTTATATGATACCATTTTGAGTAAGTGGGAGGTCAGGGAGTGTGATTTTGGAGTAGGAATGAGGAAGTTGTGTGTCGAATAAAGTTATAATTTCAAAAGGAAAATTTCTTTGTCCTTCTCCCCTCATTCATTTTTGGTCAGCAAAGGTTGACATTTTACCGAGAAGGTGAAGAAAAATCATATTTTGTTTGTGCTAAAGAAGGACTGGTCCTTCGGAAATTATTTGAAACTACAATTATTATTATTACAATCAATTTCAGACTGTAACAGAGACTATAAATAGTTCCCTACAGTACATAGCGGCTTGCTTTATAATGAAATGAGCGCGAATATTAAATTTGAAGGGTTGAGCGCGCGAATCTTTAATATCAAAAAGTGGTCATTAATAATAAGGATGTTTCAAATGAAGTTCCATTGTACTTACAGTCGTCATGGAAGTAAAAGAATCCACATTGGATTTTATTACAACTTGGTGCACATAATCTGTAGTCATAAATGAATCGTGGGTTTGTACACGAGTTATTTTTCATTCCATGAGAATATTTGCAATGCACGTCTGAGTTATTGAAGGAACATTTTAAAGAAACACCAAATATTTCAAAGATAACACTTTAAGACGTTTCAAAATTCGTATAAATCCTTATAAATTAATTGCCGCGTCAGGTTAGGCCGTAATTAGGATAGAATAAACGGCATACGGATGATATTATTTAATTTAAAATAGTTAAAAGTTTAAAATACTTGCTCAAATAACTAAACGTTGTAGTGTGTATATTTTCCATAATTAACAAGTAGCACTCATATTACGTATTGGTCTGTTCACATTAGTATTACATTCATCTGGTGAGTGTAAAAAAAGTTATATTCATGAACATTATTCGTCGTTAATTTGCCAATATTTATTTATCAGATTGTTGATCATATGCATCGTGTTTATTATCAGCAAAAACTATTACAGGGAATAATAAATTGCTCCTGAATTTCGTAACTGGCAGCTTCAAAACATGTGAACTAAACAATCACTTCATTTCATACTGGAAAGAGAAACCAGAGTATCAAGAACATCCTTATAATGCTGAGGCTAAGTGATGTTTTGTAGTTAGTGTGGAAGGAAGATCCGGACCTAATATTTTATTTTGGATTTGCAGAACGTCGTTGTAAAGTTCTCGCGCTTCTTCATATTTTCCCTGGTTATTCAATACCAGGGCTAAGTTATGTTTTGTACTTACAATTAGTGTGGAAGGATGATCCGTACCTAATATTTTATTTTGGATTTGCAGAACGTCGTTGTAAAGTTCTCGCGCTTCTTCGTATTTTCCCTGTTTATTCAATACCAGGGCTAAGTTATGTTTTGTTCTTAGTGTGGAAGGATGATCCGGACCTAATATTTTATTTTTGATTTGCAGAACGTCGTTGTAAAGTTCTCGCGCTTCTTCATATTTTCCCTGGTTATCCAATGCTGAGGCTAAGTTATGTTTTGTAGCTAGTGTGGAAGGATGATCCGGACCTAATATTTTATTTTTGATTTGCAGAACGTCGTTGTAAAGTTCTCGCGCTTCTTCGTATTTTCCCTGGTTATCCAATACCAGCGCTAAGTTATGTTTTGTAGTTAGTGTGGAAGGATGATCCGGACCTAATATTTTATTTTGGATTTGCAGAACGTCGTTGTAAAGTTCTCGCGCTTCTTCATATTTTCCCTGGTTTACCAATGCTGAGGCTAAGTTATGTTTTGTACTTAGTGTGGAAGGATGATCCGGACCTAATATTTTATTTTGGATTTGCAGAACGTCGTTGTAAAGTTCTCGCGCTTCTTCATATTTTCCCTGGTTTACCAATGCTGAGGCTAAGTTATGTTTTGTAGCTAGTGTGGAAGGATGATCCGGACCTAATATTTTATTTTTGATTTGCAGAACGTCGTTGTAAAGTTCTCGCGCTTCTTCGTATTTTCCCTGTTTATCCAATGCTGAGGCTAAGTTATGTTTTGTAGTTAGTGTGTAAGGATGATCCGGACCTAATATTTTATTTTTGATTTGCAGAACGTCGTTGTAAAGTTCTCGCGCTTCTTCATATTTTCCCTGTTTATTCAATACCAGGGCTAAGTTATGTTTTGTAGTTAGTGTGGAAGGATGATCCGGACCTAATATTTTATTTTCGATTTGCAGAACGTCGTTGTAAAGTTCTCGCGCTTCTTCATATTTTCCCTGTTTATTCAATACCAGGGCTAAGTTATGTTTTATAGTTAGTGTGGAAGGATGATCCGGACCTAATATTTTATTTTGGATTTGCAGAACGTCGTTGTAAAGTTCTCGCGCTTCTTCATATTTTCCCTGGTTATTCAATACCAGGGCTAAGTTATGTTTTATAGTTAGTGTGGAAGGATGATCCGGACCTAATATTTTATTTTGGATTTGCAGAACGTCGTTGTAAAGTTCTCGCGCTTCTTCATATTTTCCCTGGTTTACCAATGCTGAGGCTAAGTTATGTTTTGTACTTAGTGTGGAAGGATGATCCGGACCTAATATTTTATTTTGGATTTGCAGAACGTCGTTGTAAAGTTCTCGCGCTTCTTCATATTTTCCCTGGTTTACCAATGCTGAGGCTAAGTTATGTTTTGTTCTTAGTGTGGAAGGATGATCCGGACCTAATATTTTATTTTTGATTTGCAGAACGTCGTTGTAAAGTTCTCGCGCTTCTTCGTATTTTCCCTGGTTATCCAATGCTGAGGCTAAGTGATGTTTTGTAGTTAGTGTGGAAGGATGATCCGTACCTAATATTTTATTTTCGATTTGCAGAACGTCGTTGTAAAGTTCTCGCGCTTCTTCATATTTTCCCTGGTTACTCAATGCTGAGGCTAAGTTATGTTTTGTAGTTAGTGTGGAAGGATGATCCGGACCTAATATTTTATTTTGGATTTGCAGAACGTCGTTGCAAAGTTCTCGCGCTTCTTCGTATTTTCCCTGTTCATTCAATACTATGGCTAAGTTATTTTTTGTAGTTAGTGTGGAAGGATGATCCGGATTTTTGGATTTATGTCTCGTTTTTAATACCTCACATATTTGTTTTTGGGCTTCATTATAGTTTCCTTGTTGCATAAGTGCAAAGCTGAGTTGTTCTTTAATGTCCAGTGTAGTGATATTTTTAAGTCCATGAAGCTTTTCGCTTGATTGTAAAGCTGTTCGATAAATCATTACTGCAGTACTATATGTTCCCACGTCTTTCAGTTTTGCTGCGAGAATTGTTTTAAACTTAAGGAATTGCTCTGTGCATTTTTTAGGACCTTGTGCATGGATACGGGTAACGTTGTTCAAGATTTCATGAACATTTTCAGAATTTGTGCTTAAGTTTTGTACATATTCCTTTAGATTCTTCACGATTTGGTTTAAGTTTTGCTTCACATAAGACGACTTTGGTTTGTATAGTTTGAATGCGCTTTTCATTTTACCCGTCTCCAGTTTGGTGGCTTGAATCATACGGTGCATCTGGAAGTAACTGCCACATCTAGCAACTATATTGTATTTAATTAACAAATTTAGCGCATTTGCAAGATTATCTTCATTACGACTGAATATTATCTTCATTAGCACAGTTGGAATGTTGTCCGGGTTAAGTGTCGCCATTACGTCCAAGCATTGGAGAGCCAACTTTCCTTGTTTCATGGAGCCAATTTGTTCAAACGTCATAGCATATATTGTATACAAATCTGGATATTCACCATCGTTGGGTCTAGTCTTTAGGAATTGTTCCCTTTTATTAGCAAGGTCAGTTATAAAATCCTCTAAACTGTACGGTCGTTCATCAAGAGCGGCACGAGCTTCCTGTTTGTTCCGAACTAATGTTACTACTTGTTGCAACGCTAAAGGCAAGCCTTGGCAGATTCTTGCTATCTCTTGACGCAGGATGGGATCATCTTCGGAATTTATGAACTCTTTATTAAAGAACGACAAGCTTTCACTTAAATTAAAGACTGCTAGTTCCTGAGATTTAAAATTATTCAAGGACGAATTTCTTGTGGTCACAATTATCGCTGGAACTTTCCATGTAGATTTAATATTTTTTGGAATCAGTGGATGGAGGCCATCTTTACGGTCATCACTCCTGTATGAATCCACGTTATCAAAAATAAATAATGCAAATTTTCGGCATACAAAATCATACACGTCTTCCAGAATATCCTCCTCTGATTTTGGTTTTCCAATTTGGTTTAGATCTATTTGTAATTTTCGAGCTAACTGTAGAAAGTTGCTTGTTGCTGTACTGTAGCTTCCAGCGTTGATCCATATCACATGGCCGTAGGATTCCTTGTACTTTTGAATGTATTTTCGGACCACTTGAGTTTTTCCAACACCTCCTGGCCCGACAACAACAATTGCTTTGGATAGTACTTTTGAAGGGGGTTCCGTTGGTGTGTTGCAAATGTAGTCATGCATATCCTTGATATACTCTTCTCTTCCAAAAAACGAAGGAATGTTTTCTTGAACATTGAATTCAATGCGATCTGGAGGTGGGGCGGGTGTTGATGTATAGTGATTAGTAACGTTAGGAGTGCCACCATGAAAAACCATTGGAGTTATGACATCGCGAATGTTGCCTTGGAAAGTGAATACAGATGAGGTCCGAGACGACGAGGGTAAATGACATATTCCTTCCTTTTGAAATATCACATTCAAATAAGTTTAATTATAATTAGACTCGATTTTCTCGTTGTGTATTTTCATATCATATCCTGTATTAATACATACCACTACATTTTGTTCAGTGTCAATACTGGGGTTGTTTCTCAGGCCTCCGTTGTTTTCTCTGAAAAATGAATGCATTTATTTAATCAAGTTAGGAATAAACATTTTCAAAACTTGCTAAATTAAATTACTTTTAAGTTTCATAAGTAATGTAAGGTTAGAATTTACGGTACTATTAATTAAAATTACCTCCAATATTTGGTAATAGTGTTTCCCATTTCCCGGTTCTGGTTTGGTTACTGAAGTTTTGCAGGTAAAAATTCTGTTGATTGCAGAAACTTTGGCAAAGATGTACCTCCTTTGTACAGGTGCTGAAATTTCTATTAAGGAAGAATTTGAAGTTCTTTGTGTAAGAGCTGTAAGTGCAATGTTCAGTTATTTAGTGAAATGAATGTATTATCCCAAACGATTAGTAGTCCCAAAAATAGTATTATGGAAAAGTTTATAAAAAGTTCTCGGGTATTTAATTACCAATAAATGGTCACAGGTATGGTGTAAAGTAAACGACCAATTCCATTGAGTTACAAAATAAGTTTCATTAAATAAAAATTACATAATAGGAAAATTTATACTGAGGTGTCGTGAACTGGTCCGCGTACTCTTACAACAGCTCTTGAAAGAGGGCCTGCTATAGTTATATTGCATAAAGAGCTGAATATCAAACACCTCCTATACTTGAAGTTGTTATTCGTAAATTCTAGTATCTCTGTCGATGATGGTAGGGCTTTGTAATCTGCTTTTGTGCTGATAGTCATACTTGTACAGTCATTCCGTAAATCTCTCGATTTGTCTGTGCATTTTATTTATCTATTCATTATCGAATGAGCCTTTTTGCTTACTAAGGTCTGGAACTCAACAAGTTGTTAGCTTCAAACATTCCCCCCCCCCCGCTGTGAGATTTGACTCCTTCAAATATGTTTTGTGAAGCAAATTTAGTTCCAGAATTTCTAACATTTACTTAAACAACCTATCGTTCACCAATTGGTATACGAGGAACCAAAATTTGAAGCAAAGTAGGAATTTTTATGAATTCCGAAACTGAAGATTTTGTAATTTAATGCCTAGAAAGTTTTTTGCAACATTAATTTGAATCTGGATTGTAGGAAATATACGCTTTGAGAGAGCGACTACTCTCATAGGTTCCTTGTTCTCATAACCGGTAAAATTAGGACGGAAAAGAATTTCTCGTCATGACCACAAGATAAGAAAGTTTAAAGATCTGAAATTATCAATTTATTAAGATAGCTACTACCAGGAACATTACAAAAATTGATGAAATTGCCAGACCTGCAGCAAAATTAATGAGAATTTTTTCGGTTTTTTGTTTCATAAATAATTCAAGTTCAAAACTGGGGTTGCTGGCGTAAAAGGCGTGTTTCGAAAAATAATTATTGTAACCTGAGGTCAAAGTTTCTCATTTAATAAAGACTATATTTATAAATATTTAAGTGCTCCATTTCGTAGAAAACTTGCAACGTAAATTTAATATAAAGGAAGACTCAAAAGTAAAATCTACGGCACACAATTATTCCCGCAAATTAGTTTTAAGGAAAACATTTAGCAATATGGGGTCCAAATTTGTTTTTGAAAAAGTGGCTTTTAAAGGCTATGCGCCCAGGTCTGTGTACGTGCCCAGGTCTGTTCCGAATCCCTTCAAAAACAACCTAAATGCTTTCACCCATACCTCAAAAAGTGGCTTTCCCTGATATCTCCTGAACAGTGATGTAATTCCACTATCAAAGGCTTAAAGTCAATGGGAGATCAAGTCGAGTCTCTGTGAACTACTGTGAAGTTTTTGTGATCGTTAATGCAGAGGATGTAGAAGCCTCAACGAAAAATAAATAAAAATTGGAGTCAAGTGGCGAATTTATGTTACATTCAAAACCATTCAGTTGGCATTGCGAGCTACTAGAGGGCGTTCCGGGTTCACCTACATGAAATTTTGCAGGGTGATGCTTGTGATCGTTAGTTTGTTGGAGTTAATGCATGTGCCCAGTTTCAAATTCCTCATTCACGTTGCCCCGGAAAAAACGAACATAGTTGTGACCTGTATCTAAGGTGTTTCCAAAGTTACAAACCCGTGTAGAAAATTAAGGAGAATATTTTTGGATACTATTTTTACATTTCGGGACACGGAATACATGCTAGCATTTATCTTAAAAAATAAACTCCTGGAAACCGAAGATCAGCAAACACCACGACCGAAATGCAAAATATAATTTTTCTTGCGGGTAACTTTGGAATCAAAATTAGACTTGAGATGTAAGTATATGAGCAAAAATACCGATGGCAAAAATAGTGCATTTATTGATGAGGATAAGAAAATCAAATCCTACATAAATATTTTCATTAGATTCATTAGTATTCTCAAATTAAGTGGCCACCCTAAGAGGAACCGGAATACAAATTCCCGGAAGCGCTGCGAACGATCCTGTATGGGTATTTAGTTCCAGTTTGTGGTAAACTTTTAAGAGATGTTCGCCTGGATCGAAGATTTGACAATGAAGGATCTTTGATTTATATGAAAATAATTATTCCAATGTCCATTGGTCAATGCCAGAGAAAGGTTTGTGGTAGAGCATCTCGGGCGGTTAAAATTTACGGGTAAGCCCGCAAAAAGCCCGGCCCGCACGGGCTTCGAGCAGGTACGGGTAAAAATTATTACGTTTGACGGGTTACGGGCGGGTACGGTCTTTTACATCGTGGTTAAAAAAGACCGTGAAAGCCCGTAAAACCCCGTGAGAAATTCCATTAGTTGTGAATGCAGGAGCAGCGATTGTGAATGTATAGACTTGAATGACTAGAACGAATTTCAGACGTTTGCAAATTTAGCTTTCAACCAAACTAACCAAAGGTGGGCAAAGTTTTCGCATACCTTAAAGCCTACATATTTTTAGGTCCTTACGTACAACCTACATTTTAGCCTACATAAATCCCACCCGAGAGTTGACCCTACCTACAACCTACATACATCCCTCCCGAGAGTTGACCCTACCTGCAACCTACATACATTACTCCTGAGAATTGTCCCTACCTACAACTAACATACCTCTTTGTCGTAATTGATTCATACCTGCATAACTAAAATGAAATTATTCAATCATTCATTGTAATTGCTGAAAACGAATTGAAATCGTTTTTACTCCAGTACGTAAACAAAAGTAACATAACATATGTATATATGTGAACCAAAGTGTAGATGGGGCTTTTATTCAGCGCTTTGGAATACGAAAGGTTCAAACAAACATACATACATTTTCATGCTTAATACCTACCTTTTTTTATGTAGGTACGTACTGATTATTCCCAGCATACATACATTGCATACATTTTTCCCTCGAAATATACAGCCTACATACAAATGCCTACAAAATATGCGAAAATTTGAGCATAGCCTACATTTTTGCCTACTTGTAGGCATACATGTAGGGTATGCGCCCACCTTTGAAACTAACAATAAGGCTTGGTGTACGATAAAACATCACCGCGTGGGATATTTTAGGCCCGTGCCCGTCTGAGCCTTTGTTATTTAGTAAGTTTCACTTCGCTCTTCATTACTGTGGAAAATTATATTTAGTCTAGAAGATGAATCCTGCTAGTAGTTCAAGTATTTGTAATAAGAATCCAGAAGTTAACATTGTAATTAGGGTTTGTCAATTTTTAAATGCCATGGCATAAATGGCAAATTTGGCAGGCATTTAGGGCATTTATTCACATGGACAAAAAATGATTTTTTATGCCATTCTGGGAAAATTGGTATTTAATATTTTTTGCCTTGGCAAAATTGGCATAAATTAACTATGCTCATGGAACGCTCTATTTCCGCCATCATTAGTGCTTGCTCCGACCGTGGCTAACTTTAAAATAGGCTTTCAAACAAGCAAAAGAATGTGGGATCGTGGATTCGATATACAATTAGTTATTTGCAGACACTTTGTCAGATGTTAATAGCCTCAATGAAATTGGTGAAGGCGACGAAAAAAACGACGATGAACTTGAAACAATATTGATAATCGAGGAACCGTATTCTGATAGTGATTTGGAAAATTGTTAGTTTGTGTTCACATATTTTTAGTGATAGTTTTGACTTAGACACAATAGTTCCCAAAAAGTGACAAATTGGATGAGTATTGTCGGTTAATATAATGTTAAACACTTTTGGATGAATACTAAAATTACAAATTGAAAACAAATAGACCAGCATTCTCACATTTGTTCCAAATTTTCGATTTATAATGGTGGCATTTTTGAAAGCACACTCATTGTTGTTGAGTCTGCTGAACAGGTTTGACTTCTTCATGGCACAATACTGCACCTCAACATGCCCCGCAAAAGATTTTTCGCGAGAAACTTTTTGTTGCCATAATTTTTGCCATGCATTTATTGCCTTTTTGCCCGGTATTTATTTTTAAGGGCAAGGCGAAGGCATAAATTGTTTTTTTTTGCCTTGCTACGGGCAAAAAATACCGGGCAGGCAAAATACCTCAGGCATTTAAAAATCGACAAACCCTAATTGTAATAAATTCAAGAACGCTACCAAAGCCGAAATAGCAGCATAAGTTTTTGTATTGCCTTCTTAATAAACAAGGTAGTTTAACGACTGTATGTAACAGTCAAGAACACCAATATTTTAGAATACAGTTTTTCAGTATTTAAGATGTATGGTATTTGCGGGCGGGCTACGGGCTTTTTTTAATTTTGCGGGCCGGGCCGGGCTTTTTCGATAAACATTAATTTCGGGCCGGGCGGGTACGGGTAAAAGGTTACGAGCCACGGGCGGGCACGGGCCTAAAATATCCCACGGGGTGATGCTCTAGTTTGTGGCAACATAAGGGTGGTCGGCGCTAATGTTAGTCCTAGTGTTTGTTTCCATAACAATAGTCTCTCTTACAGAGGTGTCCATTTGAAATCACCTTCGTTCATCCTTCAGAAGGGGAACCGTTTCCAATTACCCGTTCCTTCATCGTTCAGTAAAATGAAGCCTTCTGAATATCTACCCTTCCTTCATTCAAATCCTACTATAATCTTTCCTTCAGCCTTCAAAAATATTTAAATACCCTTCATGCGTTACCTTCCTTCCATGCTCATTCAAATCAAAATGCAAAATCAATCTTTAAAATTCAAGCTGCTTACCGCTAAAAAAACTAATAATTAGTTTACTATTAATTGCAATTATTGCAGAATATCAGTATGTACTTAATGTACAGTGAAGGGAATAGAATACCTATATTTATACCCCGGGTATCACACTTCCATTGTGAGATAAATGTTTCTAGAATAACATTAAGCAGGCCCACCAGAAACGTTTTTCAGTTAAGTAACGGTGTATGTATGTATGTACATGAACTTTAGTTACGGAAGGATTTTGCCTAAAATATAGTACATGGGATTCCGAGTTCCAACGGCGTTCGAAGGCTGTAAAATTAACATGTTCCTTCACATTCCATTATTTCTGCAAAGAGCAGAGGCCTTCGTTCAGCATTCGTTTCCTATCCAGCCTTCGTTCCGCTCCCTTCGTAATTGCCGAAGCTAACACTTAATTCGTTCAAAGAAGCCTTCTTTGAAGGAAATCCTTCGAAGGATGGACACCTCTGCTCTCTTAAGGTAAAAATTACTGCACACTACCCTGTTAGTGTCGTTTGAAAACCTTGAGTTGAGGGTAACGTAACTTACATGCGTTTTGAGAAGACCTTGAAGGTGTCTGACCATGGTGATCTGACATTTCCTATACTACCCGGTTCACAGTAGATTATCCACCGGAATTGTAAGAGGTCATCAGGGTAACTTTTCTCAAATTGCAAACCTTCCTACGTCACCAAATGCTGGATTCCTTACATTTTATGCGTTTTGATTACTGCATTACATGCCGTTCGTTTGATTTCAAATATAATCTGAACTTAAACGAATTATCGATGTTTGAAAATCAGAATTCAATCAAAGACTGAATTACATGCAATGTGGGAACTATTTATGCATTTGTTTTCCTGGCGTTACTTTTCGTCATATCAAGAGTTTTCATCATTTTCAGTAACATATTGGGAATACTTTTGACAGCATCTACCAGAAAAGAGATTTTTGTACTATTAATTTATATTTATAATTACGCTTAAAAGTAAAAGTACGTGTACAGAGTGCCTCAAAACATTTTTCTCCTCCCTTAACTCATAGAAAAGGGTCAATGATAAAAAAATACTCGATTCCCCAGTTTGTAGTAAAATTTCCTTCCACATTTTTTAAAATCCAATCCATCCTTGTAGCTCAAAATTTATTGATACGATGCTTTTTCGGAAGAACTGATTTCAAAGTTTAAAGTTGCTTATTCCCGCCAACAGTTTTTCCCAAATACATTTGACGCTTATGGGTAGCAAATTTTATGGCCTTTTATGGGAGCTATCATACAGGACTCTACGTTGAAAATTGTATGGGTAAGAACAGAGAGCTAGGTTGGGGAAAATCTTCAGGAGCAAAGATGCGGATACGAGCGTTTTGGGAGGATTTTTTATGCAGTTTGTTTATAAAAATATTTCAAAATACTGTGATTGTAGTAAATTTCATGGACATTCATTTGAGCCAAATATGACCTTTCCACGTCAAACACTGCGATTTAATATCTGTTTTTCTAAAACAAAATCCAGACTTTGACATTTTCTTTCTTGAGCTGCAGTGCAATCACAATCACATCATATTGATTTTTCAATGTGATCATTTTAACTCCCACCACCTTCAATTATTAGGAAATAGCAGTGACCAATGTGACCATGTGCAAAATGAAAACACAAAGTGCCGTGGTACTTTTAAACCACTAATCCAAAATCAATTTTTCAGTACCTAGGTCAAATAAAGATTGTTTTTGTATTCCACCATGACTAACGTAAGTTGTAAGTGAATTATTTTATACAGCATGGTGCCTTCAAAAATTGTCGACAGTGCTGTATGAAGTAACTTGTATTAACACTGATTACCGTTTTTAAAATTCGGGCAAATTGTAATGTTAAATTACATAAAGCCTTTTTATAAAAATGTTAGCTATGATTGTTAGTTCTAGTTAGTTCTACAAACTGTGTCCAAATATAAATCCCAGTTTGCAGATGTAACGTCCCTTCCGAATCCGTTGGTAAAAACACCCTGGGTTTAGCGTCTGCTATGAAAACCTCAAACAATGACACTTGCTGTGCTTTTGAAGTTTATTTTTTATTTAGGACCAGGGTAGAAAATTTGTTTTGACCACACCACTGCGGATAATTTTCAAAATGCAATAATATTTGTATAATCACAGTTTAAAGGAGCTATAATTTTATGAACTTTGGAATTTATTTGTTTTTCTTACTTCGTTGCTTGAATATACTTATTGTTTTAGGGTTCGGATTTTTGTAAATCTCCCTGGAAGGTATTTTTTGATTTTCTTGCTGAAACGTAAGTTCCTGTAGGGAAGACTTCAACAGAAAAACCATGCTGGAGCAAAGAACATCCTAGCAACCTAGAAAAATCCTAGGTCAACAAATTTTAAAATTCCTGTTAACATTTTCCTTAAAAGAAGGCAATAATTTCAAAAATGAAAATCCCTTGTTTTTTAAAATCTTTTAGAAACTTCTAAAATCCATGCTCTCAAAACACGTATGGATAAGCAAACTGAAAATATTAATGCTGAAAAATATTCAGTGATTAAAATTCCCTACCGGTAAACCTGTTTACCCTTAATAAGTTCAAGAAAAGTCCCTCATGGTCATTCACTTGACTTTCCTAGCTTGGAATTATTTTTCCCTGGGAAGAATCCCACGCCAGAATTCCCACAAAAATCCGACCCCTGGGTAGGACTGAACTAAAATAACTACTCGAAGCAATTTTTGTCGTTGTTGGAATAGTTTATTTTACTTAATGTATTAAATAAGGGTGAAATTTCACTGTCATTTATTTATTTATTTTACTTAAATAGTACTAACACTATGATTAACAGAATAACTCTAAACTCACAAAATAATTTGACAGCTTTTAAAATCCAGCATATGTATGGATATATAGTTGCAACATTCCTAGCATGAAACAAACAAATCTTAAAATAACAATGTTTTTTATGACTTACGCACCTGTGCACTACATACTTCATAGTCTATTAATTACTCATTTACGTTGTAGGTTATACGAAACAAATGCGTGTACAAAATTTCAAATCTGAAGTCTTGTGTGCATGTTTTTGTTGATAATTTGTTTTGAAAACAAACGAAGACCTCGCATTGATTCTTCTCATGCAATACATATTATATGACATTATTTAATAATAAACATATATTAGACGTGGATTATCACGCAATCAATTCAATTCAGATTACTCCTGACGAAAACTTCCTACTTCACGATTAGTACTAGCTATTTTGGAATTTCCGTCTAGGAAGTACATACAAATCTTACTCTGGAGTTGTCATTTCGTGAGTGTGGATGCATTGATAGTAACCCAAATCGAGGTTGGGACATTTCGAGAACATTGCACAGGTTCATGTTGGTTTGTTAGCAAACTGAAGATGATCAAACCGTGTGTATATTTTCAGCGTCAGTTCTGATCTAACGATATCAAGGTATAAACGAGTATTTTTAAACCAAATTCATACTCAGAAATGAGAAGATTTCAGTTAATCATACAAAATTACATTTGCCAAAAGCTTTTAACGCAGGATATGGATAACTTAGGTTGTGGTTTCAAATTTTCGGGCGAGAAAATTATCTCCGTTAATGCAATGTTAGTAAACATCGGATTCCAATAAATTATACAATAAATGGCTTATACAAACTGCGAAGGTAACAGATAACCTGCTGAATTGTTACTTTTCAATTTTTTTGTAATGGGAATCGCGTTTCCCTTTGTTAGTAACTATTATACAAAATCTTACTTTTTTTTGCAAATAATATTCAATTCACAATTCACACATGATGATACTTCGGGTACATATTTGTAGTGAATGGTTCGAATTTATTGAGGTTAATTTTGAATATTGTATATTTTCACGTATTGTTGAAGAAATCAGATGGATTATTGGATTATTTAATTTGTGTCAGTACATAGATTACTAATCTATATACTGAGCCAACCATCGAAAGCCTTCTCCATAACCTTGACGCTTCAAAACTGAGCACATGAACAATTCAAGTGGACGTCCGGGTAGCTCTGTTCGTGGCACTTTACCCTGCAGAAAAAAAATATACATAACGAAACCCTGGAGAAACTTGGTACAATACACTCTTAGTAAACAAAAACAAGGAGGCACACATTAAGTGCTATATAGTTTCTTAGTGACTAAGACTACACCTTCAAGTCTGTTAGCAAAGAAATTAGTTAATGCATTATTAAATTATTTACTTTTCCGGTAGTTTGGCCATACAACCCGAAGTTTTGACGAAGTTCATCCTCGGAAGCAGCGCCGGGACGATCGATTTTGTTGCCCAAAATGAGCACTGGACAATTGGCCAATTGCTCGTCAGTGAGAAGAGCATTGAGTTCCACGAGGGATTCTTGATGACGAGCTCGATCACATGAGTCGATGAGGAATACAACTGCATCCACTGCTGGGAAATAATCTTTCCAGACTCGTCGAGCTATTAAAAGTAAATAACAGCGTTATCCTCATAGTACAAAATTAGCTGCAATACAATGGCATTCATACTATTATCAGAATATCTTCGTCACTCACCTTGGTGATGGCCACCCAAATCAAAAGTTGTGAATCTCATATTTCCTATAGACAATTCTTCTGAAGCTGTTAAGAAAACCAAGGCAAAACTTTATAAGAATGCTTACGGAACCTCAGTTATGAAAATACACTAACAACCAGGACAATTCAAAACTAAAACCATCCCACAAATGTTTATAGTGTAAATGTAAAAGATACCCAAATAAAACTTACTCGGATGAAGCGTAGGCACATGTTGAGCCATTCGATCATCTTTTAGCATATGGAGAAGTGTAGTTTTTCCAGCGTTGTCTAAACCGAGGAATAAGAGCTTTCCGGACTTTTTCCATAATCCTATGTGACAGACAAAAACATGCCAATTAAGGTGATGTAATTGCAAAGCATACACAAGCATCAATTCAATGTTCACAATACACAACCATCGCAAAAAACTCGCTACTCTTATGTAACTCTCTCAACTCATAACACCATTCTAAAGTTGGAAATCATTCAAGTGCCCATACCGCTCCAACCACTAACAACTTTAAATTAGTCAAGAGGTTACGAAACAAAATTCTGCGTAGTTGGGTTGGCACCACATTAAAAAACAAGACTACGTCGCAGTTCAAAGCAAAAACTCTCTTCAAAATTAAAACCTCAGTTCAGTCCCTTATTGGAGGCCTATCCGAATACATCTCAAAACTCAATATCCCTACAAATCCTCCATGCTCATGTCAGAGTTCCCATCTCCAAACGCTACTTTTACTTTTAAGCGGGTCATCATGCTCCCATAATGTACATATGTCTCCACAAATGAACAAAACTATAACTCCCAATTACTTGTTTACCATCTCAATAAATCTATGGATGACTTGGGGAAAAAACCACATGACCTCCTACTGTAAACACAACTCATTCACTGACTTGACCCGAATATCCCACTCAAGCCTCAACCTCAACACTTTCCAACTTGCTGTCTTTCCCCATCCAAACAATTTTTCCTACAAGATACAGAGTCTCCTCATAAAATTCAATCATAGGCCCTTCAACAATTTCAAACACTATCTCTTCCAACAAAATATGTAAAATAATAAATGAAAAAAAAATAATACTTCTCGGAATCCCCTCTCTCCTTCACAATCTTGTTTTTTACTCTTTATGAGACGTTAGACGGGAGAGAACGGAGCAAGGAGGATTTTGCCTTTCGATTAATAAATTGAAGAGAGAGAGCGAGAGAGAGAGAGAGAGAGAGCGGATTGAATACAAGGAAATTAAAAATCGAATACAATGAAATTAGGGAGTTAAATGTGTGCAGACTAAGATAATGAAGGACAATGAAATTGAGAAACGTATTAAAGTGGGTGAAATAGGAATTGATTGGAAAAGTGAAACTGTGGTGGAGCGTATTGGTAAAAAATAAAAATGAAAGGAGGCAATAGAATAAAGACGAGAGGACTTACCCAAGTATCCTAAAACTCCTGTAAACCAGTCCCAGAGGAACATTGTAAATATATTATTTAATATCCCTTAGAAACTTAAGTAACACTGGCAATGAACATGAAAATTAAATCTAAGCTACAAAGAACAATTGAAAGGTTGAACGCGGATCCGGAGAAATTTCAGACAAATCTTGAAACTTCTCTTGTCACTCAAGGACTAACACGTATGCAGGAATGACGTCACGTCATCAACTAACCCGTTGCACATATTCGTCAGCTGCCAACCCAACAGCCCAGGGATTTCCCGTTACACACAATTTCCCATTCATTTGCCCTGCTCCGCTCCCAACGTCCCCCTCCAACACAGCCTGAGTCAGAGGGGGAGCGTAGCTTTTAATGGGACACCGTCTCTCCTGTCATCATTCCGCACTATCATTTGAAAAAAGCAGATGAGAATTCACAGAGGCCAGGGCCACGGACTACGGACTCTTCTCACTCACTCCTCGTCCACTATAACTACATAACCAGTGCTCACCAGTCTTCACTATCATCACTTACTTCTCAACAATACATCCAATTTTATTCTGACGTATGTCCTATTTTTTTAACTTATGGAAAGATAATAAGCCCTAAGGCGCTTTTCACGTAGGGGCGAAGCGACATCTTGACGTCCAACAGCGCCACGTGGCGAGTAGAAGTAACGTGCGGATTAGTATGTATTAGATTAATATGTGGACTTAATCAAAGTTAGAAATCTAAAAGTTAGAAATCCGGAAACCTAGAAAATAAAAATTGAAGTCGAATAAAAAAATTTATTCGGATTTTCGAAATTATTTTTAATCCGGGAGAAGTCGGTAGTATTAAAATGAAATGGAGCGGATTGCATTACGAGATCCTCTGGTTAGAAGTGTTTTAGGTTCTTTTTAAAAATTAAGGTTAGATACTAACAAAAATTGAATTTTTGGAAATTTTCTATCCCGGTCAGACTGATTGAAACAGTTATAATTAAAAATCATCTTGGATCAGCAGATCAGCTCCCCTTGCTAAGTTACTAAGGGGCGAAGTGCCACAATGCGATGTTAGAGCAAGAGCTATAATAGTAACTGTAACCTCAAACGCTTATCTTTTTCGTATTGTACACATGGAACAATTGATGAAATTCCAGGAGTACTATTCTATGTATGCAGGATGTGTGAAGACTAAAATTCTAATATAAAAATAATTAAAAAAATAAAATATTATAATTATTTTTAAATTCAAATCAACAGAGTTCAAGTCCGTGCGACATCTACAGGTTAATGGAAACGACAATGTGCTGTAAAGAAACAAGCCCATTTGCGGCATGTTTTCTACCCTATGATTAGATTGTGGGACCATTTGTCGAGACGTATATGATTTTGAAGATTTAACCAAAATTTAACTAGGATATGAAAATTTCAATTTTTGTTGTTTTGCAATTAAATTATTTTGAAAACGAGCTCTCAACTAACCATACGTATCCTCTGAGGGTGGCGAAGTTTTAGGTGATTTCTTCCCGGCAAATAAAGGTGAAATTTTGGTATCAACATCCATGAATTTGAATACCTCTCCAAATTACGACTAGGATTTCGCCATTTCGATCGTAACTATTTAAGAATTTAAAGCAAATAAACATCTTTTTAATGATATATTATTGACCGAGAGACAATTTGTTTTTAGGAGGGAAGGCCAAGTCTCAGATTACTGTATTCCACTGCTGCCCTATTCTATTCCGACTTGAATAGGAAAATAGGAATTTGAATAGAATTGCCGAAATTTATACAGAAATAAATTGAATAGAATTGAATAGCTCGATTTTTGAAACTCCCAGACTAGAATAGAATAGAATATGCACCTGACGCCAAGATTAGAATTGAATAGTAAAAACAGTGAAATTCTTATTCAAATCTGAGCATCTGAGAATGTCATAAACAAAAAAAATAACTAAAGCCCTTTGATTACATGTGTAAAAATCATCGATACGCGGTAATGCGAGTAGGGTGCCGTCACTTAGGGAGCGTCTACATATTACATCAGCACAAAATGCATTAATTACCCAATCACTCACCCTCAAATCATATATGGTCATTTAGTGATACTTGGACCCACCCACCCTGCTATATGTCATCACATACCTTTACACGCTACGATTGAACAATGCCCCAAAATTTAAAAGTAGCGAATTTAGCTGTGAATTGATTCGTATATTAAAATCAGACGAGTCTGAAGGAAGTACTTAATGTGTAATTAAACATAACAAGACATTCTAAAATCCGAACTCAAGTTTACTGAACGGAATTGTATACGTTGCTGTTTGGATTTGTCATGGGTCAGGTGGTCAGGAATTATTGTTACTATTATTCGTAATAAATTATACAATGGAGATGTCGCTGTTTTTTCCCGTCGCGTTGTTAATCTTTGTAGATCATCTTTGAGATGCACTGATGAGAGGATTATACAATAATCAATAAAAACTTAAAACTACTCATCCTTTTTTGTAAACATTAGCTTCTTCCCATAGTTTACGAAGTACTTGCCATTGATATCCACCATCGTTTTTTGCGCTTGACATTTTAATGCGTTATCTTGATTCTTACATAAAATGTTTACTGACAGGCACTAGAATCGATAAATACATCTGGCATTGATTCTATTATGGCATTGATGCTAATCATAGAATGATAGAAGTTGCCATTTATTGCCGTTCCTTGAATCACTCGAAAATCAAGTGAACTGTAGAATATATGCAAAACTACATTTTCGAGCAGAGAAAACATGCGACTTCATAAAGAGATTTAATTTGTACACTCGAGGTGTCATCCCATACAATTTTATTTTTTGTGCGTATTCTCTCCTTGTAATAAAATGAGGCTGATGAGTGATGACAGATGACAGTAATAATGTCATTCGCTCGTATACAGCACCCATCCACCTGCGTGTCAGACTTCAACTAAATGTTGGACCCACTATCGAGCTGACGTAATTTGTAGACGCTTCCTTACCACGAAGTAGGGCGAATTTTGAGTTTTTTTTAATGTCAGAATTTCTTTCAAAACATTATAATATAAATTTCATTGAAATCCGTGCAGCGGTTTTTGAGATACCGCACGGACGTACAGACAAGGGTTTTTTACTAAGGGGCTGGCGCCACCCTGAAAGCTAGAAATATATTTTGAGGGTAGGCATTACTGTATTAATTCAGGCCTGTTAACTGCCAATTGTTAAGTACAAGTAATTATTTATACGCCCATTTAATTCTCTTCTGCCTGGAAGTGGCTCGTAAATTTGGTAAATATCAGTTATTTTATTATCATTGTCAATAGCAAGTTATAATTCAAGGACCTGGAAATTGGAATTGTGAAAGAAAATGTAGTTATATTTATACAGCGCGTTTTATCCACCAGTTTTCAGCGCACGGTTTTTAATTGCTGATGAATAGAATTTGAATAGGAATAGAATAGGAATTATCTAATTTTGTTGGAATAGGAATAGACTTGAATAGCCTCGCCAAACCTTTAGCAGAATATAATAGGACTTGAATATACAAGAATTCAAAGGTGTCCACCTATCCTATTTATAGGCCTATATATAGGATAAAAATAGGCAGGATGCAAAATCCAAGTAATTATAGGTAGTAAAATAGGGTGCAGTAATTACCGCTAAAATTAATCCTATATTATATATAGGAGCTGCAAGAGTTCACTTTTTATTTAGGAACAAGGTAGGCAGTTTGCGAAGGTAAAAATAGGCATATTTAATAATCTATTGACAAATTTGTCAAGCAATTATTTGATTTAACCTTAAAATAAATCTCAAAAATATTCTTGACATTTTAGTAGTTCGATTTTTTTCATGTGTTACGATTGCACGTACATACATAGAGGATTTTTAGTTGAAAAAATAAGCCTTTATAGGCTAAAAATAGATGTTTATAGGCTAAAAAATAGGCCTTTATAGGCTAAAATATAGGTAGAAACATTACAGTAGTATATATGTAGGCAAATAGGTAGGCAATTTATTTTTGATAAATAATATAGGTTAATATGAAGGGAAGGCAAAGCTGCAAAAAATATGTAGTATTTTAGGTAGGGTGAACCTTTTGGACACCTTTGCAAGAATTAGTTGTAAACAGAATAGAATAGAATAGAATTAAAACTTGGCGGGCAGCAGTGCTGTATTCCTTCTGACTGACAAAAAAAAATTTGAATATCCCGCCCAAATTTCGGTTGTCATTATTTTAGGTTGTATAGCACATAATTAGCTCCAGCCACCCCAAAATTAGTTTTTTTGGTTTTCAATACCGTTGTAATTGAATTTGGATTTTTTAAATTTATTAAAAAACTTCATCACAAAACAATTCTCGGACCAAGTCCCAGATGATTCCTTCTTGACGAAAAATCATGTTGAAATTTTTGCCAAAAAATTGATGAATTTAAATATCTCGCCAAAATTTCTTCTAGGATTTCAAAAACTCGGCTGACATGACAAACTTTTTCAGCATTTAAATACCTTTTGAATTATAAATTATTCACCGATATGTACCATGCGAGACCGAAGTTATTCTAGGTCTTTAAGAATATATCGAGGCCTCAAAAACGAGTTTGTCGAAATTTTGAATCACAGTAGAGATGAATTATTTTTTCTTATTTAAAAACTTCGTCATAAGATGATTAGTCCTGAGGGGAGATGGCCAGGTCAGATGATTCCTCCTAAGCACAAAAATGTAATGCTAAAAAATATGTCAAAATTCATCGTTTTTCCAAAAATTTCCGGTCAACATTTTGAAAATCTATAAATTAATACAAAGGTCTGAGTCGGGATTAAAACGACGGTTCAACGAGGTACTGCAGTTGGTACTATGGTAAGTATATATAAGTACTTACAAATATGAAGGAGGTGTTACAAAATAATAGGACAGAATTGGAGATTTTTTCAAAATTTCGTGGTCTAAATCTAGATAAACAGTAAATGAAAATGAAAATTTGATTTGGGGCTACCACGACAGCTCAAAGGAGGTATTGCACTTGATTCTGTCCTTTGTACTTCGAGATTCATATCGAGCTGTTCATATCTTATCCAAACCATATAATAGTAGGGAAGCAAATCAGAAACTAGATGATTCAAGCTTTCCTCGGAGTCTCTGTTCAAATCAGGGACGGGATATCGGAAAAATACGGATTTAAATCCGGATTCGAATACTTTCTAGTTTCGATTTCAATTTTAATTATTTTTTATAATACTTAAAAATTTGAATTCCGATACGGATTTCAATATATTTGAATACTTCCTGAATTTGAATTCCGATTCAAATACTTTTCAGATATTCGTACAAAAAATGGGAATTTATTCAATTCAACAATCTAATTAATTAAAAAATAAGCGATACATAACACATTAAGCGTTTTTGCATCTACAATACCACAATCATTTAATAAGAATTTAAGAGCAGAAAACACACGCTGAACCGAAATTTCAGTGACCTGACAAGCAAGGATTGATCCCATAACATTTCTAAACAATTCGGAGTAATCTGAAAACCTGTCTAACTACTTTTCCGGTTAGTTCTTTCTGACAGTATCTATTTACAAATCGAGTTGTTTGATAACACATCGTAACTAAAATTCACTTCTACGGAATTAGTTTTAGGTATCCCCGTGATGAGAACAAGATTTAAGAAAGGAGAAACTTGATTCATTTAATCGTCCTGTAAGACCGACACCATGCGGGTATCTCATCCTATTTGTAAGAATTTTTGCAAAACGGTCTATAAATCACTGCCCATTACCGACCATACACTTTTCGTTTACCAAACGTTCGTTACTCCCCCTTTGAGTTTTATAATTGAATGTGTGCGGCTTTCAAAAGATGCTTGCTATGAACATTTTCTCGCCGGTGACAGTATAAAACCCAATGAAATCGATACTTTATTCTAATCGGAATTCGTTAAAAAATATTCGAATACCGATTCAAATACCCTTGTTTTTATTATAATCCAATTTCGGATACAAATACCGTGGTGAATTGTTTTCCGATTCTAATATCAATTCGGATACCCGAATTTTTTGAATATAATTCCGATTCGAATTCCGATTCGAATTCGAATTCCCGTCCCTGGTTCAAATGCATTTGAATGTGTTTATACATGACCCCTTTTAATTTTCGGAGGTTAAATGGGTAACCAGATTTCCTATAAAAAAAGTTGAATTCCCTGGTTGGGTAAAAAATGTTCGGACATACACGAATTATTAAATGTCACGCATATTATTATTATTGTGTTCACAATCAGTATATACGTATAAACTAATTTTAACCTTTACAATTTACAATCGAATTTGCATCACGCACAAAGTCTGCGTGACTTCTACCAGTTAATGGAAAGCCAATTTACTGCAAACAATAAATCTGAAAATAGATGGCTCAAGCTCTACTTCTCAGAGTCTATACATACGTATTTGTGTGTAATGATTATTATACTTGACGTCTCTAAATTTTCTACATCAAACAGATGGCCTAATCTTCTTCATAAACAAAAGACTTCTTAATTTCTGAGCTGAGTCCATATTGAGAATGTCGTGGTGTCTGCGTGTCTGTCCGGGAAACAACTCCAAAACCAATGACACCAGGTAACTCGAATTATTTCAGGGATAGATTAGATAAACAGTAAGAAGCCTATTATTTTCGAAGGAGATCGGGTCATCCGTTTGCCCGCAGGAAATTATATGAGGTCACGTATAACCACATGCCAATATATATGTGTAAGAATTGGGAAGTAAAACCTGCGCCATTTATAGTCGGGTTTGTTGTTTACATTAAATTATGTTTTGCATGAACATGAACCGGTAGATGCTGCCTGAACTCACATGCTTGATTTAAATTCGACTGTAAAGTGTTTTTTCAAAAAAAGTATGCGTACTACAAATATTACAATACGCGTGAAATTAACTAGATAAATATAATACCAACCGTAGAACTAAAGATGTATTTGTACATCCTTAGATAAGTTTACGCCCAAGCGTTCTATAAGCTTTTTGAAAGCATGTAAGCAAACAGATAACAAAACTTCGACACCAGATTAAAACAGCGCCCGTGTAACTTTCAATGTCTAAACATCAGAGAAGGCACTACTGACATTGTTAAGGCCAGGCACTCCGGAACGTCCAAGAAAGTGGGGGGGACAATATTGTAAAATTAGTTTTCGTTACTTTGCTATTGGTCACATACAAACGTATGTACGTACATATGTATATACGGTTACACATTATTTTTCGTTAGTTAACATGCAAAATATAGAACTTTTAATTTTTGTTCCAAATTTTTTTTAAAAGAACAAGTTTTTATAGAAGACACCAACTAAATCTCATATATTAAAAACATTTTATTACACACACTAAATGCTATCAAAATTTTACTGATTTCAAATAGAGGTATCAAAGAATTGATTTCTCGATCTATTTCCGGGAATGGTTCAATCTGTTCTTTCATTTTTGGTCTGACATGGTCCAAATGTAGAACCATTCCTCTAGATTTGTTCCACAATTTTCGTCCAACGAACATTCTACAGTAGATTTACTGGTTTAGAAGTGCATGACCTTTTCTATCCGTTGGAACAGACCAAATTTTGCGTCGGTGAATTTTTTGACGTAAATGTTTCACCAAACAACAATATTTCATTTTAATTATTAATATCCCGAAATAAACTCTTCGGGTGACGTTTTAATACTCAGTTGTACTCTTTTCAATAATATTGGCGCGCTAAAAACCTATTGAGTTTATAAATTGCTCCTAGCAAATTTTCGGTTCAGTTCGTAATACCGGAATGGTATTATCTGTCTGGTCCGACATTTTGGAACAGATTTATTGGTCTGGCATGAATTTGGAACGAAATTCAAAGTAAAAGTTTTAAATTGTTCGAACTTTTGATCCAGGTCAAGATTTTGGCCTGGATCAATCTGGCAAGTCAATATGTTCGGCATACGAACGGGAAATAATATTCCAAATTTAGCAATAGTAAAGAATGTTGGATAGGAAAATAACCTCAAATTTTTTTATGGGCTGCGTTGCGTTGAATACCTAAGTTACTATTTGAATAATCACGCTATCACACAATTTCAACCCTGAAAGTATTGCAATACTGGCATAAAATCGTTTGAATAAGTTCAAAATCATTATCAAGGATGAAAACGGTAGCTTTAAAAAATCTAATGTTGACTGCAGTATGACCCACTACTTTCACTACTCAATTTTGGTAGTTACCTAGACGAGCCGATCTTCACATGCATGCATATACCAGGATGGAAAAGATATTTATCATTTGAGTAAACAATTTTGTTTAGAAGAGGTAGTTTGTTGGGAGTTTTAAAAAACAACTAACAGCAGTTTGTGGAGGATTTTTAAAAAAACATGAAGCTTCATAGAAAATTTGACTTCAAAAAGTTAAGAAAAGGTTAATTTGATTCTTAAAAGTGAGGGGGACAGCAGTATAGCCTGTCCCTCCCTGACATTTTTTGGGAGCGACAGTGACCCTCCTGTCCCCCCTTATTCCGGAGTGCCTGGTTAAGGCAGTTAGTTAGGGACCATAACCTGATGGTATAATTACTCAGGGATCGAATCGAAGATTCATTTGCATTTTTGAGGACTATTGACAAACATAGAACCTACAAAAATGAAACGAAATTTTAGTCTGGATTTATATCTGTTTATGACGAAATTCTGCGCAAAAGAAATGAAAAATACAATGTAATTTCTTTGATCAGCGTGATATGGTAACGGCCCAACTTTATTGACAGCTGTCTGAGCAATTATTTATCTTCAGATGACTAAAGTCTCTTTCAGTATTGATCCGCAGCCTTGGCATTTCGTAATCTCTGATAGACGAAGCTGATTGATGACCGTTGTCATGAACGTCATTTTAAATTATTGAGCTTTATAGTGCTTTTACGAAATTATTTTCATAAATTGTTAGGGAAACATTACCTATTTGAATACCATTATAAACTAGTTAACCCAAGTTACTTATAAAGAAACCGTTTCAATCAATAATCGAAAACAAAAGCCGAAAATAATGTGACAAAAAAGAATAGATAACCAAATTTGTCGGTTTTCTTTTGTATGTTTTCAATGGCGCTTCGTCGCTAGTACAGTATCAAAAATAAGCGCCATTATTTGTCCTCGGAGAGAGGACAACATCTTAGGTGCATGCTTTCAAAAACATTATGGAAAACATAAGTTGTTGACATTTTCGACGTAAAATTGATGTTTGTAGGCCTCCAAAATTTTAACGGTGTTGAGTGTGGTGTAAGCATTTCAATAGAGTAGAAAATGCTTTTTAGAGCAATGAAATTCCTCTGACATGAGCTGTTAACCAGAGCTGCGTTCAAGTCAAGTTATTTTAGACAACTTGTCTTGAACTTGACTTGAACTTGAAAAATCGTCTAAACAAGATATCCGTACTTGTACTTGATGAATCAAGTTTCTCAAACAACTTGAGTATTCAAGTACACGATTTTCAAGTTCATTTGATAGAACTTGAACTTGATATTAACTTGACGTTCAAGTTGGACACATAACTTGACTTGAACGTTAACTTGAACTTGTACTTGAACTTGATTTTTCAAGTATTTGTTTTGTACAGGAATAAATAATGCTAGAAATTTTTCGTCTACAGTTATTCTAGCTGATAATGGTTAGATCGTAATTAGGTTAATCCCAACACCACTCGGATGACATTCTTTACTTTAAAATTGCTAAGAAGTTTTCAAACTGTGGCATGGGTGTAAATAAAACGCGAGACCAGTGCGGCCAGATGAGAGGATAAATTGCGGCATCTACGAGATTGTGGGATGTCGACACGAGGGAAAAATGCAGAGACACGACTGAATCACTAGATGAAGGACTAAATTAATTTAAGATTTTCTCAGCACCCTACGATGAGTGCAACATACCTCGTTCTTACTAACGAGTATATGACAATAACATGAGTAAATATAAATATTCGCCTTGCACATATCCGAAAACTTATGAGCTACCCAAGCAATCTCATTTAATAATTTAAAGTAATCTAATGCAGTCTAATTTTTGCTAAATTTCCATAATTGAGAGGTTAGAAGTATTATTTTTGGCCTCTACACATTAGTGTTGCACTCATCCGATGAACCAGCACTTATATTTGTGAATATTTATAATTATACGTATATATATTTTATATCCGGGATACTTACATTGCTTTTCGGCGTCAAAAACTCAAGTTATACTCAAGTTGTATTCAAGTACTTCCATTCGATGTACTTGAACTTGACTTGATTTTGCGATCAAGTAATAAATTATTAACTTGAACTTGATGAAACTCGAACTTGATGTTCAAGTTTCAAGTTACAAAATTGCCTGAACTTGACTTGACTTGAACTTGATACGCACTTGAACTGTTCAAGTTATACTTGAACTTGAACGCAGCTCTGCTGTTAACCACCAAAATGAGACATTAAAACCAAACGTATTTGCGAGTTTCGTTTTTCAAAATTATAGATGATACCTAAATTCCGTTTTCCAAAAATTTTTAGTCCTTACCAAGGTAAATTAGAAATATTTTAGTAAATACAAAACTCCATTACAGGAATTCTGTAATGATTGGGTCAAACTGTCTGAGATTTGGGTCTAAGAGAAAAAAATAATTGGATTTCGCGTAGAAAAATAGGTTTTTTGATTTTACAGTGTAATTTTTGATTAGCCTTGCGAAAGTTTGGTCGCTATGATTTTTGCGTGTCAGTTCAGGTCTTTCGTGCCAAAAATTTTGTACAACTCTTACTAAATCGAATTTCATTCGAAGTTGTTAGATCCACTGGTCGAATCAACCACTAAACTTAATTTTCTGTGTTCTCGATTGCTGGAGTTACAGATTACAGAGCTATTACAAAAATGGTCAAATGCAAACACACATAAATACATACGATCAAAAAAGTTCGCGATAACTGCCGAAAGTACGGAACAAATATCATCAGACAATTCAAACTTCCTACGGTGACCTTTTAATAGTACATTCTCATCAGAAGCCTCTTCGTTTTAGTGAACCATCTGAACCATTTTAGTCAACCATTTGACCTCACGCAATTAAAATTTATTCAATATAAACACAAGCTAATACATAGGCATAAAAAGTGGGAGGTACAACTTCCGCCATCAGTGTGATTTAACAATGAATTTGTTACAGTTGTTGTGAGTAGAGTGGACTAGATGGCGAAGGCAGTTACCTTCCGCGATTAATGGAACTTTCGAAAGTAATTTTCTCGAAAAATTACGTTACTGTATTCTTGTCCCACCAGTGCTATATATTAATCACGGAAGATTTTGACCCTTTATAATCCAGGCAGCTAAAGAAAGAAAGAACTACCAACGGTTTGTAATAATAATTTTGTATTACTGCCAGCATGTCTTTTATTGTAATTTCAACGAAGAACGAAGAAAAAAGTCATGTAATCCCATGGCTGTACAAGCTTCAAACGTTTTTATTGGAATCTATCTAATTATTATGTCAACCCTATTCTGCATTGTGTGGGCATATGTTTATTTGAGATTGACGTGTAAGTATGTATGTACATATATGCAAATATAAAATTATTTTAATTATTATTATCCAACTCCCTACAAACTCCCAGTTTCCAAACCTCATTCCTAGCTCCCGGTCACATTATAATGTACAGTTTGTTTTTGTTCTGGTGCAATTAGAAATTATTACCTATGTATATTTTTATAATTGTGTCATTGCTTGGACCAGGAAGGGTGAGACATTTTTAAATATTTTGAGATTTTTAATATTTCACAGGTTAATCCATTGACACTTATTAGACTCCAGTTGTCTGCGTTGTAACAACTGTAAACTAGGCCACATTTTTGGTAATATTTTTGAATATATTTTCAGATTTTAATACAATTTGGATTACTGTGTAAATTTGGTGCGGAGTTCTCGATTTTTGAAAGAATTTCATGGGAGGAACGGATATTTTCGGATAAATATATGAGGTCAAAGGGTACGTTCGCCATCAGTTATATTCCCCAGAAGAAGTGAGTTCACGCACGCTGACGTAATTTAAAAAAAAGGGATGAGTTAGGCTCAAACATAATTTTACTTGAAAATTTTAAGGTCGGTATGGAGGGGATAAGTGCGTGCTGAACATCTGACGACGTAATTAAAAATTTGTCCAAACGTCCCTACTATACCTACTACTAAAGGAGAATTTGTTCAATAGTCTATAATATTTTGGCACAAGCCTATTTATCATTATTTTAATTTGTCTCCGGAAAAGATCTTGTGGTTATAAGTTAAGTGTCAAATTCTCCTGATATTAGTGATGCTCACAATGATGTGAAATCTCGTGTTTTGCCAAATGCTAAAAAACATTCTGAATTCTCCGTAGGGATTTCTCGGAAGAACGATTTAAATGAGGGTATTTATTGTTAAACAACTATAAGGAAAATTTGAACCATTACAAAAATATATTTAACATATAGTGAGCCATCATCATGCAACAAAGACCAGTATGTCCCCTTAATTAAAATTACCTGTATGCATGCATTATTTTTTACGTCTGTGAGACGGGGGTGCTTGTGATTGGAGGCTTATTAATCCCGTAATTTCAGCAGTGTACTCAAAACATCTTCTATTTTATCTTGATGAATGGGGAGCTCCATGGAAAGGGATTTGTCACTTTCCATAATCTCCTCATTCTGTTTGTCCCCCTCTGGCTTTTTTTGATTCTCATCCAAAGTGTCTGTCTCATCCTGCTCATCATTGTTTCCGGATTTTTCAGACATTTGAATATTTTCGCTATTGGAAGCTTGATAAATATCCCTGCAAGAATCAGCACAACAATAATTTAAAGCCTTAAAACCATACTCTCCCTAAACACAACAAATGTCCCCCAACTTCCGGCAAACAAAAGGACTAATTGATCATTTTCCCATGTAATTACTGCTTCCTGAAAACTAATTTTTTCTATTAAACTGTTCCGAAAATTTATTGTGATTGCTTACTCATAAGTGAGGGGCTTAACGGTAGATGTGACTGTTTCAGACCCAGCCATGTCCATGTGTCCATCCAGACTCTCATCATTTCTGCGATGAACGTGCAAATGCAAGACTAAATTCTTGTTCTTGTCCACAGAGGACCCTGGGGGTCTGGCATGGCTACTGCCCACTGGCCCACTGGTATGGATCGCGGTGGGCGCACCGGAGTGCGCAGGCGTCTGATAGTGTCCGTAGGATCTGTGAATGTTAGCGCTGCCCGACGTCCCTGGATTGTACACATTGCTGTGTGAATGGCCAAAAAGTGAATGAGTATTGTGGTGAACGGTTTGAAGTTGGGGATTGGATTGATGGTGGGGATTGGTTTGATGATGGGGAATGGTTTGATGTTGGGGATTGGATTGATGGTGGGGAACGTGATGAGTATTGAATATCGGGTTTTGCTGAGTATTGTACTGATTGTGAGAACTATGATGAGAATTGAGTTGATTGAGCGAGTAAGTATTTTGATTATTATTGTGGTCCACAACTTGGACCTTCTCATTAGGGTAAATGTGGATCTTCATTCTCATTGGTCGTTTGGGTTTCACCGTACTGGTTACTGGAGTAGGGCTTCTTGGGAGCATAGATTCAGTCTGCGCTTCGGCCTGGGCTTCCAGTTTCCGCTGCAAGTACTCCATGTACAACTTCTGGAGCCGGGCACTCCTGTCGTAGTCCGTGGGGTACATTGAGTGCTGACCTCCGACTGGGTACACAGGGGTCGTAGACACCTCACCCAGCCCCGCCCCCGTGTGTATTTCCAAAATGTCTTCTTCTGGACTAATGTTCCCTTCTCGGAGGGGTCTTCTGGTACTGCTGGGGTGGATGGAGATTGGTGGAGCTTGGGAATTGAGCCCATCCAGGGAATTTGAACTTACTGGCGTAACGGATACGGGCGGACTGTTCACTCCGTAGTAATGGTAGTGTTTTTGGATGGTGGCTGGACGAACATATGGAGGATTGACTTTAACATCCTTCTGAGTTACAGCTCCGACAGTGTTCCAGTACTGATCTTGCTGTTTCCGTTGGTCCTCCACCTTTTTGACGTCTATGGGACGGTATGCTTGGTAGGGACGCTTGATGACGATGGGACGATTCCTTTGCTGGTAGTAGGCTTGCTCCATCGTAGCCTTGACCTTATTCGCGGGACTTGGGACGAATTCAGATGACTGGGGCATGGGACGCTCTCGACTACCTGTTTCCCGGTCACGGTACCTGCTGCGGTACCTCTCACTGGCACTGCTGTCTGCGTGGGGTCTGCTTTTGTGCCGGGTCCTCCGGTGGGGACGCCGTCGGTGGGCTTTGTGAGGACGCCGGGCTTTCGTAGGAGACTTTTTGTAGTGGTGACTGCGGTGGTCATAGTCAGGATCCCCACTCTCATCACGTCCTCGGTGATATGTGTTGGAGCTGGGACGATGTAGGTTATCGGAATAGGGTCTCTCGTCACTGCCATAGCCATCTTCGCTTTTTTTATAGTCTTGATAATTTTTGTAAAAGTTTTGATATTGTTTCTTGTAGTCTTGATGAGCCTCGTAGCGGTCATGGTGGTGGTTGTGACCATTCTTGGGAGCATGGCGGTCACGGTGCCGTGAGCGGTAGTTGTCTTCTTCTTCGTCTTCTTTACTCTGTTCATGCTGCTCAGGCCGGCCGAGGTTATTTTTATCTCGTCCTCTTGACGCATGGGAAGACTCATGTCGATTTCTATGACTTTTCTCATCATCACCATTATCATCGTAGTAACTGTTTCTACGGTCATCCTCATACCGTCCTCGATTTTTACTCCCTGAGGTACTCTTCCCACTACTGATGTAGTCTTGGTTGCTCGGAGCATATGCATGATTATTTACTTCCGTTGAGGTCTCCCGCTCTCTGCTACTATACCTAATCATTTCTCTAACAGGCTTTGGCTTCGGAGAAAATATATCATCTAGAGGATCTTCTGGGTCTATCAACGGAAGAACGGAGGGTCGAGGAGGCGGGATTGGGATTGTAGTCGGGGAACGCTCCTCGTTTTCCCGTAAAATCGAGGGTCTCTTTGCAAAGTCTTTGATGTCCTTCAGCAAGGAAGTTTGGATATCTCGGAATTCGCTTGAAAGTCCGCTCCCACTATTCAAAGGTGGCAAGGATGAGGATCCCACGGATGGTTTCACTTCCGTCTCCGGGATTTCATTATCATTTTCTTCCGTTTTGAAGAAAGTAAGGATATCTTGGATGTTTGCAGCGTGTTTAGGATAACTGTAGGGAACTGTTTGAGGGTGTCGGGCGGGGGATGAAGCTTGAATTGGGGAGAAGCTATTGGACTGGGGTGGTCTGGCGGGGGCTGAAGCAGAAATTGAGGTGTAGCTATTCACGGGGGATGGTCTGGCGGGGGCAGGGGCGGGAACCTGGGAGAAGCTATTCACCGAGGATGGTCTCCGCACACTCCCAGGATGGCGGCCAGAAGGGGCATATTGAATTTGTGGTCTGGGCCTGGGAAGTGGGGGTGGTTGTGGGGGTGGCATGACGGAAGGGACTGGACCATTGCCAGGGGGTCTACCCCGGGGTCTTTGCATTTGCGGTGGGCGTCGGCGACCATGCCCGGGGCGTTTTTCATGATGGTGGGGTCGCTTCTTGGAGTAAGGGTGCTGGTATTTCGGGAAGCGGAAAGTGGATTGTTCTTGCGGCGACTGAGAATCGGAGATAGTTGCAGAGGTGCTGAAAGTCCTGTCGTCGGCTACTTGGTTGACATTCTTCTGAATGCCATTATTTGTATACGGAAGGGCCACTGGAGCTGCCAAGGGTCCTGGTTGCTGTTGCACGGGTTGACTTGTCATAGAGATATACTCCGGCCGGGCCATTCCAGCAGAATTTTGCTGCGTTCCGAAGGAGTTTTGTTGAACCCCAAAAGAATTTTGCGGCATATTATTTTGTGAGACCCCAAAAGAATTTTGCTGCATATTATTTTGCGAGACCCCAAAAGAATTTTGCTGCATATTATTTTGCGAGACTCCAAAGGAATTTTGTTGCCTATTATTTTGAGAGACTCCGAAGGAATTTTGCTGCATACTATTTGGTGAGACTCCAAAGGAATTTTGTTGCCTATTATTTTGCGAGATCCCGAAGGAGTTCTGTTGCATCCCTAAATTATTGTGCTGCATTGGCATCATATTTTCCGACATGGAGAAACTATTGGGTGCCATGGACATTCCCCCTGCAGTCCTCCCGGGAGGAGGGGCATGCAAATGTGAAGGTGCTTGGATCTCATAAAGAGCTTCACGAGCGTGGGTGTATAACCTGTGATCCCTCCAGTGAGGCCGGAAAGGGGATCTTCTGAGACGAAACCCATCCGCATCCAAGGTCCCATTAATAACTATTTCAGTAGTTTCATTCGCAAGTAACTTTTTCTCCTCGGCCGAGTTCCGTGTAAAGTAAGAGTTGGGAATTAAGGATCTTTCCGTCGTGGACGTCGCTTCCCGCTCACTAGAGCTCTCTATCTGGGCCGACTTTTCCTCCGTCTCCCGATGCTGGTTCTCTTCTTTGGAGTCCACAATGCCCCAATCCTTTTCTGTAGAATTGACTGCCGAAACTTCGGAGGTGTTTACCAACTCATCCGGATGATTAATATATTTAAATATCCGTAAGGGGCCGAGTTTCCCATTGTCCTCTCCTTCGGGGTCTTCTGGACCGTCTTCATCGGAGCTACGGATGACCCTTCTGGGTCGGTCCTTCCATTGCGGGAGGACTTTGGGACGGTATTCCCCTGAGAACTGTTCAGAGCTGGATGGTTTTTGTTGGAGAAGTTGTGCTGTCGGGCAGTCGTGCCCATCACAATGGAATCTCAAGGAAGTATTCAAATCCCCATGTACTACTGATACACCTCCAACAGTATGGAGTCCTTTGGAGGGCATACTCTGGTTAGGATGATGACCACCGGTCATTTGGAAATCATCCTCGGAGGTGGCATTGACAACATAATCAAAGATTGGACTGACTTCCTCTATTTCATTGAATGAGTCCTCCTCACTCTCGTTCTGTTTTGGTAAGAATAAACTTAATTTGTGTAAATAAATATTCCAAGCGTCAGGACTGGATGGCTGACTGCTGCTGCTGGTTAAGTTATGGGGAGTTGAGTTTAGAGGAGCTCCGGAGTCGTGAGTGTCTGGTGAGGCTTGGGAGGATGAGAGGAGTAATAATAATAAGATAAAGACGAGCTGTGATGGTCGAGAGGCTCTTGTGGCTGTCATGACCTGTAATAAGTCACGTGTGTGATTATGGGCCAACTGAAATCGTGATTTATATTTTTTTAGCATCCTCGTGCATCTTATTGTTGGCATCACATTGAGCATTATGTCTTGATGGTTTTGGCCTGCCTTCACAGCTCTACACTTGTTGGATAATATGGAGTCATTGTAGGAGGAGGGGGGATGATGGGAAATATGTGAACTCCGACTCACTCTTGTTTTCAATGTCCTTCGGCCCATTATGACCCATCAAACAAAATCAAATTCTGCTTCGAATCAAGTCTTTATATTACTTGTAAATGTCCAACGGTCGTGAGTCTCTTAGCACTAATGTGAAGTAATAAATGTTCCTTGAGTCAATCATATGAAGCCCCAACCTGGTCACACGTCCAAATACTCATCCACCGACACACACACACACACACTCACACATCAGCGTCAGTTTCCTCCAATCCCCTCAATTTTTTTGTGAAAGTCTGTTCTTGAAACTGAATAAATTGTCTTCCGTCTGAATTTTTTTAACTGATCATACAATATATTATTTTGTACAATTCCCAGTAAACTTGTCAGCTCCCATCGTCACACTCACTTTATATAATAATTATAATTACCCACAACCAGACGGTTCGGTTCAGGAGAGTTCGGCCAGCTAGCTGGAACAATTGGGAAGGATGTAGCCCTTCGTCCTTACAGATATCACAATAGTTAATGTCAGTCAGTCAGTCGTGGGGTTCTTGACAGACTTTAAGCACAAAGATATTATTATGCACGGGGATCATGAATATTTTCAGGAACTTATTAGTGAAGGTCAAGATGTCAATTTGTGAGCATCTTGAAATGACGGGGATGAGCATTTAACAACACCAATGTCCAACCTCCTACATTCTCAATTATTTTGTGGGCGAGAGCACATGGTTCTTGTCATTCCCAACTGGGAACATGTTATCTTGGGAATTATTAAAATAATTATTATGATGACTCAAACCACGCTGTTCACCTTGCCCATCATCCTGTGTGTTACCTGCTCAATTGACGCCTCTAATTTTATGACTGAGTTTGAGTATCTATTGATTTTCCTGGTATTGATCACACTTACTCCACAAGTTTTAATTTCAAGAACCGCTGGGAGTTTCTCTGTGGACAGTTAGTGTCGACAAGGATAATTATTATGATGGTCTTAAATTGTTATTACAAAATGCTATTATAAATTAAACGTGTACTCAGGGGATGGGATAGGAGACCCAATGAAACACACAAGAGCGGACTGGTCCTCGGCACTCTGAGGAGTTGTAGTGTGTTGGGCCAGAGGAGGTAAATTGTGTTGTCGGTGCGAACCAGAGATTTTGACTGACGAGGCCAAGGCTACTCACTGACATCAGATGAAGATGCAGAAGAAGCGAGGAAGAACCTCTTCATTCATTTTAGCACAAATCTGGGTTTCGCCACCGTCTCACCTATTTGCTTGGGCTAAATAAATCCCTATCTGGGAATCGTTAGTGACGCTCATATGGTGAAGCATGGGCTCTCAGATCTTTTTTTTTGGTAACCATCTGTACTTAGATACATGTATCTATTGTGGTGAGGTGTTGGAGTCAGAAGGAGATATAACTAACAAAGTGTAAGTATACAAACGCACTTTTTGTTTGTTCACTGACACTCATCCTTCCTATAGATACGGAATCTCATCAATCCTTGAGTCTCGGTAGGGAGCTTGCCCATAGTCCCCACATTTATCACTCCTCACATACAAGAAGCTCACTTGGTCACTAGACAGTTTGAAAAACCATTGATGACACGCAATCCTTTTATCTCACTTAATGGTAATTACTTTTATACATGGGGTAAAAGTCAGTGAACACATGTTTTTCCCAGTAAATAATGACGGGTGTCACAAAACCTAGTTCTCCTTACCCTAGCAGGTGATAGGGATATTTTTTTAAATACTTAATTTTACCTTAATAATAATCAATCTCTCTTCCAATTTAAAAAAAATCAATTGGGCTGAGCTCACTCAAGATTTTTTTCTGTCACGGTGTTCCATTCCACTAGGTTTTGAGTCAAAACTTCTCTCAGCATTGCATTTCAAGAATTCATCACAGTGCCCATCAAATGTTCTACATACAAATTCTGCGTCCAACAAATTCTGAAACAACTGTGTAGCAAAAATAGGTTTGAACTACTCAAAAAATCCAGAGCTCGCCAAAAACTTTTGACCCTTGTGACCAGAAATATTGACATGGACCAATGAGATTTTGTTTTGAGATGTTTAGAAATTTTCTAGAATTATTATTATTGTTTTCACTTGCAAAGAGCTATGTATACATGTTTACAGGGGATAGGAAAAGGCTTTTGGGTGGCTTCTGTATACATGTAATTACAAGTATCTACATGCATTGGTGGATATTTATATTAATATTTGGCTTGTATTTTCCTACATGCACTGTTACATGCAAGTATGCATTATCCTTGTCAAGAAGGATGCTAACCGTGTGTTTGCAGAGTTTACGACTTTATTTAATAATAAAGATAATAGTTGGAGAAGTGTGCGAAATGAGTCTGGGTAATGGCCCTACTGACGGTTGTTCACATCAAAGAGCTCTGGCCTGTTGTTTATGAGAAACATTTCCGACTCGTGCACAGCTTGACGTTGGGCTTTCCAGTGATGCTTTCAAATGTAATATTTCCCCTGATAAATAGCATCAGAGCCAGTGAGGCAGACCGAGAGGTACATATTGTAGGTGACTGGGTTTCCATGTTTATGATATCTACATGATTTGGACTTGGTCTTGTGAAAACTGTAAGGGAGGAGGCATGGAGATGAAAAGAAGCTGTGTATGAAAAACCAAAATCCGTCCCTTCATTATATTTATAACCTACAGATTTTGGCTTGTTCAATCAAATGAATTGCTTGTTGTTGTTGCTCTTGTTGTTGTTGTTGTGTTCCTTCAATCTCGTGATAAATTAGTGAGCGGCTCTTTTTGCATGTTGGTTCCAGCTGGATTCCTCCCCCACTTGTACTTAATACTACACAATCCTCCACTTGTACTTAATAATGTGAGAAGGACTCAAATCCTCACCGGCTCTCTTCCACGCAACACTCGTTGAGAGCACCTTTTTTCCCCCATAAGGGATTTGGCAGTAGTATCTAAATGAAGATGCAGTTTACTTTCTTGGTTTGTTGGTTCTCTCCTTGTTTTTGAAACTCGAAATCAGCCTCACTGGCTACGGATGAGTCTTATCAGATATAATGTGGGTATGTAGTGTCAAGTAATTCGTAACAACTCATGGAAGGATTCACGAGGCGTCAATTATGAACTGAAGGGAAAATTACATTTTGGGATCTCTAATAAGAGGTAAGTGCTATATGCTTCCTCCGTCCAAGTCCTGCACAATTCTGCACATACATACATACGTAATTGCATACATACATACATACGTACATACGTACATACATACTTATGTATCTATATATACAGGGACTAGTGCGTGGATTGGAAGGATAAAATGCTTCTCCATTCTCGTAGCCTACAATCCTCCTAACTCAGATGTTACCACTGTGAAAAGATGTTCTAGATAATTATTTTAAAATAGTTTTATAAGCTTCAGTATGTGCAGGGGGCAGGGGGAGAGGGGTAATTAGTGGAAATCTTATGAAATGAAATGTTGCAGGAGCAATATTACTACAGTAATTACTTGTAAATACAGTGCATTTCCCCTGTGTATGGGCACTCATTTAAAAGATTTAAAAATGCAATTCCTACTTTTCATAAGGATACATAAAAATTAACAGCGTAGTACTTATTGAGATTTAATTAACTGCTATTTACATGTGTATATGTAATTATGTACCGCCATATTCAGCAGTTAGTAATCAAAGTGTCCTGCTTTGATGGGTGCTACTGTTGACTGTAAAGACGCCGTACTCCTATTCCTTAATAAGGGTTTAAAATATGCAAATAATTGGGACCATTTCCATGGAGTCAATGAGGTGCGGATGCTATTGCAGTGCTTCACTAATTGCCTGTCTCAATCTAAATGGGATATTTAAATGCTTCGGTAATTCCTAGCATAATAGAAAAAAATGCTGCATATTAAGCAAGTAGGCCTTCCTTCAAATGGAGTTGTGTTTAATTTAAATAGGGCTTCTGCCAAAGGAGGCTCATTATTTACATATGAATGATCAGCGACGGGCAAAGAATGTCGGTGAGGCTGATTGTGTGAGGTTCTCATCTTCACCGTGGGAATCAATTCTAAAGAGGAAACAGAATGTAAACAATCCTGGTAATACTTCTGAGTGTCAAGATATCCCTATGAACATATGTGCTGTATTCTATGCTCATGGTAAATATAGTTTAATCATATATAGAATTTTAATATGGAGCTACATATATAGTCAGTCCAAATGTGGATACATATTTATTTAAGCCCTCTCAAAAAAGGATTTAAGCCCCATTGAGGGAAGGGATGAGTTCCGAGTGTTTTTTCTCTGTGCATTATTATTTTATTTGGTACAATCTGAGTATCTTGGTATTTCTTCAAACTCTTTTGTCCTCTCAAAAGACATGGAGGATTTAACAAATTTATACTTGGTTTCATTATGAGTTAATTTTTTTTTCCTCCCAATGAAAAAGTGTCATTCTCATTTTGCTCAGAGGCAGACACCGAGACGGAATATAAGAAGGAATGAAAGTTTTGCTCATTATGGTTTAACATTTGTTAAGAACTTCAGTTTCAGTTAGTTTACTTTTTTTAGCTTGGAATGTGTACAGTGGGAACTCCTTGTGAGAGCACTCCTTTGGTAGGAGTAACAAAATGTGTCTCTTACAATGATAAAACAACCGTGTGTCCGCAGATTTTTCTCTTGTAGAGAAAATGCTGTTGTAAGGAGGGATAGTACAGCCAGAGTAGACAGTAAGAGGGGGAAATCCTCATTTGTCTCTAATTGCAAACGCGTATGTATATTTAGATTATTACAGGTATAGATATACACCTGAATGAAATTTTTCATTGGGATGTGGTCAGGTTGAACAAAGCACGTGCCTTAATTTTCTTTTCAAATGTTTCTCATATATAGGAAAATAATACTGAGGGAAACATGTGTTGAGTCTATATTTTCTGTATGAATCTAAATGTACATAGGGATGTTGTGGAGGGAGAGATTTGATTGTCACATATTTCCAGCTTGAGATACGATTAGGTCAGTTTTAATGGTACAACTAGATTTGATGGTGGAATGTAATGATTTTAGAGATACGTCTTGGTCAATGGTTAATTTTTCATCTGTCGACTAATGGCTGGAGGGATTTTTCCCAGTTCTGTGGAGTAGTTCCGGTCAATACACTATTATGGCCAAAACCACAGGGGATGTGGTTAGTTTTCACAGGGGATGTGACCACAAAGGGATTACATTATTAATACTGAGAGGATGACCCGATCTCATCCACAAGCGTCTTTACGTAGGGGGAGACAAGTCAGGAAGAAGAATACAGCCACAAAATGACAGGGTCTCACTATGCCCCTAGAAGAAGCTAATTGTGGGGAACCTGCCTGCTGGTGCTTTTGGAGAGTGAGAGGTGTGAGATGACATTCACGACTCAGGTTTGATAGAGACTCGGATTGGATAGAATAGAGCCAGGGAAATTTCTGCTTTCGTGTTTCTATAGATACATAGTTGGTTTTGTAGTTGAGGTTTCCTCAACGACAGTGTGTTGAAAATAAATAGAGTCATTTGGAGAGAAATCCCTGATGGAAGTTTCCTTTAGCTTTGACACACACCCACAGTGTACAAATCTATTGTGAATTACTCTGGGTAATTGTGATGACTGAATAGAAAAGACGAGGTCGTCGAGATTTTCACGATGATAATAGTATAGGCTTGATTCAGTGTCATTGTCATCCCCTTGATTATTCTCTTACTGTAGTCACTTTCCTAACCACAAGATCATGTGTATTGACTTCCAATGAGATTCCCACCGAGGCTCTGTTTTGAACCAATGCAAGGGTTTTTATAAATTACTCAAGATATGTAATGAGTTTTCGGATTCGTAGTGTTTTCCATAATGTATCGATACACACACGATCTCTCAAGGTCTTTTTCTCCCACACTTAACCCATGTATACATACATAAGGGATTACAGTAAAGTATATTATTGTACTTACAAAATTTTGATTCACATTTTCTAACATTTTTGATTCAATGACTTGAGTACGTTGGAATAAACTTTGAGCATCACAAGCGAATGCCAGGGGGAAGTTTGAGGAAAGTGTCGCCTCGAGGTTGGAAGTATAGAGAATATTAGCGAAGGGAAATCCAATACCTGTGGGCGTTATAAAAATTGTAAATGACTATACGCTTGTGGAAATTTTATCACAAATTTTCAATTATATCATTCAACAACCCAAGTCAAAGCTAACGGCGTCAGGAGCCAGAAATGTGAAGTAATGGCAGGATTTATCTGTATAGGTGAAACTTGGTTTGGTTGCGAGAGCTGTGGTTTCGACTTCGAGGGTTGAAAACTCCCGAGATTGATTCACTTTTTGATTCATATTGACCTTCACATTTGACCTAGTTGAGGGAACCGTATTTTAGAAAACCTGAAAGAAAATTCCCCATGAAATGGAGGAACCGCACTGATTTTTCCCTTCGTTGTTTAAAAGAGCGAAGGGGAGAGAGAGAGATCCTCAGGCACCATGTCATTACAAAGTACACGTAATTAAGGCGCATTTGTCTGCATACAAATATAATGGACATGGAAATTGCAGTAGGAGATACAAAGAGCTCCCACTCCAATTAATTATTTCAAGTTACACTCTCATTTTTTATTCTTCTTGTAATTTAGCATTGCTAATATGATACTCATTGGGAGAGCCTCCAGCACAATCTACAAATGAAAACACAGTGATGGATTTTGTAATATAATAAATAAAATTAAAAAAATAAAATGGGCAGGGGAGAAAAGTCTGTAAGAAGGAAATGATAGGTTTTATCCCAGAGTATGTTTAGGTAGATAGTTGGGAATGTGGGAATTCGGGGGATGATCCGGATCTGATGACACGATCTGAGAAATACAAGTGTTAATTCCGATCTCCTAGAATTTGATGGTACGATTAATAATTGATGGACCACGAGACAAAAATTGGATTCACGTTACATAAAATCCAGTCCATCAAGATGTACAATCTAGTACATTATGCTCTCAAAATTCACAAGTCCAGAGTATTGTACATTGCAGTAATACTTGACTTATTTTAATACAGACTCGTTATAATTAGACATCCGTACACTTGATCTTGTACAACACATCTTTCCCATCAGAGGAACTCTACTGACAATGAGAGAGAGAGGGGGGGGGGCATACGCTTGGGAATAAAAATTGTGTTTACCCCAGATTTCCCACTAGGACTGCGTGTATAAAATATTTTTTAAATCCTAAGATCTGCCCTGGCTCCTTCACTAGGTGCTGACTTAAATTTAGTGGGAAATAAAAATAGGGAATAAATACAATAATGTTTATTGCTCTCGTAATAGTGTGTTAAGTAACGGAAGAGCAGGTGGCAGTTTGTGCGTCCTAATCACTTCAAAGCAATCTTCACACCTTGCCCTGACACACATTGAAGCCTTGTATAATTGAGCCCAGTATTCGGGAGATAGTAACACAAACACAAAAAATCCAAAATAGCCCTTTGATTTTTATCTCTCTCGACAATTCATACTGTATGCAGGAATAGGTTCGTGGAGTCAGAACGGGAGTAATAAAATAAGGTGGATTTTACGTGTTTTTCATTGGGTAACATTTTGTGAGGGTACACTTTGGAAGACCTGGAGCCCTGACCATGAGTAATTACTATTGATGAAATATAATTAATTAAATCTAAATTGAAAAACTATTGAATGAGAAGTATGAGGTGGGAAGGCGTTATAGTGACTTGTTCCTCGTCAAATTAAATCATGCACTTGCTCAAATCAAACGAGTCACTTTCGAATGTATTCACGAGAGCCTCAAACAAGACATGAAATGTAACGATGATAATCCTTGGAGATTTTTTTTTTGATTGCCAACATATCATCATGATGGCAAAGAGGATTTCTTGGAAATACGTGCCAAATTGCATTGGTCATACGTATTGAACAAGATAGGGATAAAAATACCTCAGATTTAATTACTACAGTGAATTCAAGCTCAGGGAGATCCCCTACAGAATTTACTCCATCGGAGCAAATAGGAAATTATTTTGGAGGCATTCCATTTTCCCACTAGAATATTAAATTTTCTTATTGTCAGAACTAAATTTGTTTCCTACTGGAAGGGGTGCTCGGAACGAAGGGTGTGGACTGTATGGGAGGATTTCATATCCATAAGTGCTTTGTGAGAAGAAACTGTCCATGTACCGCATAAACATTGATTGTATTTTTGGATCGTTGCCTTCATCTCCCCATGTAATTATATGTAGTTATAGATACATATGTACATATACACATGTACATATTACATGTACATACATAGGTAAACATGTAGTGTGAGTGATTCCAAGCATGGAGGGATGGATGAGATTCTTTGAGCCTTCATAATAAAACCGATGGCTCATTCACCTCAATAATGTTTTGTAAAATGAAAACTGTAATAACGGGAGGTTTCTTCAAATAAATCTCACAATCCGTCTCACAGTTATTTCACAACACTCAGTGCATTTAAACATACACACACATAAGTGCATGGAGTGAAGGCCTAAGATGCTACTTCTTCATTCTTGTTGTTGTTGCCCCCATGGAGTCTATTTGTGTGACAATCCTGTCAAATATTCAAGTCCCCCATTTTAATAAGAATCCTTTTCAAAATTTCCTTTTGGTTTCCTGGCAGTAACTCCAAAACAACTGTGGGTACAGTGGTTGTATAAAAAAAACTGGAGAAATCAGGATTTTTTAAGGATTTTAAAATTAAATGTAATTAATTAAAATATTTATTACCGGGCTCAAGTTTTTAAATTAAAATATATACATTAACTATATAGCGTTCAAACAAGATCTGTCAAATAATTGGGTGGGGTAAGAAACCATCATGCGTTTTTGAAATAATAAATTATTGATGTTTAAGAAATGCGAAAAAGCTTTCGTGGGTTACAAAGTTGAGTTACTTGTGACCGGGAATTTTAACCTAGATCAGTGCCAAAGACAATTAAAGAAGTAGAATGAAAATGTCTAGAAAATAGGGGAATCGAAAATATTTCCCCACTGTCCCTTTTTCCCAACAGCCCCTAATCTAGGGGGAGGAAAAGGTTTGCCGAACCCGCTAATAGTAATAAGGTAGATAGATGTTTATTTGTGTACACATTACATTGGCTTGACTGTCAGTGCTCAGATCCCCGTACCTTGAAAAAAAGTAGATGGTTTCTTGTTTTGAGTGATTGAAAGAGTGAGCACTGCACTGGTGTCATATATAACACATCCACACAAAACAAAAAGCAAAATACGCTCATGCATTTCTGCTTATTAGTCCCTCACGGTTCCCTGAGCATCAAACACAAAGTCGGTTACTGATTGTGGAAAATAATTGCAATTATATATACTTAAAGGTACATAATTGTGGATGCAATAATATCGTTACATTTGTAAGAGTGGGCCTATACTGTAGGTATGCACACCCCTAAAATACTAAATACAAGCCGGAAAAATTACAGAGGCGGAAACCGCCCATTAAATCCTACAGCATAGTGTTATAACTAAATCCAATTACTCCGATGTAGATTAAAAAGGAATGTTATGAGGCCATGTTATGCTCATAAGATTTGAGGATACGAACTCCCTCAGCCTCACTAACCTCCATCACCCACTCCACTCCAATGAAATCGAGAGCTTCTAGTCCAGTAATGAGTGTCAGGGAATTATTCCTTCAACCTATACTCATCTCTGCAGGGACAGCCCATGTTCATCTCAAGACAATTTCTGTAGTACATGACGTCCATCTGAAGATCATATGTAGCAATTGGGACAGGTCTTACAGGAGTTTCCGGTACGGAAGTCATCCGTCATAGCAAGAGGGGACTGTACGTGTCCCCACTCATTAAGGAGTGTCAGAGAAAGGACTGCTCTTATTTTCCCCTCACTTGTTTCTTTCTTCCTCAAGCGAAATAAATTTTCATCACAAGAATAAAAATTGAGGATGCGGCGCGGTTGGGACGCTCACAAAATCTATACATACATACGTGACGGACGTGACTTGATTACAGGGGATTTCCAAGAGAATTGAAGGGAAAAAAATCCTAAATTGAGATTCCTTTTCTACATTTTATTTTCAATAGTTTTTTTTTACTGTACTGTGCAAAATAAAATTCAATCTATACTCTCAAATGATACTCCAACTCCAATCGACCACTTCCAAATTACTACAGATGTAGAACACTGGATCTAGAACTAACTACAGTGGACCCTTGGATATAGCCAGTATAAATAATTACATATGCTCTCATATAAGGAGGCAAATAAACGGAGGACATGCATGCATGGGAATGTAAACAAACGTGAATTTGTTTCATATACGTGCAGAGGGACATTCTATTATTTTAAAAGGGACAGTCCACATTGTGAGAGATTTCACTGTAGATGATTCAGCTCATTAGGAAATTCCAAGAGAGGCCATGCTCCTTATAGCTCCGTTCTTTTTTTTGGGGGGGGGGGGGGAAGCTGCTATGCTAAGCTTCAACTTGAGATTGAGAGTAATGACTTTTGATTCAGTTTATGTAGGATTTACTTATATTTACACATACCTTGGCTCTGATTGTGAGATGTCTCTTGAGCACCGTCCGTTGAGGCACATGTGAAATGAATAGGGTGACATTCAAAGGATTCCCTCAGTCAAAGGAAAACTCTCCTCCTCAACGACCAATTGAGTGGCAGAAGTCCCACCTGCTCTCATTAACTCAGCTCATACAGTCAACTCTCCCTATGAGGGATCCTCTTTCAGAGAGTGCATATAGTTTCTCCATCCCATTAAAGATTATGTTAATTTCGGCAGGGCCCATTCGGAGTAAGGACCGATTTCTCCAAACGGGGAAATATTGGGAACGTTCTCCTTGATCCCAATGTGACTTCCTCCTTTTATTTAAGTACTTATTTTATAAAAACATTTAAGAAGAGCATTTAAGAACAGGGCCGAGAATTGACATTGTGGGGGGCTGCTCTGAGGAGAGAGCACTGTATGAACCTGGGACTGTTCGTGCAGAAAAATAAACATTTGACGAAGAGTCACGGTACGGGAATAAGTGTGCTTATGGGTAAATATGACATTTCAAGTCTAAATATAAAAGAATATTGTGTGCATATATTTTTGGCACAGCATCTTTTTAGGGACATTTCTAGCCTCAGGGGGATGTTGAAGCTGAACACATTTAGTGCGAAAATTCAAGGGATTGTCCAACAATGTCCCGCACGTCATTGCCAAGGTCATTGCTTTGAATATTTTAAGGATAGGAAGCAAAGGCCTATGTTTTTTCTAGGAAATGGTAAATTAGGGATTGAAAATTTAAAAAACTACTACAGGACATAATGAGGAAATATATTACTACGAGGAATCCCTTCCTGCTATCATGAATTCAATTTTTAGCCAAATATTTGAGGTCGGATTTAGATTTTGAAATGAGACAAAATTGAAGGAAGACATTGATAATGAGTCAAATAATTATTGGAAGGAGCTGTGGATTTGAAATTGGATGATTTTTGTTTGGGTGGGGGAATATGGAACAAATCCTTTGGTTCGTTTCCTCTATGGATGGTGATTGCTTAAAATTACTCCGTGTGCGTACAGTTGTGTGTGTGTGTTTGTGTGCGGGGCTGAGGGACTGCGTTCTAAATTGAAATCTCATCTTGTTTGTTTAATCTGTGGTGTGAGAATGAGTAAGTAGTTCGAGCCTCCAATAATTTAATGGATATTAGTCATATTTTCCTGTTAGGCCGATAAACCAGGGTGGGCTGAGCCAAGGGAGTGTGACTGTAGGCATTCAATCCACCAACTCTATATATGATTATACAAGTTGAAGATCTGTGTTTTTTTTTGGGGGAAAATCAGATGTAATGGCTCCTTTGTGCTAATCTTATCATTATTATTGTATTTTCCTTCAAACCCTTCTACTTCTAATAGCATTGTTCCAGTTGTGCCATTCTCTAATAATACCGTTTGATATGTAGCTCACAATCAGGCAACTGTCCACAGCAGCGTAAAAGGGCTTAATTTTTCACTTTATATAATTATATCCTACCTTTATGTAATTACACTCACCCCTGCTCCTATAGAGAGTGCATTAAACGAAATCAAAACTTGAAATGAAATGGAAGCTCCCTCTCACTTCAGCATCTGGCAATTTAGAGACTGCAGTGAGCCTTACCTGTGAGACACCTCCTTGTAAAAGCTCATGCCATCAACGCTCGGCTTAACTGAACTTTTGTCTTTAATTAAAATATAATTTTTAAAATTATGTAATTATTTTAAATAAATATTTTCAAAACTTTTCAAATTTACTGTATCTTATAAAATATAAATTGCCGGGGCAAATGTTTTAGAAAATTTCATTTCGGTTTCGAGAAAATTTTATTGACATTACAATAAGAGATGGTATGGAGTCTATTTCTGATCCTGATTTCCAACAAGCTTCCTTTACACATAAATCCCCTCTGATTCATAGAACTCGAGGCTGTGATGATTCTGTGAAAAAGTTTCGTAGGCCCATAAAATTAGTTACATTAGGGCATCAGATGCAGTTTCATTTAAATTGAATTTCCCACAAGAAAATAATCTTCAAAGTAGAGGAAAAAAGTTTTTAGAACAATAATTTGTAGTCATCTTGCATGTACTAGAAGTATTTTGTTACACACTGTCTAAAATACTGTTGACGTAATAGCCATAATTCTCTTTGTAAACAAGCTACCGAAAGAAATGAAAATTGTCCAGGGAACCAAGGACTTGCTCATTGACTTTATTTTATATAAAAGTACGCCGAGATGACCATCTACTTGAGGTATGATCCTATTGTTTATAACAGCTTTAGCTTCATTTAGTTATTCTTCCCCAGAACGTTCCATATCATGTTTAGGACAGAAGGGGGTAGTAAGGCTAGTGGGCTGAAATGTTCTCACTAGAATGCATTGATATTGAAGGTGTTGTTAACTTGGGTGTCGTAATGTTGCGTGTGAAAAATGTAGATGACCAATGCTCGGTTACATCAGTATTAATATTCATATAATACAATAATATATGCTATACTTATATACACAATTTTGGGAATTTAGTGTACTCTTAGAACACGAGTGCTCTTAAAGCAAACAAGAATTTACTGTAATAATGGAATGATGTTTCTGTAAAATATTGTAAGGATACGATCCTTCCAGTTACTTATATAAATAATATTATAATTATATTTAACATAGAATGTAAAGTAAACTTATATCTAGGGTGAATGGACGGTGAGCGTCCAGATTACCTTGGGACTTGAGGAAAGGAATATAGAATAAAGGGGACTCTCAATTTAGCGTTCAAACCGTGAACATCTCTCCGGCTCTTTTTAGTTTTTAAGCATTTCATAATTATTACTCGTGTAATAATTACTCATACTTACACTAGGTTAAGATAGTTATAGGAAGAGAGTTAGAGCCTCTCATTTATGGTGGAGGCGCTTCGTTTCTTTTCTCCCGTCCTTAGCACAGCCAAGCAGTGCTAAATTTAACTTAAAATTAGGTATTTTTAAATCTTAAAAATAAATTAAGATCAACAGTGCTACTCTGCGTCTGGGCATTATCTCAAGATGGCCCCACCCTGCTGATCCTTAAAACGGCCGTTGGATTGTCAAGACCGTCCTGGAGAGAGGAACTGAGTGCCGTTGGTAACATTTTTAAATTAATTGTGGATAGTTAATATTAATTCTGTGAATTCTGACCGGTCATCCCAAAGTCACCTGTACCACTAACAATGAGTGGATCCGGGGACGAAGGAGAAGGCAAGAAGTCCAGACATCCGTCCACAGGGTCCAATTCCGGAGAGGAAGGGAAAAAGGTCCCACCAAAGGCACCGTTTATCAGTCTAAACGGAGTAGAATTCCCAGTGCAGTTGGCCGGAATTAATCCACAACAGGATTTCAGACAGGCTGACAACTCCTACCGATGCCTAGAAAAATTCAGGTCCGGCACTATGTGAGTGACCAAGACCCGAAGGAATTTATTGATAAGGTAGAACGGGAAAGAAAAAGGTTAGTGATCTCATATGATGATGTCATTAATAATATAGATAGATTTTTTGCAGATTCTCCCGACAAAGCTGTCAAGGAATGGTTTGGCTATCAGGTACCGCAAATCCGGTTACGGAAAGCGGATAGTACCAAATCTAGCCAGTCTATTTGGCAATGGTTCTCGGTTAATTTGTGTGAAAAATTTTGCCAGGAAAAAAGGCTAGAACAGAAGGTAGCCGACCTGGAAAATTTTAAACTAAAATCTAACATGTCTGCCTCATCTTTTGTTTCAGAGCTGGCTCGACTATGCTGGGAAATAGACCCAAAGATGCCCGAGGAGCGCGTAGTAAGGAAGGCTTGGCCAAGGATCCCTTCATGTATGAGGGCCATAGCATGCACTCCGTCCAAAACCATCGAGGAGCTCATTGAAAACTTGGATGGGATGCTAAAGGACCAGGAGGTAAATCCATGGCTGAAGGGAGCAGTGACCTCATCGGGCTCATTTACATCCCAAGCTCCACAGTTGGCCACAAGTGCGGTCAGAGCACTCACAAGTCAGGGAGGCTGTGACTACTGCAACAGGTCCAATCACATTACCATACACTGTAGGGATATGCACCGTGATATTGCAAATCGCCAGCTGGATCGCCTCAACGCATTGTTTGAAGGTCGACAGGTGAAAGGACCTCTGAAAGGTACGAACTTTAATTTACCTAATTCATCTCACGGCACTAATCCCAATATAAGTCAGGGGCAACAACCTCAGCATCAGTACAATCAGCGTAGTAATGGTAGGGGACGTCTTCAGGGCGGGGCTGCGTACCAACAGTACCAAAACCCTCCACAGCCTCAGGATAATTTTCCCCCACAACAAAATTACGTTCAACAACAAGTTCAATGGTGGCAGCAGCAGGATTTCCCTCCACAACAGTGGACAGAAGCCCCACCCAATCCTCCACAGCAAAATAATGCACAACCTAACCAAACGGGACGACAACCGGATTGGATGAATAGGGGGTATGCTCCTCGAAACCAGCAACAACAGGCTAACCCAACTCAACAATTTGTATGGGTTCAACAGCCCGTTCAATCACAAACGGCTCAAGGGAATCCTAACCCAGGGACGTCAAAGGCCCCACCTCAACAACAAGATTCGGGAAACTGAATAGTCTGACGTTCGGGGACGTTCAGACTATCCAGCCTCATCACCCGGCCTCATCACTCATCCAAAAGAAAATCTCGGACCTAAGCACACAAGTTGCTGGGATTCAAGACAATCTACACCAACCTACCATTAGACGAAATGATGATGGGAAGACCCAACCAGAGGCAAGAGCCTCGTCAACTCATACTGGAACCTTGTGTCCGCCACCAATTTTGCCGACACTTGCAAGGATTCCAGATGAAGTAAAGAAAAAAGAATACCCCCGAAATTCTTCAAGAAAAAGAGAAGTTCCACCTGAGCACAGGGAACACTCAAGAATGCAGCTCAGATCACTACCCAAGATCAGAAGAGCTGATGAAGAAAGTGAACCAAGATCTCCGGACTCAGGAGACAGTCAGTCAACTCAAGATGAAAAACTAGGACGCGAATTTCTTCGCTTATGGAACCTGTCCTATCAACGGAAGGAGAGAACATACCTACTAAGGATTATGGGATACAATATGAAGCTGAGATCCACAGTGGACACGGGGTCAGAGTTAGCAACAATTGCAGCCGCCACAGTGTACTACATGGAGAGGCATAGTCCAAAGTCCATAAAGGTGTTCCCCCACCAAGATAGAAGCTATGGCACCATATGCAAAGATATGAGTGGTACTTACAACCGTTCCGCAATACTTTATTTTCATTTAGATTTTGATCCTCATCGACCTCTCAGCTATGAATTCGCCATAATTGAAGAAATGGATTCATTGCTACTACTAGGCGAAAACTTCAACAGGAGATTTTTGTTGGACATCAGTACCGCAAACAATATCATCCGATTTGAAGGAGATGCGCAAACATCTCATACAGACTCGCAAGTCTCGGAAGAGGAATTTAGGTTGGGGGAGGTGAGCTCACCAGTGGCCAGATTACCTTCATCCTCTTTATACTCACCGGACTATGATGAGCAATACATCCCATCACGTTTGGATAGGGTTAAGCAAACCAAAACTAATCATTCCAGAGGCGATCCAAATACAAGTGAGCCACAAAGAGCATCACTGACTTCGGACGTCCAGGATCAAGATAGTAGGTCGACTCTAACTTCAAACATATATCATGGGGTTCACAGATTGCCCACATCAGAATCCGGAGAATCGGAACTAACAATATCTAGTAATTATAGGGATGGACACACCGTCAGCTCTAAAGGTATTCCAATGGTCAGGGAAAAATTCCCAAAACCAGGAATTCGAAAACTTTCAACTTCCCTTTACACCAAATTCCCTAATGAGATTCCAGCTAGGACGTGGAGGCAAGTCACCGTATTTTCCAGAGACCCAAAGGCGTCCGGGGATATCGTGATGACAGCAAACCCCAATCAGCAGAAAGGAATCCTTTTCGGAAATACTATTTTAAGACTGAAGAATGGCCGTGCACAGACTGCCATCCTCAACCCAACCGGGACTCATGTCACAATGCCTGCAATAAGGTACATCGGGCACTATGAGCCGTTTGATGACTCAAACATGATCAATGCGGAAGATCCAAGGAACGATTTTCTGCCTCCCGAATTTCGTCAATCCCCGCAAGAGCAGAGGAATCCCTTCTCCAAAGAAGAATTGAAGTTGGGCCCCAATCTCTCGGAGGAACAGAAATTTAGGATTGTCAATTTATTAAACAAATACTCTAACAATTTTGCCCGTTCAGACGAGGAACTCGGAGTTGTCATTTATCCACCAGTGATAATTGACACCGGATCTAATAAACCTTTTCATAAATACTCCTATAGGCTGGCCCATACCGAAAAGAAAGTACTGGACGAGCATGTAGAAAGGAATCTACGCCTAGGAGTTATTGAACCCTGCGTATCTCCTTATAACTCCCCAGTGATCGTCGTCCCAAAGAAGAAGGACGAGCATGGAAACCTCCAATATCGGGTCTGCGTGGATCTGCGTCAACTAAATTCGCAGGTCACACAGAACACTTACCCGATCCCCAGGATTGACGATTGTCTGGACCACTTGGCCGGATCAACTTGGTTCATCACTTTGGATGCCCTTCAGGGATTTCTTCAAATGCTCTTATCAGGGGACAGCAAAATCAAGACGGCATTTTCGACCTCTAGGGGCAAATTTTGTTACAACCGCCTCCCATTCGGTTACAAGAATTCCCCGGCTGAATATCAGTCAATGATGGACACGATACTCGGGGATCTCAAATACTCAATTGCCCTTGTATATATCGACGATTTGTTAATATATGCTCATGATTTTGACACTCTTTTGGTACGTTTGGAAATGGTCCTTAAGAGAGCCGCAATATTTAATCTCACCTTCAAATTGACCAAATGTTATTTTGGTTTTAATGAGCTGCACTTCTTAGGGCATGTGGTGAATGGGGAAGGCTCCGGACCAGATCCAGAAAAAATTGAGGCCGTCAGACAATTTCCCAGCCCGACATCGCTTAAGGAAGTACAATCCTTCATCGGGCTCTGTAATTACTACAGAACCTTCATCAAAGATTTTGCCGGAATGGCACGACCCCTACATCACCTTGCTAAAAAGGATGTGAAGTTTGTTTGGACGAAAGTGGAAGAAGACGCATTCCAAAAATTAAAGGAAGCGATGGTCTCAGCTCCAGTCCTGGATTTCTTTGACCCCGACGCTCAGATACGAGTCACGACGGATGCCAGTGGATACCGTCTCGGAGCCGTTTGTGAGCAGTCACGAGACAACAAAACCTGGAAACCCATTGCCTTTGCCTCCAGAATCCTTAAGGACGTGGAACTAAAATATTCCGCGGTAGAAAAGGAGGGCCTGGCAGTAATTTTTGCCTTTGAACAGTTTCGACCCTATATCTACGGAAGGAAGATACTCCTCCAGACGGATAATAAGGCGCTCACTCAACTCAACAACATGAAGGATCCGCATTCCCGGCTGGCACGATGGCAGCTGAAACTTGTACAACAAGAAAAGGAAATTGTACACGTGTCTGGGGCGAAGATTCCGCATGTAGATTGTCTCTCTCGGTATCCCGTGAGATCCCTAAGAATTCCATTAACAATGCAGAATGAGCAGCAAATCCACGGAGATGAGCCAGTTATTCAAATAATCCTCGGAGGAAATGCTAAAGCTTTCAAGAAGCATCAGCACTCGGACTCTAATCTCAAAAGTATCATTGAAGATCTTCAGAAGAATGGAGAGAGTGACGGAGAACTGGCCAATAAATTGTCCAGTAGGCACGCTCTTATCCAGGGACTGTTGTACAAAGTGGACAACAGGTCATCGGAACCGTTCAAATTAATAGTTCCCTCAACACTCAGAGGACCTGTCCTTAAACTAGCCCACAATGATGGCGAAGACGGAGGTCATATAGGCTTGTATAAAACTGCGCAAAAATTAATGGCTCGTTACTATTGGAAGGGGATGAGGGATGACATTCTAGACTACATAAAAGGATGTGTCACTTGTCAATCTGCCAATCATCGCACCGCCAAACCCATAGGACTGATGAAAATAGTCCCTCCGCCGGATGAAGTCTTCACAAGAATTGCCATTGACTACGTCGGACCCCTTCCTACCTCAAAAACGGGTAATAAGTTCATCTTCGTTGCCATTGATCATACCAGTAGGTACGCTTGGGCAGCCGCGACTCCCACAGCAACAGCTAGAGACTCATGTAGACTCCTAAAGAATCTAATATTTGATCAGATTGGAGTCGTCCCATATATTGTTTCAGATAATGGAACGCATTTTTCTGGAGCGGAATTCCAAAACTTTTTAAAAAAGAAAGGAGTTACCCACATCCGGATCATGCCCAACCACCCCGAGTCGAACGGAAATGTGGAGAGAAACAACATGGAGATAAAAAGATACCTCCGGAAATACGTATCCCGCCAACAGGATAATTGGGATGAGCTATTGGGGTCAGCTTGCAAAACCCACAATCAGCACGTCCATTCCATGACAAAGTACACACCCTTCAGCCTGGTTTATGCCGTGCCCCCCAAGACAAAATTGGATTTAGTCACCCCGACAGCCAATGCCAACCACCCGATATCACACGAACAGCGGGAAGAAGCACGCAAGAATCGTGTTTTTGAAGCCAACTGTAATACCCGAAAAGTTCAGGAACGGAGAGCTAAGGCTTTCAATAAAAATCGTCAACCGAATATTTTTAAGATTGGAGACCTGGTCTGGCTTAATGATGGCACCAGAAGAGGCCTCGATTTAAGATGGATTGGCCCTTACGAGATTACGGCTCCAAGAGGTTCAACATCATTTGATGTTGAGTACCGTGGGGACCAACGGAACCGGCACAGGATGATGAGAGTCCACTCTCACAACATGAAGCCGTACAATCCCCCGGTGGCTTGGCAGGACGACTATGCCGACGTATTTAAGCATAAGGTCATTTATAGCCATAACATTCGAACATCTTTTCAGGAAGTGCGAGAGGTACACCGGTCAAACATGAGCCCAGCAGTGAGCCTTCCTCAAACTCCGCCAGTGGTCATTGGGTCATCTTACGGGTATGGAAGCTCGCCGTGGATCGACAGAGTACAAGCTAAAATCCCATTAGCAAGGCAAAATGGAGAAGCGAAGGTACTCGCTCATGAAGCTCTGATTCGTGACCCAGCGAGGTCAGTCTCCTCTCATGACCAATATCAACCACCAAATTCCACTGCCCGAGAGGTAGTCAGATCTCCAGTTCAAACCAGGCTCCGTACCAGAAACAGTATGGGGAATCCGAGTGTAGAAAATCTGAATTCTCAAATCGCTGGAAACAATTCCCACTTAGTGACAGTGGACAGAATCCCGATGGATTGGAACGAGGATTTGGACTGGAAAACCCCAGAACCAAACCCCGGTGGAAATCTACATTTTGTTTCTATTTCCAGTGTCGAGGATCAAGACTTGATAGTCTCCCCTATACACCCGCAGGAAGTGCCAACACTCACGCAACATGGGAACAGTTCAATGTCTCTGAATGAGGAGGAGGAAAATGAAATTAATCCTCCCGTATTGTTTTTAGAGCAGAATCCTTCAGTCCACACTTTCCCGAGAACTCCTGTTCCGCCGGATAGCGTAAACGATGACAAAGAAAATTCTGAAAACTGTAATCTCTATCAAGAGGGCCAGAGGAACAGTAATCCCAGCAGTCCTGAGGAGACCAGAAAAAGCAACAACAATTCCCGGAGTAAGGAGAATCCGCTGCAATTAGTGGACAAAATAAACCCAGGAAGACAGAGAACTAATAATATCCAGATATCAGACTACTATATGGATATGGCCAGTATTGACTGTGTCACTAGACATGAGGGTCCGGATAAATGTGAGGTTTTCCTTGTTCAAAAACCTCAGGTATTACCAGTGCCTGAAAAATTCCTACAGCCGTATGAATACAGGTGTCAAGATGCCCCAGATCATACAGCTTCAATTTTGGATCCAAATGGAACTTTATCCTCAGACCCGAAGTCGTCAAAAGGATCACCAGAAGTACTGGCAACATCTTCCAGCTACAGGGAGAGTATTTACAATACCCCTGAGGGAGCCCAGCAAATCGCGGACCGGAAAGTAAGCCCCGAGAAGATATTTTCTACAGCATTTCACAATTGGATTGCCAGTAAGTCCCCTAACGATATGGAAAAATCGACGGATAAATCTCCGCTCAATCCAAATGGCGTTTTGGAGAAGAATTGTCAAGGTCAACCCGAGTCTAGCAATCCAGAAAGCAGACCTCTGGTTTTTACGGGACTCAAGGATAACGAGTCACCGAATTTATTTGACTCACCTGTTATGGATTATACTCCATACAGATTTACCAAGCCTTTCCAAGGAGCTACCATGGTAAATACAGCTGAGAATAAATCGAGCTCGGTCATGGTTGAAACTCCGTCTAGATTGGAGTCATCAAGAGACTCAATCACCTTAAGGAAAAAGAAGGATCTCTCCAGAAAGAAAAGGGATAGAGATCCTCATGAGGAGAATAATGGTAGAGATGAAAGGGATAAACCTAAAAGAGTTAATGTTGATAATGGTGTCGTTTATTTTAATAGCAACTTATCCGAGGAGGAAGCACTAGCCACAACTTCACGGATCAGTAGTGGACGTTCATCCCCGACGTACGCCGAGGTCGTCAGGAACGACTCGGTTGGATCCTCATCCCAAACAGGCCGGAAGGTCATCCTGGAAAAAGAGGACGTACCGGAGAAAGACCGTGCTACTGCAGTACTACCCACAAAAGCGGAAGACCGTACCAGTTCAGTGGTGTGCACACCAACGAAGGACCTTGGGAATGTCTCAAATTCCATTGCGGGGGAAGACCTTCCGTGTGCATTAGTGTCCACACCAAGGAAAAGTCCTACAAGTGCAGTGCACGAACAAGGGACTCCAGTCCTGGAAGAAGAGTCAGGAGACAGTTGGGAGAAAATCCTTAATAGAATCCGTAAAGGGATTAAGGACGCAACTCCAGAGAAGGTTGTAAGAGAAGCTGAACATTCCCCCAACTAGGACAACCAACAGAGTGGACACGACAACATAGAGAATTGCGATCCACTTCCAACTCCACTAATCCGTCCTGCTAAATTATTAGTAGGATTGCCAATTAGGAAGGACGTTCCAAAGGTTTTGGCGGAAATTCCACCACCAGAGGTTAGAACCCCACCAAGGAAGATTCCGGTTCCCGTTCAAGCTGGGATATGTGGTCATCGCCCGAGTCCGGGAAAACAAACCATAAATCCTATCAGCGGACAAGTGCTGGGAGCCTTGAAGGGGAGAGAGACTTCGTCGAAGATTTCTGTCGTTTCATCTAGAAGTAGGAAATCAATCCCAGAATTCGAGAATCATCCGATTCCAGCCCGCCCAACAGCGAAAGCGGCCGCCCATAGAGCTTTTATTCATAGCCCATTAGCAGAGGACATCCGACCTGAAGGACCTAGAAGAGGGACTCGGGAGAGGAGAGCTGCAGTTCCACATCAGGCGCCAGATTTCAGGAAATTACGCTGAAAGCAAGCTCTGAGTTCAGGTTTCCGATGGGTAACCTGTAATTTCTCTCCTTCCGACCAAGTATCTTATTTAGCTCATAAGTAAGAACCAGCGGAATAATTAATTATATTAATTTTATTGATTTTATTAATATTTTAATATCTTAAAGTTTAAATAGCCGTACAAATAGTTTCATGGAGTCAGGGTTATAAGAGACCTACAATTTAATTTTATTGTAAATACATTTAATTAGGTAAGCAAAACCATTTAAAAAGCCATTCTCATTTGGCATGTATTCTTATTTTCTTTTTCGGTTATCTTTTCACTTTGGGAATTGCCTTCAGTTTCTTCACAAAAGGAATTCTTCAAGCATAGACCCGTAGTGCGGGGTTGGGGGCCGTCACTCCGAAAGACGAGAGTTAGGTCAGCAAACCGCAAATAGATCGAATACTTACCTTCTTCATTTTTGTCCTCATTTTGATAAATTCATGCAATATCGTTAAAACTTTAAACTTTAAACCTCCTTAAAAATGTTACTCCTTTAAAATAAAGAATTAAGTCAATCTCCATAAGATAGAGTTAAACCTGGGTGAGTCATCTTCAGGCTCTATATGAAACCCTGAGGATCAGTGACATTGTTTGCACATATACCTTCAAAACCTCTAACCTGCTCGATCTAGGCTGAGTATCTCTGGGATTTCGGGAAAAGTTAAAAATCCAGCTTTGCACTCCCTTGGGTCACTACTTCTGGATTCTGTCATATCTTTTTGGGAAACAGAGTAAAAATGCTATGTATACCTTAAAATAATACCGGAAATGTTTTCGGCTTATTTAGGTAAGAGAAATCGCTGTGTTAAAACTTTTAAGCCACGTTTTAATAATTCTAAGTTCTACATACAAGAAAATAATGTGCATTAAGATAAAAGATAAGATAAAGCGTTGTCGAGTATATGGTACTAAGGATTAAGTTTTGACATTGTAAGGGCATAATAAGATATAACGGCCTTCTTCAGATGCCTTTTCTCTTTGAATAAGAGTTAACAGTATGTCCCCAGTATACAGTCTCAGTAGTTTGCAAGTATGTGTAATTGTGAGATGGTGTTTTTTGTGGGATAATGTAGCTCACTTGTTCTCTTGTCTCTCTTTAGGACTCTGGTCTGGATCGTGGATACAACCACCAACGTCTCGGAACGTCAGTTAAGAAGGAGAGGAAACAGGCAGAGAATAGAAGAATCATCATGAAGATTGATGAAGCCTAGTGAAATGTACTAATTAAAATAAAATTAATGTGAAATATAATACATTTTATTTGTGAATGTAGGCATTATGATTTTTTTTTGTGGTGTATATGAATTTTGTTTTGGGCGAAAAATATAAATGTTAATCTAGTTCTAACATAAATTAAAATTAAAGCCCCGTGTGCGACAATGAACGAGGACGCTCATTAAAGGGGAAGGGGGGAGAGATGTAAGGATACGATCCTTCCAGTTACTTATATAAATAATATTATAATTATATTTAACATAGAATGTAAAGTAAACTTATATCTAGGGTGAATGGACGGTGAGCGTCCAGATTACCTTGGGAGTTGAGGAAAGGAATATAGAATAAAGGGGACTCTCAATTTAGCGTTCAAACCGTGAACATCTCTCCGGCTCTTTTTAGTTTTTAAGCATTTCATAATTATTACTCGTGTAATAATTACTCATACTTACACTAGGTTAAGATAGTTATAGGAAGAGAGTTAGAGCCTCTCAATATGATGTACCATTTTTATCGATTTTGACACTCCGTTCTAACTTATAGCTCTTATAACGAATAACGAAGTCTCTTATGCGTGCAATTAAATTCGTAAAGTTTTATAATTTGATGACTCAAAATACAATACAGAAGCAAGCAGTAATATTTTTAAATGGATAGCCGATGTATTACTTACGTTAAAATAAAATAAAATCAATCATGGACAATAATAGCTTAAAACCTAGTGACAAACACTAACAAGCAAGCACGGTGATCTGCAAAAGTCCTAGCCACCTCACACTCTTGTTTGTGCGGGAAATTTGGAATAAGATTAAATTTCCTAAGCGCAGGGAAATTTAACACCCCACCTCACTTAAGATTTCTCATTTTACATAACGTCAGTAATTTTCATTTTTAAAAATAGGCGGATTATAAAACAAATGAGAGAAAAACCTTAAGCTAACTCACACAGGATTTTCCATGTTAAATCCCTTAAATCTTGTTCCAGGATAAAGTTGTGATTTCATATAATTTCAGGTCAAATATATAGATATGTAAAAATCAAGAGTTTAGTTCAAGCTCAAATTTCTATGTACACTAGAGTTTCAAGTTATACTCGAGTCAAAATGTAATTTCAAGTTGCACTTGAATCAAATTGCAATTTCGCGATTTCCCTCACAAAACAAGAACGCGAGCTGGCTCGAAATTTTACGCATATTTGGACATTGGTTCAGATACCAACATTTACATATGTTAAATCTCGTTCCGATCCTGAGAGGACAGATCAGTGTTTGCGTGTTAGCATGGGTGCTAATACTGCTAATGCCCTAAGGCTAAGCGACCTACAAAAAATGGAAAGTATCATGCGCTGCGTCTGCAAATGAGAGTTCCTGCGGCATCTAGTGGCTCAGGATACTTTCGCATGTAAAAGTAATATTAATTTAAAGAACAGCTCAGACGCTAGGTGGAGCATGTCGTCCCTCCACTTTCTGTACACATGTCTGTGTTTATATCTAAGTATATATATATATATATATGTACATATGTATATGCACATGTCTGTATATTTTATTTCTACTGTTTATGTAACCACCGCTTTTAATTTTCAGAGATCAAATGGTTGACCCAATATTCTGGAAAAACAATAGACTCATGGTTTTTATCTAACCTGATGATATAAAATATTTGACTGGCCTATAGCGTCATTAGTTTGATCCTCCTCACCAGTTCTAATGTTCAGGGGTACGTCGTAAACCGCAAGACACCTTGACATTCCTAATAAGGAATTCGCTTCCTTCCGTCCTTAAAAAGCGGAACAATTTTTGATGGAACGATGGAATTGCACCAGTAAAACTCGACTGTTGTAATAATATAATTATTACTCTTCTGCTCACGACTACTTATCCTGAGGGAAAAGGCATAATAAAATAATATATTAAAAATAAATATAATAAGACTCTTGTAAGGGGGTCCACTATATCGAGCAGACAATGCACCTATACGTTCTTACAAGGAGTCAAAGTTGAATCCAAGCACACACCGGACTGTGACAAAATACTTGCATTTAGAGAAAACGTATACTCATATGTAAGTGACTCTCTCAGAAAGTGACTACACTGAAGAAATCAGACTGCATCCGCCTTTTGCCCAATTTTCGCACATAACATGCCACAGCCATATAGACTGGGACAATTTAATGGGATTGCAGGGATAGGTGAAAAGAGGTGGAGGCTCCTTATGGAGAACAAGTGGTGGAATGACGTGACACGGATATAAATATCTACTTGTAACAATAAAAGCAGTGCATTTGTTTTGTCCAAAAATGAGTCATCCATGCGAAGCCTCTACGAGCCTTAATTCCTTTCAGCTGTACATACATACATTTTATCCTCAATTTTATTATTCCTGACAATCAAGTCTCCCTCAAGACAAAGGCAGGGATTTTTGTCATGAGGAAATTCTTAGTGAATTTATTAATTCCAATAGAGAAGTGTGTATATAATTATGTTAAATAAAATAAGCAGGTGAGTAAATGGTTCTTTCACAGTCAACAACAGACTAACTTTTGGGGGATTGGGAAAGGATCCATTGACTTTACATACTTTTAATTATACTTTTGTCATTCCATTTGAGTCCCTGGGACAGTTGGCATGAAGATGGAAAGCACCTTGAATTTCCTCGTACTCACATTATTGTGCAGGACCACTCTCATATCCCCACGTCTTAAAAATATTTTGTAAGGATTTTTATATGCAACCATGTCTCCATTACTTAATTCTACCTTGTCAGCCCCATTCAAGCTTTTTGACTCATTTTATTTATTTCAAATAATTATTATTATACCATCCCATACAAATAATTATTATGAATTTCAGTATTAACCATAAAATTCAATATCTATTTCCGTCATTGGAAATCTTCCCCCGAAAAGGTGGTCTCTAACCCAAGAGACATATGTACATACCTGTCAAAATGGATTTTTCATGGGGAAACTATAAGAGGGAAAAACGCTCTCTACGAACACGGACGGAAGGAAAAAAGATGAATTCTTCACGACTTGAGAAATCTGAGGATACACATTTGTTTTTTGATGCACGGACAGAGACATTTACTGGTCAATTAATTTGCGCCCTTATGCAAAAAAAAATACATTGGTGGATCTACAGAGCTGTGTACGAAGGTAGGGCCAGGTTTCCTTCGTTTGGATGACATGGTCGACTGAAGCTGAGTGTGAGACGAAAAAGAAAAGTGAATCCGTTGACAACCGACACGAATGACTAACAAAGTAATAATGCGAGACGATCATTACATTTCCCCCAGATTTGTGTCCCCACATATTGTTCTAACTGAGGAAAATGGAGGAAATCCAGAAATTCCAAGATCAATGATATCCCACAAGGATTCTCAGGGGCACGCGTCTCAAATTAAGAAGAAAAAGATCTATAGAGAATTGAAGTCCTGTTGTGTTTCAAAGGACAAAAGGCCGGCCATTCGACGACAGCTCTGCTTCCCACAAATTTTAACTTCACTTCATTTCAGCTCATTTTTCTTTCTTCCATAATTTTTTTTTACCTCCAAGCGAAACAAGATTAGCTCCACTTTTAAAAAACACCAGAAATCCTCTGACACTTCAATTTCCCAAATCTTTTTCTTCCTTCTTCCTACGTGTGTACACTGTGTGTGTGTGTGTCATTTCGCTAGGGCAGATCCCTCAGAAGAGAATTTTCTCTCTGCAGGGATAACAATTCAACATCGATGATTTTGTTTTCTTTAAAGAATCTTCTAAAATTTGAGCATGAAAAAAATTGGCGAAGGAAGGAAGGAAGCAAAGGTTCTTTCTTCCAGGGACAATCTTCAATGGCAACAAATACAGTGTTATCTGGTGATGAGCCCGCTTCTGCAATTCCTAATACAGTTGCAAAATGTAATTATTATCTGTATTAGGAAATTTAAAGAGGCTCTAAATGTGTACTTCCATCCCAGCTGATGTAGTTTGTGTTGCTTTGAGGGGGAACTAACTTGAAAATGCTATTCATCGGAGTTAATGTCCCTTGGGATTTTGTGCCAATACAGATGGAGTGTTCCACTCAATAAAATTCTCAATTTCTAAGACAACAATTTTACAAATTGTAGTCCTTACATTGTCAATGCCTCCAAAGTCAAAACCCATGATTGAATGACAAAAATTAGTTGAAAGAGCGAGGTTAGAATTATTATTTTAGGAGATTGTGTTGTCCTTGGCCAAAGCAATCTGAACCTCTGCATTAAATATGCTCAGGCTCAATTTTTGACAAAAATGTTTTTTTGTGTGTACAGAGGGTTTTTGTTTGTTTGAGCAAGAGTCAGCGCTCAATCATGTTCTCATAAACTCATGTCATGTACAAAATACCATAGAATTCCTCTGACGAAGTTTATTACAATGAGACCTGGACACATTAAATCAACCTGTTGGAGATATTTACATCCATGGGATTTTTGGAATTGAAAACTATGGTTAGATACTCATGGGAATGAAACAAGTGTGATAAAATTGAGAAAATGATGAAAAGAATGACTTTGAAATCGATCGTGGTAGTTGTTGGGTTAGAAAAAAATAAATGAGCAGACGACAAGGGTATCGTGAGCACGTAATTAAAGTGAACGTGTGAGGTGTCACAGTTCACATCACAAGTGATTCCATTCCATTAAATGTACAGTACATCATCAAAAGTCACCCGCAATAATATCCCATAAAATATTATATCATAATTATCCCCACGTGAGAAATTCAATGTACATACATTTTTGCAACTTTTGATGCACAGGGTGTGATAAAACATTTGCCTCTTCTAGTATCTCCTCCGATCGCCCTTCGGATTCCATTCCCTTTTTCACAAAAATCGATTTTCATATTTTATTTAAAAAAAAGAAATCAATTCCCCTGGTCAAGCTTCAGGGTCGCAGGGGTTTTGTAGACTATACTCAACTCAAATCATTTGCAGCCCCATGGCATTTTTTGACATCTTGAATCCAAGCATTTCCTGCTCTAAAAAAACTCCAAGGTGACAAATACACAGATATCCATTGACGTTTACACGGGACTGGTGTCGGGAGGATTTAGCTCATAGCAAGAGTCCACTGTATACTTGCACTGAAACTCCACAGCACTAGAACTCAATTACAATTAATTATTATTGCTCCTGATCTCATACTTTTTTCTGCAAGTGTAATAATTATTATTGTACAATATGACAAGTGGTAAAAGACTCTATGGGTTTTTTCTCCTCAGCGTAGTCTGTGATAGGCCTCCACGGAACGTTATTTGTACAATATGAAAGGATCTCAGATTCCTCTATTACCACTCCACTTTGAGCTCTGCTCGAGCTTCGATTTTTACAGAAAACAACAATAATAATAATAATAATTACACATTGACTCTTTCCCAAGTCCTGCCGCCGTGATTACTATCAAATTACATGACCTCAATCAACCCTTTGAAATCCCATTCATGTAAAGCCGCATCTCGTACACTTGGCTATTTCTCTGATCTCTTGGTTGTATGTAGCTCCACACTAAAATGCTCCACGTGTTCTACTATACACAAAATACATGTCAATACAGTGAGTTCCTTTCAATATAACTCACCCAGAGTCAATCCGGACATGTAACCATGTACCCCTCCCGAGAGTCCATTTACCCAGAAGATTAGTCCCCCAGGGATGTGGGCTAAACTTGTGACGGTACTCCGATCCTGAGGGATGGGATGTGGTTAGAGAGACAGTGGACTGTACGTAATTATGTAAGTAAATAGATCCTCTCACTGTGGACTTGTAATCCAGGTGTGAGAGAAACTGGTTTCTGCTTTACCCCTGATCTCCTCATGAAATCATGTTTATTTTTGCAAGTGTATTAATCAATGGCGTGGATCCATGTTCACGGAGAACCCATACTTTGAACGCCTTCCCCTTGTAATTACCACTCAGAGGAATTATTTTGAGGGAAAGTGCTCTGCAACTAGCGACTGGCTAATTATTATGTACATATTTACTGGGATTAGAGACATACAGATAATAAGGCGAGAGTGTGTGAAATATTCCAAAGGCATGTAATTTGTCTGCTCCGTGGGTTTTAATTATGATCTGTTACACTCTGGACCCATTAACATTTTCTCTTGTTGACTTAGACTTGACTCAGGGTCTACTCATTGGAATTGGAATTCTTACACTGTGCTCCATTCACAATATGATCCGTATGTAGCAGGAGGAAGACTTAACTCCTATAAGGCTAACTTCCCTGTCGAATGACAAGTAACATTTTTTGAAATACGGGGAATCCGTGGATGTTCATATCATTGGCTAAATTCTAAAATGTTTACTATTTTCATTTCATAACACATGCTTTTTAAACGGGTTCGCAGATGAAATTGGTACTTTTTAGAATTTAGCCAATGATATATGTATACTTTTGTAGTGAGGGCAGTGTTTAATTTATTATAGGAAGTGCACACTCCATTGGTAGATAATTATTATATTATTGACTGAGACTGAGTCAAATCAACTGAAAGAAAGATCCTGGTGAGATTAAATATTTCCATGAAATTGTAATTATTATTATCCCTTGAAAAAACAATCTTGACTAAAATCATAAAGTTATAGTCCAAGGGGGTAATTTTGAGGTGGAAATGTTCCTCTATGTAATTCTTTTGTTAGCAGTGGGGAAATTGAAAGTAATTTGAGGTTGTGTAATTCCTCTGCCTCTATGGTTTTTTCCCATGAACTGTGTTCTTCATGCACCAAGTCTCATTTACAAGACAACACTTAGTAATTATTAAATCACTGATCAGATCACATCCAGCCAACATACTAGGTCAAGCATAAGCCCGTCGTAATTTGTTACGTATCTTATTTAGAGAGTTCAAGCCCCGCTCTTACCCAAACTTTTTTGTAAATAAGGACTGTGTCAACAGTCGTGGATGCTCAACATTGTGATGGAAGGAATTTTGGGAAAGTTAGGATAATTAATACGGACCGAGGGAAAGTAACCCGGTAAAAATTTCAGTAATTATGTAATTATATTAAAAATGATTTGTTTTCTCCATGTGTTTTTACCCCCTGTGACAGAGGAAATTTCCCTGTGGCTTGACATTTCATTTTTAAAAGTCTAGAGGGATTAATTTAGAATTTTTAAAAATTATAATTATAATGGAAACGTTGAGGTTGCACCCTGTACAGGCGAAACGGCGTTACACATAGAAGCGCTCCGTTCTTCATCATTAGTAGGGTGTTGAGCAAGGATTTATTCGTAATCAGCTCCTTAGGTTTCCTCTTGAGCAACGGACAATTAATGCGTAAATAATTAACTGTTCTTCCCCTTTGGCCTTTCCAGGACTTGACTACACTCCGACTGAAGATGTACATTGTTGGATGTGAAAACATAAATAGTAGATGGATTGGATCTAAACGCATTGAGAGGATGAAATCTGAAACATGATCTTCTCACTACAAAAACTGACCACTTGCTCACGATGAGAGCGCAACATGAATGGGTGGATACAGGATCTACTGTCAAGATAAAATCCCTAACTACATGAGTGCAGAACTTAAGGAGCATAAATAAAGGCATTACTTTCATAATTCTCAACCTTTTTTTTTCTTGTCAATATCTAGTATTACTCCTACTCTATCACTGAGATTATCATATTCCATATAATTACTTACAGCTATAATGGCTATATTTATTACGGACGCAATAGTGACATGTAGACAGGGCTCTGTACATGCAGGAGTATATCCTTAAAGGCCTCAGGATGTCAGCCTCTTATAAATGCACACTAAAAATAAATATAAATAAATAAAAATAAGGAAGAATAGATTTATAGCATCAACGGAGTAAATGTTAAGTTAATCTTCCCAATTATTGTCATCCACAGTGCCTGCTACAATCGTCACTCACAAAGGGGTCCATCATAACAAGACTTTAATGTATTTCCATTTAACGCAAATGATTTTTTTTTAAAGAAAATTAGCATTGTGGTAAGTGGGGAAGTGTCCAATTACACTCACCTTTCCAGAGACAATGCTCTTATAAGAGGTTCTTACCAGAAATTGTTTGTGGCTTTAGGGCCGCTTGCACAGGGAGTATTCCTTGTATTTTTTTTACTCTAATGAATTACAAGTGTGCTAAAAGTTGACTTTCAAAAAATGAGCTTTCCTCGTTCACGACTATATTATGTGCTTTGAACTTGAAGTAAAAGTGAAATGACACTCTCTCAGAGAGCATTTGGGCCGAAAGGGATTGAGATACTTTTAATTACACTCTCACTCCTGGCGCGTGTCAAATTAAAGTCCAGTCTCTTTATAAGTGCCCCCCCCTGCAAGCAAAAAATACATATTACAGTTGAGTCTAAGAAATATTCTATAAAATTTAAAACTGTGGGAAATAAATGTTTTTAATTATATTAGAAATAATTTCGGAAGGGATTCCGTTCAATCAGGATTGAACTCTCTGTATACTCTGTTTATGAGACAAATTAATGTTTTAGCAAAAAGATTTGGGATTCCTGTAAAGAGGGTCTGTCGTAGTGAGAGGTTACTGTATTGACAATCGAGTGGGGCACTGTAACGTCGGTGCATTGAGCCATGTGGTACATGCTATGTGTGATTATGCAAATCTTAAATAATTAGACCAAAATATTTAGATGTGTCTTGATGAGAGTGGAGGGGAAAAAGTGTTTATTTGGGAAAAAGAAAAACATTCATATTTCTATATAGTTAAATATCCCATGTGTAATTATATACATAATTACGTACGTACATATACAAACCTTTATGAAGAAACAAAGTCAGGCTTGGATTTGTGAGAGGAAGGATTTGAGCCGAAGTCATTAGTGGATTTTTGTCAGTGCTAATTAATGTGGAGCGTGGCCCTGTGTGGACACACAATGGGTCATATAGGTTTCACTATTTGACTAATTTCAATCCTGAGTCAGATTCTCCTCCCTAATAATTACTTGTAATGCACTCTAACCATTATTTTTGAATACTGTAAGTTCCATCAATTCCCTTTCGGCTTGCACGACAATTTTTTGCTGAGGGTAAAATTATTTATTTGTAATATTAATTTAAATAATTTTAATTAATTTAAAAAAATTCCCTCCTGCAGGTGTAGTGCAGGGGCATATAGCGAGAGTAGACTGTATCACAGACATTGGGAAACATTACGTCAATTAATTATAATGGGTTATAAATCTATTTACATGTTTAATGCTGAGACTCAATCCTGAAGAAATAAAATCTCTTTTGTGAATTCCGATGGCGTTGCAGAAAGAGACAACAGTGGCCGGTTGACATTTAAGTGGAAACTGAGATATGTGGGGATTGAATGGATTGGAAGGAGTTACACAATCCAATGATGGAAAGTAATGTCGGAGACATAGATAGATACTTGAACCACGAAATTATAACAGAGTCACTCAGTCATAGAACTGTTCAACTAGAACGGTCAGTCTGAAGCCGCCAAGTATTTTTTGTTGTCTAGACAAAAGCAGTCGGTCAAAAGAGCCATGTAATGGCACACAAACTGTACTCACACGTATTAGATATATTATGTAATATATAATTATCCTATAGTGCAGGACTGACTCATTCAAACGGACTCCTTCTTACAATTTAGCTGTCTGTGAGTTCATTCATATCCCCTGAAAATTTTAAAAATGGGAAAAATAGTAACGCCAGATTTGACCAGACCGTTAGCTTTCTCTGGACAAAAATCAGCACACTATTTTTTAATCAAAACAACGAAGATTTATTTCACTTTGAGTGGAAAGCATTTCCTGTAAAAATATGGTGTACAAAAATTTCTTTCCGTACATGTTACATAGCTATACATGTTCTAATTACCTACGTTTATACTATATGTTGAAAACATACATTATAATAAATAAAGAACTTGCACTGTATTGAGGCTAAAAATGTTGTGACATTTGCGAATGACTAGATAATTCCTGTTTTGATCCCCCTTCTTGTATGCAAGAAGGTTAAAAATAAAAATAAATTTGAATTCAATGATTATGGAAGGCGTGTGTTTGAAGGAAAGCACGTGCTTATTTATGCACCCCTTAATAATATATAATTGCTCTCTACCGGTATGTATGTAGGTTCATTTGAAAGGATCTCTAATCTCCGTGACTCATAAGTTACAATAGTTGTAGTAATGCAGGATGTCTTCTCTGAGCCCACGGACCTTGTATATGCAGAGCAGGTGGATCGTCTTCGAATTGTGTAGAGGAGACTCCACGTGAGCCAGAGTCAAGTCATGCTCCAATATTTCACTCTTTTTCAAGGATCCCTTTGGGTATGCTTTTGTAAGTGAGTCGTGAAGAGGATATTTAAGTATTGGAAACATATACAGTGGACTCTACCCGTTAAAGCTTTTAATCCACTTCCAAACACTGCACATTCCCGGATTTATTTATTTGAAAGAATCGCTCTCTCAAAGACTGAATGTAGACTGTCCTCAGATGGGAATGCGTCCGGATATTTTTGACACTATACTGAAAAATGCGGGTCCCAGGAGGTCTGCTATAACTAGATTCATTATACACGGTAATTAGGATAAAAAATATATTATTGTATTCTCCTTATGTTATTTGCATATCATCCAAGAATTTACATTTCTTGAGCGTGTAGTCTTGTACAATTCCCTGTAATTTATTTTTGTTCTGTTTTTATCCCCATCTTACAATTAGCCCGGCGGATTAGTGTATTTGTTACAGAATTTGATATGTTAAATAATTATAAAAAATGTTTAAAAATATTTTGACTTCACAAGATCAAGGCTTTCAAGGAAGGGGTCTCTAGTATAGCAAGAGCAGACTGTACAAGGACTATGAAAGCAACCACGGCCAAGTCACAAATCAGACTCAGAGCATGAAATTCATCCATTCACTTGTCAAGAGGCCGTAGTTTTTAAATTAATCACGAGGGAAATAATGTTCGGGACGGGATTGTGACACATCTTGAAATGATTCATGCATTTATAACACGGAGATATTTCATCTCAAAAATATATCTTGTGCACATGTAGTTCCATCAATAGTCACATTTAATTACCGTAAATACGAAATTAACTAAAATATGAGGCTCGCTTCCAGACAATGTCTACACATCGTGCTTACTTACATATGTGGCCAAGATTAGAAATGTATGGAGTGCAATCTCACTATGAAAGACGTCTTCCCAAGAGGAATTTTTTTCATAGGATGATGTCACTACATGGGAGTACTGCCAGAGTCAATTCTCCTACTTTTAGGGATGTGCCCAACAAGAGAGTCGACTGTAATGACTCTTAACAACAACAATTAATTCTTTGAAAAGTAAACAAAGGTGCGTGTGAAGGTAATTTTGAGAATTTATCCCCAATTAATTGCTAATTGTCAGGGGGTCTGTTAGTAAAATGTAAACAAATCAGCGTGTCTCAAGTCTGCTGACTCAAGCTCAAATGACAATGTCCGGAACGAAACGGAAGCTCAACAATTAAACCTATACGAAGCTAATTGTAAGCTTGTACAGTCCACTCTCAATATAAGATTTTTCCCATGAACTCATCCTACAATACAAGGATGGAACATTGGGACAAGTGAGGGAGTGTGTGCTTAAAATATTTACTCAAATCCCGTTACGTGTACAGTACATACAGGCTCTGATGCAAGGAGACAAATTGTCTGTAGAAAAGGGTTCCAAGGTCATAAATTAGAGTAATTTTCGAGGAACATTGCATGTGTGGACGTAAAGGTTGAGTTGAAGTAAACAAACAGTACTGCGAGAGAACAAGGGATGATTTGGAAGTATTTACATCGGATATAATTATATGGAGTGAATGGAATCAATCTACATATGTACATGTAATAACTATAGTAAGTATACACATATAAAGGATAAATTACACTATGGTCACTGAGCCGCTCAAGCAAATGATGGATGTATGTAGAAATGTTGTTGGAGGGAGATTAATTTACTACTTTCGATTCTCCACTTGCTATACGCATTCCTTCCACTTTTACAAGATCCTGGCTCAAAGTATAATAAAATTTAATCCCATAAAAACAATAGAAACTTACTTGACTGCATTATCTCAACTCCTGCTGTTCTCTATATAGTCTTGGCAAATCCACAGAGCACTACAGTCCACTCCATAATGTAAAAGCAACCCTGAGCAGACAAGACTCTGGTAACTGTCAGTCTCTCCTACAGAGACAACTTACGGCTCTACAGTTGTGAGGACTCTGCAATTCTTAGGCTCTTCCAAGGGAAGTGTCCTCTTAGATCACACGATTCAATTTCAAAAGGAAACTCACTAGTGAGACTCTGTGGTGAGAGAGCTTCACCTGTCCTTAGTGGGACAGTCGTGATAGTGAGAGTCCACACTATGTTTGTCTGTACATGCATAAATATACGCTATCACAGTCATTAGAGTCTGAGAGGGAACAATATAGAACAAGTGTCGGAAGCTTATGGGAAACGGAAAACACAGTGAGTGAGTTTCTCAATGACGGAGACACATGCTGACATTCTTGTATGTCTGTAATAATTTTATGTGTGACTGTACTCACATAGTACAAGAGTGGTTACATGAGGAGTATGTACATGATGTAAATCCATGCCTGGATGCCTGTACTCAAAGTGGACTTATTGTTAGTAGTGTACTTAGAAGGGTTTGCAGTAGCGTAATTATGTATATAATAACGCATGTCCACAAGCAAGGACCCGCTCCTGGGCTGCAGGATGTGCCAAGAAAGATCCATTGGTCTTTTCCATTCACACCTTTTATTTATTCATGTCTTTATCACCTCATCACTTGTATGTGTGTAATCAGATATACCTGATATTCCCAATCGTTAAGATTAATGCTCAAAACTTGGTTTTTACTCGTAAAAGAAGTTGAGGTGATAAGGTGTTTGTGTGTGTGTGTGTGTGAGGGAGAGAACGGGAACAGGATCCGCCATTGCGGTCACACTTGTTATTGCACAACGTGTCTTACTACTTTATATTCCCCACTTACAATTAATAATCGTATGACTCATTGTTAGAAATCCGTAATAGTGTAAACGCACTTAATGCTCCTGCACTTTTACCAACTTTAAACTTGTCCTCCCATCAGTAACAGGAATGAGCATGTGCTTGGCAATCGTAGAGAGTTAGCCCAGAGCCTTAGACATAATTATGTATATGCCTGGACCTACAGTAAAATCTCGTTATAAGGGAGACTTAACAGTAAGGGTCCAGAGATTTTGGCCTCTTTTAAAAACTGTCCCTTATACAGTATATAGACAGCTCCTGAAGGGCGTTGTGGAAGGACGGCCGGAAGTTACTCCGTCCCTTGGGATGAGGATTCCCTTGTAACGACGTCACATTCGTAATTATTTTTTTACTGTAAAATTACTGTAATCCTCAAGAGCAGTAATAATAATAATTGTCAATGTAATAAGAGTAGTGAAGAATATGGGACAATTATTAATTAATATTATAAGTCATTCCAGTCTATAATTAATTTTTATTTCACTATCCCCTTTAAATTACATTAGGAATATCTACATGTGTGTGGACTAATACCATTTTCTAATACCGTGCGTGCTATTGTGACAACGGCCAAAGGTTTTTCTCACCGCACACAACAGCTATGTGCAATTATCATGTTATTGCTCCTACTTTGGGAACAGTACAATTGATTTTAACGTCTTATTGTGAGGATTGCCAATCTCTACGTATACCCGTAGAGCTCAATGGATGAAGTGCCTCTTGATATGGGATTTATGACATGATGCTAAGTGCATGTGAGGGAATATTTATGGTAATAAGATGTAAATTCTATATGTGGAGCTTTTCCATATTTTGTTTTTATCATTGGAGAATATCCGGGATGTACGGTGATGTCGAAAATATGGAAATCCACTACGCTGGAATAAATTCTAAAGCTTTCCAAACCACGGCACTATGGTTTTTATCCACATTTTTTCCCAGCTCCCAAAATGAGGCCCTTGCGAGATTGCGAAAAGGAAGCAATCATCCAACATTATGTACGAGTGTACGTGTGTGTGTGTGGGAAATGAATTAAAATAAAATTAATTTCCCTCAAGTGAGGGTTGCAGTTAGACAGTTTATTCCCCGGATGAGCCACTACTGAGCTAGTCCTGTATGAACCACATGCAAATATACAAGTAGCATTACATTGGAGACATCCTTCAAAAAGTAATTATTATTACAGAGGAATAAATTGGAGAAAGGGCAAAGGTTTTTTTTGAATGTCGAACAATACCAAGAAAAGCGAAATGTTTTTTCTCTAGCCAAAGATTACGGCTCTGTAATTTGTAATTTCAATCGCACGTAAAAATCCTATAATGGCTTTGAGGTAATGTATCATTGAACACTTGATTTTTATTTCCCTCAGACCTCTATAAGTACATATACCTTTGTCTTTATCTACATTTCCGAAATAGTAAAATAATCACAAAAAAAAAGCGAGCTGTAGCATGAAACATTATTACATGATCGTCCTATTTACGAACGCAAACCGCATCTGTGTAATGTGTGCCCTAGCTACTCCAATCCAAACGTACATAATTATACACTACAGTTTTATTGAGAGTTCGCTTTTTTATCTACTTACATATAGGTACATATATGAGGATCTATTTGTGAGCCCCACACAATGATGTCCAATGACTGCTCCGCTGCGTCTAGATGCTCAGATTTGCCAAGAAAATTAGAGCTGTGAAAGAGACTTGGACTTGTGGGATAAATAGATATACGAGAGGCCCAATTTTAGTCTTGAACTTTCGCAAATGCCGTTTCCTCAGAGCTCCTCATTTCCTGAAAAATAGAAAAAATAATTATTACAAGGCAAGGAATAATAATTGTCTTAATCTCCTTTTTGGAAATGTCCACTCTTGACACGAGGCAAGTACTAGCTCGGAGGGAACTAACTCTATCTACCCCTTTGTAGAAATAAATGCAATTATTATAAATTATATGACTCACATGCAAAAATAGTACTAATTGGGGTTGGACAATTGTGATGGGAAAAAAACAGGGGATTGGGAACGAATGTGTTTTTATTGAATGTAAATTGACTACAGGACTTTTGATTACATTTAATGGAGAGAGTCCAATCCGTTGGATATGGATTTCACTGTTGGGATAAGATTTTTGGGATATTTGATCTGATTTGGTGGGATAAGTGCTCAGAGATAAAGATCTCTGACTCTATACAACACACACACTTATGGGTTTTGGTTGAGCCATCTGAGATCGATTGATTCTTGCCGGAGTCGTAATGGATGGAGTAATTGGTTAGAAATGCAAGTGTCTACGCAATAATAACGGAAAGCACGCGGATTGAGTGTCTCGACGTGAATTTCCTCTCATAACATATGGGACGGGATCTGAAATGAGCTCAATCCTTCAATCTCACTCTCGTGCATTTACATTTGTGTAGTGTGCGGATAGAGATGAAGGTACGTACCTATACCGGATTCTCCTATGTATGTATGTATACATGCTGACTTGGTCAAAGGTACATAGAGATTTGCCATAAACCACCCTCAACATGCCTCCGAGTGTGTACTGCTCAAAAGAGCACTGACGACGTTCAACTGATATGAAGTTAAATGTAGGGCTGTCATATGTGCATTGTATTGGGATTGGACGGTTTCTGGGTGTACTGGGGATATGTAAGTAGGGATTATGTGACAGACATTATATCAGAGTCCATTGTTGTTTGGGTTGTTGTTTTTGTTAGTTTTGTTGCAACGTGGTATTGACTTGGAGTATTTGCACATGTTTGAGGTTCGTTGGTGGAAATGGTGGGAAGTGTGTTGTGACGACTTGAGGGTGTCCCAAAAAAAGTACCTAGGGTGATACACGGACTCCGTAACGGAACGTACCTGTCTGTCGCACGTCGTATGCACTACAATGAGTCCCATTAACTACAATAGTACTCACATATCCCCATCGTCAGGTATTTTTACGTCCATACAAAGACAATGAAGGCAAAGGTGAATGGAAATTACGGAAAAATTAAATGGACGAATGACTCTGTGCCCTTCCCCAGAAATCGTATATAAAGCGGACTCAAACTATGGACAGACATCAGATCAACTCTTCCAATTTTACCTCTCTCATCAGTCTCATAACAAAACAACAAAACCAAAACCCGCAAAAATGGCAAAAATCTTTGTAAGACAATTTTATTCCCGGGATCGTACCTTTTCCACCAATTTATAAACCATTTCCTCAAATTTTCACAAATTGTGTACAACATTTTCACCAATTGTATAAAAAGATTTTCAAAGTTTTATGTAGAAGCATTTCTCTTCCCGATTTTAAAAATTCCAACTGTTACAAAGCGTCAGATTTTCAAAATCAAGTCAAACGACTGTTTTTTATGGAGAGGGTTCCTCATTGGGGCTCAAATTCTCCAATTTTTATCTTCAAATTAAAAGCCCTGGCATTAGCTCATAAATTACCTACAGTACATTTGTAATTTAATTATCTATAGTAAAAAAAAAATCTGATACATTTTGATTTTGTGCTTAGGCTCTCGTTGCTCTCTTCGCTTGCGTTGCTTTGGCCTTTGCTGCCGAAGAAGTGGCTGAGAAGAAGGAGAAACTTGAAACTGCGGAAGGTAACTTGTACGGCGGCTACGGAGTTGGCTATGGCGGTCTTGGAGGAATTGGAGGAGGACTCGGAGGAGGATATGGTGGATACGGTAAGATTACAAACTGGAGTTCTTCCAAGTTGGAAATACAAGCTTCTATTGAACTAGCTCTTCAGGATGAAGACTAATTTGTAATTGGTCTTGTGTTCCAGGACGTCTTGGATATGGCGGCGGATACGGATTGGGCGGAGGATATGGAGGCTATGGTCATGGCGGTTATGGAGGAATCGGTCTCGGATATGGCGGTTATGGATACCGTGGCTTGGGAGGTTATGGTGGATATGGCGGATATGGTGGTAAGATCCTATGAGAGCTTGCACATCTCGAACAGTCTTGTCTAATAGGACAGACAGCATAAGGTTTGCTAAGGGAAGGTTTCTATAAACACTTAATTACTATTTATACAGGACGTCTCGGTGGATACGGAGGACACGGTTTGGGATATGGTGGTTATGGATACCTTGGTTGAGCTATAGTCTCAAATCCCCTTGGAATAGATAACTCCTGGATAGCATTTACTCACTGGAAAAAATTATACGAGATATTCCGTTTTTATATTTTTATAATCTTGTTCATTCGGTTTGATTCGTTTTGAAAACTCACTTAATGTGCCTTAACACAGAATAAACGGCCGGAAGGCTTCCAGCTTTTTTAAATACATTTGTATACCATATTATAATTTGAAGCAAACTAAAGCATCTTCATTGCATTTATAGCTCATCAATAATAAATATTGCATTTTATTCAACACTATTGACGTAATTATGTAAACACTCTATAAAAAGCACATCCTAACGAGGGACAAATTTCCAATTTATAATCCACAATGGCTCTCCATATACCTCTCCAAGACAATAATAATTGAGGTAAATGAGAATGTGTCCCAACATAGACACAATAATGCTTCTATAAGGGAGTCTCTGATAGCGAGAGTGATCTTTTATTTACACTTGTACGCAGTGCCAGCCTCATACCTTCCCCCTGGGATCTACATAAATCGTCCGCAGCTATTCTTCCTGAATCCACATAAACGTAAACTTTAATCAAAATTCCAACGCCACACAAAATTTTATGAAGTACGTCAAATGGGTAATAAATTACGCTCAACAGACCGTCTCCGTAGGCCATACAGGAAGCCTCACGTTGACTTTCCTCTGTACAATTGAGTCTTTCTCTAATAATTATTATTTTGAGACATAATCTCACTACAGCCTACAGCGACACTTCACATCTAACGACAAATTATAACAACAAAATAAGTTACATGACTGGAATACTACATGGGGTTATTGGGTCCACAAAATAGCATAAGTCCATAAGGCAATAAACTTCAAGCGTATAACATTAATAATCCGAGAGTCTTGGAAGGACAAAAACAAGTAAAGAACATTTTTTGTTACAAAAATAATTATTAGGGGATGAATTACAAAATAACCTCAATCTTGAAATTTATTCTTTTCGTAAATAGAAGATAATTCCATCAGATGATCAGATCGAACAAGTCCCTATGTTTACCATTACAATCCTATTTCCAATGTGTGATTTTGAATTAGAACAAAAATTACAGGATGTATTTTGTGTCTGTAGCACACTCCCTGTAACCTTGTGACTACAACTTTTCTACAACAGAGGATGCCCAAAGATTTTTGCTTCTATAGAAAGGCCTCTCCTATAAGGGACAAGCTATCTGTATACAGCGAGAAGAACTGTGTAAGATCGCATAAGGAGGAAAATGATGAAGGTTCTTATAGTCAATAATTTAAATTAAATAAACTCTTCTGTGTATGTATATCATTCTGAAATAATGATGTCACACATTAAATACTATGAAGTTTAGCTTACGCTGTCAGTTTGATGGAAGTGACTGTAGTTTTTTACAGGATCTTATTGTGAGATCAAAATTACAAAATAATCATTTGTACGGAAATGCATTATTGGTTTTAAATCATAACCTTGCTGCTAAAATGTCTCTAAAACAATAAAAATTCACACTTTCACATCACACGATCTCAAGTCGTAGGTCCAAGTATACTTGAGATCCGTCCATAAAGAGAATGTTTCTGGGCATGTATCTTCACATGTAGTAGTTCGTAGAGGATTTTCTTCTGGTTTTTAAATTCAAATTTTGTCTAGACAACAATAATTATTATTACTTGTTACGAGGGCCCTGAAGTTTGGGATTAATCTACTAGTAGAGGATTTGTCTCTGGTTTCTGACTACAGTTTCAAATATCCTTTATTACTCGAGTTCTCAATGGTAGATATCCGTTCCTTGAAGCTACTGTCCTTGATTGGCTTAAGCACGCACTTTGGATTGAGTCATTTGGGCAATTTCGCCTACTTTATTACTGCCGTTCTAAATAATAAATCATTACAGAAGATGAAAATATGGTCATTAATATGGTCATTCGTGGTTCCAACAAAATTGGACTTACTATCATTTATGGTTTGGATTTTTCATAAAAACTTAACAAGTACTAAAATTAATTATGCCAGTCTTGTTTTCGAGTGGGATTTCGAGGAGCAAATGAGAAGTCGGGGTGAAAGAAAAGCATGTAATGTGTTCAATCATCCGTGGGTTTCCCTCCAAAATTAAATATAATCACAAAAATTGACGCTCAACACTCTTAGCAGCGTTACACTAAAGTTTTAATTTTCTATATTCCATAACTCCGTATATTCATATCTATATCTACATGATTCACAAATTCCCATACTTGTGGTAAAGGAAGATAAGAAATCCCAACTTTCTTCATCGATAAGTTATGGCTTCGTGCAAAAAATTACAAAAATACAGGTTTTGCCTATTTTAGCGGAAAATAATACGAGAAAGCTTTCCGGTATCCCTATTACACATTACAGGCTTACCGGAAGCTAACAATTGTAATAATTATTTACCCACAGCCGAAGTAAGAACTCTTCAAACGTGAATATTTCAAAGGTCTCCGAATTTGGAACCCTGTGTGCTAAACCTATGTATGTACATATTATATTATTATACATATATCATATCAAAATTACATGTAATGTTTCAAATATTTTAGGAATTCAAATTTTACTTAAAGCTCCATGTGTCCTCCAAAACATTCTCTATTATTCTAGCATCTTCTTTTTGAAGATTCCCTATTATTCTAGAAGGATCAAATTAGAACATTCAAGTAAATTTGTAAATATATATTCATTTTATATTTAAGTGAGTAAGTCTTTCGATTCGGGTAGACCACTTTCAATTGTAAACCCGAATCAAAGGAGCTCCCTGGACCTTCGTAATAAAGGAAAGTAATTCACAATCTCCTCTTGTGTTTTCATTGACACGATGGAATTCCGGAAACCGAGCCTAATTAATAACTGTTAGGGCATTTCATATTCATAACCCATTTAGAGTTAGTCTGGTTATATGATTCTGAAACTTAAGACTTTCAAAATAAATAAATAGTCATAAGATACAAAAGTGTTATCCGACCAATATCAGAGCTTCCCCACATTTCAGCTTCCGGGTCACGTGGAACTTACAATACTAGATTTCTGCTTACAAAGCATTATTATTGTAAATTAAATTTAGGCGGGGCAAATATGCCTATTCAATGATAGATCTATCTCGCTGTATAGATTTAGTGGATTTATTGATAGGCATTTATAAAAAGTGGTTCTCATCTTATTTGGAAAGTCTGAAGAGACTGGAGCTATTATTGCCACTTGGCCAGTGCTCTTTGAAATAAAAATGAGACAAGGGATGAAGTAATGGGATAAAAATATCTCCCAGACATCTATACTCACGCCGATAAATCCATTATTCACGGAATGATGCCATCATCATCCCTTCCCATAGAACTTCCTCACTAGAGATCTGGTCAATTTATGGAATTATCGCTGATTAGGACTCTATACCATTATAGATGCATAACTAAATCTATTGTGTGCAGTGATATAGTAGTGAACTCTGTGTGCTCAAGACAATATCAGCAAAAGAATATGAATCTAAATAGGAAAATAAGAACAAGCTATTTAGTTGACAAGGAATAATAATTTATAATTTCATTAAACAAGTCCTATTAACTCCTATTCATCATACTGACCCACTCTTGAGCTAATTACCGAATGAAATTACTGCTGAAAAATGTGATTATGCATGACTGTTGTTCAAAATCAAAATGATTATCCTCGACCTGTCACAAGCCTAACCATGCAATTAACATGCTGAGATGGGGAGACCCAAGGGTTACTCTTCTAACCGACTTCGGAAGTCGTGCCAGAGTCTGACACCACCTCTCAGAAAAGTGGACATCCTTGAGAAAAGAAAACGTTCATTATGTCAAGTCTCAGAGAGGAGCTCATGCAAAAGGCCATTGTAATTGCCATTTATGGAACCGTGAAGAATCAATCGTGTTAAAAAATTACGAGCCCCAAACCTTCCCCACATACCACAAGAACAAGAAAAAAAAAGATTTTTTTTGAGGAAGAAGAAGAACCAAGACAGAATGGATTTATTGTACTATTATTTATTTAATATTATTTTTATAATCGTCTCGCCTCTACCACCACCTATGTATCTCTCCCTTGTCAGGGAGTAATAATAATTATTACATTAAACCTTTCATCTCCGATGAGATCATTAAATCAAGTGTGGAAAAATTCATTCAATTCTAAATAAATTGTTAATTGCTTCCAAACGCTCGTGTAGTCAAGAATTTTTTTTCCAATCTTTGTAGTATACTTACAAAAAGTAGTATGCATAAGGAATAGTATCTATGTATCTATGTATAGGGAATACTATAGTATGTATAAGGAATCGAAGTGGAAGGATTCGTAGTATGTGGAAGGAATAGAGGGGAAAAAAATATTATGCAATCATCATCTCTCCGCACACGCCAAACTCACACTTGATAAAATAACTACAGGAACTGGTCTGTGGGAAGAAAATGCGGACAATTGGATTTTTACTCATAATTACTTGAAATGACTTCATTGACAGTTAGGAAAGGTGACTGAAGTTAAAACGAGAGCCGTCCCATATTAAAAGCTCCCTGGGCCTCAAAAAATGTAAAGTCAAGTAAATGAAGGCTCACAATTATTATTCCCCTCTCTCATCTCTCTAAACTCTTTCAAAATGAACAAGGCCCAGGTGACTGTGCCTCATGCTGGGTTTCTCCTAAATAAAATTATGCTTATAATAATAAGTGTGCATATAAACATTTACTGGGAGACTGGCCCACTACGAGCGGAGGTAAGAGACAACAAGGGAGACATTTTACCCACAAACTTTTGCTGGTCATCCCGCTGATCTCTATCAAACTTGACATAGATTTAATTATTACTGTCCTCCTAGTAGTCCTGAGACATAAACTTTCTTGACGTTGTCTTTTCGGACAGTCCGTGAAGGAGTGGAATGGTACAATTTATTATTTTATTCCACACAAAAGTACAACTTACGGAGAGCTTAATGATAAAAACACACGCTTCTGTTCCCCCCACATGTAGTATCTCACGATGTGAAGCGTGAGTGGGAATTTATACATGAAATGATCCCAGTATGTATATGTATCTATGTATAATTACTTGGAATGTAATGACTTGTGTATTTTTGTGAGGCTACAATTTTCATGTATAATTAATTACTAGATTTTCATACATAAATTAATCTATACATAATTATGTATAGGAGAGGTGGTCCACGGATCCATAAAATCATCCGGCTACTTCTTACAAGTCTCTGATTATCAGTGGACGAGATGCACTTTTTAGGAGGACTGAGCCACTGAGCGACACCCTAAAAAAATATATTGATAATTGTGATTCCGTGCTCTACTGGTTTCACCACAATAAATCTATCTCCTCGCGTGCTCTTGATGCACCTTAAATCGTGTGAATAATTGTCACATATCCACAAGACCCACTGATTTATGTTGAAGGAATGGGTTTGTAGGGAAATCCACTCAGAGTCTCCCAGATTCCTTGCGAAGAGTATTTATTTTTTTTTTAAAGAGAATTTTTTTTTCAAAGAGTATTTCCTCTAATGGGACTAACGAGATTAGAGCTTTTATTTTAGGGATTTGACATGATTTAAATTGGAGATGAACACCATGGAAGATCGTGGGGTGTGAACAGCCCTCACGTGCGTCTCCGTCAAAAGTCTCTCCTTTGGAATTAATTCCCATCAACCTACTTTTTATGTAACTCCGTGGTCACATCCTCATCTCACCTCCTCTCTCATGTGTCCCACTCATCCCGGCTCTCTCACCTTTCCCAACATGTTATCTCACAATTTTAGCTAGCCCCACAGGTGCATACAGGTACTTGACAATAAATGGACATGGAGAGACCATACAGCGCTCCCTTTGACAAGTAAAAGACTGCGTTCCGTGTGGCGGAGGAAATTAATGATAATTTAGTAATATTTGGGGTGTAGTATGTTCATAAATATGTATGTACCTAAACACTCGGCCTGACTCAATGGACAGTCAGATCCTCACACTTGATAGGAGTGATTTAAAGGCGGATAGGAAATATAAGTCTTTTAATTACAGGGATATATGTATCTATCTACAGGCCCTCCTCAACCCAGTGACATGGGCATGAAGTTATAATAGGGCGATCATTTACTAGAACTGAAGGCAAAGGTGAATGTAAATCAGGGAAGACATACTAAAGATCACTTTTTCCCTCATGCCCTTCCATCCAAATCGTATATAAGGCCGGCTCGAGAGTCCAGACAAGTATCACAAACATTCATCTGCTCCAACTACAACAGTCACCTCTACTTTCCAAGAGTTCAAAACTCCTCCAAAAAAAACCAATTTAAATCATGGCTAAAATTTTGGTAAATTCCTCTCATTGTCAGATTTTTCTGAAAAAAAATCACAAAAAATTGTCTAATATATTAATCCTAAAGGAAATATATTAATCCTCAACTTCTTTTGCAGGCTCTCGTTGCTCTCTTCGCTTTCGTGGCTGCCGCCGCTGGGGCTGCTCCTGAGAAGAAGGAAAAATTGGAGACTGCTGAAGGTACAATTCTCGGAGTTGAAATCCGAAAAGAAATGCTCCAATGACATTTTAAATAATTAGATTGGAATCAAAACTAAAATATCTCGTTGATTTGTAATGCTGATTCACACTCCTATAATTATAGGTAACTTGTACGGTGGGTACGGTGTTGGAGGCTACAACGGTTACAGTGAGTTGTATACTAATTAGTGATAATCATTGAAATAATTAATTTGTAAATTACTTTCGAAATGGATTTTAATTGGAAATTGTATTTAGACCGTGCCGGTTTGGGAGGTTATGGCGGATACGCTGGCTACAACGGCCTCGGCTACAACGCCGGACTCGGATACAATGGACTTGGCTACAATGCTGGACTTGGCTACAACTCCGGTCTTGGCTACAACTCCGGTCTTGGATACAACTCCGGTCTTGGATACACCTCCGGTCTTGGATACAACTCCGGTCTTGGATACAACGGTCTCGGGTACAATGGCTTGGGATACTCCGGTCACCGTGGTTTGGGATACAACGGCTACAGTGAGCATTACATTCACATATTTGACTCCTCCCTCTGTTGTCCAGTGAATTTTGTGTAGAAGGATTGATGGGACTTAAATTAAATATATATTTTTATGGGGATTTCAGGCGGTTTGGGAGGTGTTGGTCATGCTGGAGCTCTCGGCTACAACGGTGGATACTTGGGTTAAATAAAATCAGCATCTTTGGATTGGATTTGTACTCTGCAAAAGCTTATTCAAATGACTGTTCCAGATTTCTCTCTTAATTCTTTGTATTTGTATGTTTATATCTAATTATATAATTATAATTAATTATATATATAAGAATCTATTGAGTCTGTAATATTGGTAATTCGCTTTGCCATCATTTTCAGATGTGAATAAAAATCAATCATAATTGGTACACTTCTTTCACTAAAAAAAAAACAATCCTTGACTTTACATTATTTCTCTTGATTTTCATACAACCTGAACTCACTGCACGCTAGACTGGCTTTATATATGTACCTTTAGAGCATTTTCACAATAGTCAAATATTATTGGAACGGATTCCATAAGGTTTGGCGTTTTTTCTTTGGTTTTTTTTTTTAAATAAACCAAACAACCACGTTTTCTTTGTTTAAACTGGTTTTTTTGGTTTAAACAAATTTTCAATCCAAAACATTTTTATTAACATGCAAAAACATGCAAATTTGACCTAATTTACTTATTTCCCAAACTCACAATCAGTGCGTATCATAAAGCATTAAATATTTAATAATTTTGATATAATTTTGACGATAACTTTGCAGTATAAACACAAGTTTGGCAGCTTTTTCATGCTACAAACGATTCCGAATTTCTAAATGTACAAGAGTAAAAGCTACTAGTATTATTTACTTAACTAAAGTTTAACCACACAATGTCCTGTTTTCTTCCTGAAATTTTGTAATTAAATAATGTGCTAACAAATAACCCTCACCATATGCCCACTCGGGATCCGAATTAAATGTTGTGTAACCTGACCCAATGTCCCAGCAAGAACAAAAGTTAGGGCCATCTCGCCCTGGTTTGCGTGGGAAATCGCGCAGAATTTGTAAATTCTAACTGGTTAATAAGGGGTCTCCCCTGCTCAACTTAAATTTTCCAACGAGAAATCCCTTACGAAATTTTCATTTTCGAAAGTCGATGCTATATTAGATGAATGGCACATTTATGGCATGCATTCATTATAAGTGATAAGGGTATCTATTGGTTCTAAGGGGCGCATGTGGCGACCGTTAGATACTTGTATTGTAAGTAAATAGGTTCACGACAAAGATGAAATAAAAACAAACTAATAAAGGAGATGAGTACAATTGACATGAGTGGAATGCAAGATGCAAGTTTTGTGCACGACGAAATATAAGCATTTTAGATTGAAAATATTAAAATTTCAGGTGTTTTGTACCTTGGTTTAAACCATTTGGTTTAAACCAAACCAACCCTGATTCCCATTAACCCTAATTTCAATTTGAAACCTCGTGTATTTGGTCAAATCCCTCATCGGGTTTTTGTAAATCTCTCTGGAAGATCATTTCTGGATTTCCCTGCTGAATCTTATGTCCCTGCAGGGAGATCCTCGACGGTTTCAAAGATCCGTGCTGAAAATAAGGTCGACGATTTTTAAAATCCCTGCTGGCAAAAATAATTTCCCTACAAAACTCCAAATCCATGTCAAATAAGGTGAACCAATCTAAAAATCCCAGTTTGCATAAACAATTTCCCTGAAACACGCCAACAAATTTGACAATTCCTGTCAAAAAAAGGTCAACGAATTTAAAAACGGGCCTTAAGACAGATTTTCCCTCCCAGAAATATTTTTCTCTGGGAAGAATCTTCCCAAAAAATTCCGACTCCTGCATCATGTATATAAGTGCATAGGCGATGCTACCTTAGTTGTTCCCTTCAGGTGTTCTCTGTATTTTTTTAAATAAAGAGTGTACTGTATTTGATATGAGGTCCGATTCATAATCAGTCACATGTTACAATCATAGCTAAATGAATTCAGTTTTTCTCGTAATAATGTTACAATCTAACTGTAAAACATTTGAGCAATTTCAAGGTATTTTTTGAGGTGCAATAATAACATTAAGTAATTAATTCGTATTAAATTTTAGAAAAATTAGGTTAAATGTATTAGTATATAGTGTATTGTATAATTAATTATATATAATTATATATATACCAACGTATATACACATACACGTTGGTATGAATATTATAGAACTGTAGACTTCACAAAATAATAAAATGGAGAATAAAATATGTTGAATTCTGTGTTATGTTCTGTTAGAAATAACATAGTTATTGATAATTAATTTGCCTACAACTTTAATCACTCTACTACTCTTACGCCAAAAATCTTCCAAACATTATATGAATTGCAGTTTCCCCGTGGATTTTCGTAGACTTAAAAACGTAAGCTTACAAACTTCCACTTAAAAACGTAGACTTAAAAGCGTAGACGTAGACTTGAAAACGTACTGAAATTTTGCAGACGTTGCTCTCATTGTTTTTGAACTCGCGACATACGTTATTTTTTTTTGCTATCGTAAAAAATTATGAGATGACGATACGGTCATAAATTGAGACAGTGATGATTACTCTAAATTAAATGGGAATTGAAATGTTCCTTTCACCCCCTTTGGCTACCTCATTCCCAAAGTTATGACTTTGTCATGAGATTCTTATTTGAGAGCATATAATTTCCAGATAGGAACTTATTGTTAGACCAGAGCAATTGAGCAGTCCTCATGAAGCCGCAATGATTTGTTGGGGTGAATGGGAGTGGACGAAGATGACCAAGAACGACCTGTGAAGTCGGAAAACGTGCCAGATGATGTTGTGATGAGCGATGGCTAAATTCCTCAAAATATCTCCTGGTAATGAGCATAAGCCTATCAGTAATCATACAGGTCTACAGTCCTCCGCACAAAATTATGCTCATACATACGTCCATTCCCAAGATTATTCCTGACATTTCATCTGAGGATCTCGCTGAAGGAAATGCTCCTTGCAGATGGTAAATACTGAAGGGTGGAACTGAAGCAATAAAAAGGAATTGAAAAGGTTAATTTGAAACTATCCCAGTCATTTATATACATACGTATCTATAGATATTGCATTTGAGATGATTATAACACCAATCCATGGAACTTCACATTACTAGCCCTAGCACTGCATATTTTTTTTGCAGCAAATTTTCAACATTTGGGAACATATTATTACTCCGTTTGAAGCTCCTTGATTTCCTCATCCCATCAATTTATTGAGAAGGACCCAACTGGAGGTAGTTATGAGGGAAGGAATTTACTCATAATTATGAAGACACGATCCATTTTTTCTTATTAATTTAGCCACTCTTCTTGAAATACTTTTGGTTTGGTGCTAATATAATGGGAGTGGGAAAAATGACCACAACATTTTACTCCCTAACCACTGTCCATCAGGAGTCAAGGATGGGAAGGAATCCCCCTCCAAATCAATGGACTCAAAGGCTTCCAACGTTAAAACCAAATAAAATTGCTGGCTAAACTGATTATTTTGATTACAACGATTCCCCAATACAGACACACACACACACGTCTGCCTTCAACCTTCTGGACTTAAATAATAATCCAATTATTATTATTTTAAGGGTCAGACAACCAACTTGGTTCCTGCTTAATGACGTCCAATCTCATCTTTTCAGGGAAGCATCTCACTACAATCAATCTCCTCACCAGAAGTTTGAAAATGCTCCACAAATTAGAGTCTCCACTTAAAAATGGTTCGATGAAATCCTGCTCTGGTAAATCAGCGTAAGGACATATCGCATGGATATAATATTTAAGACAATTATGCCCCCATAAGAAATATCGATACTCCTTTTTGGTCCCCATTGACTCTTTCCCCCCCCCCAAGTATGTGTTACTAGTAATTATTTGATACTTAAGAAAAATAGATGTGGGAAAAATATAAAAAAAAGGCTAATAGTAATTACTCCAATAATAGTTATTGTGGGACTACATAAGCGAAAGGGAATTTGAGATTTTAAAACCGCACCAAGACGCGGGGTAGTTACAAGAAGGGAAGGTCGGAATTATAAACGATTCTGGGATCTTCTCACAATCAGCTCAATAAATAATTATACTGGATATGCTCGAGGGATCAAAAATTGTGACAAAAATTCTTTTGTAGGACTCGAACGACATTGACATTATATCCCAAGGGATTGCTCTTAATGGGCCATGCTGAGGCTCTTGTTCTAGGGATTTCTGCGGCTTCCCAGACCTGCGTTGATCCCCATACTAGTGGGGAAGTTTAAGAGCCTTTTTTAGTTATTACAATAAAATCAAATCCACAGAATGGAGGTAGTCAAGCATGGGAAAAAAATGATTGGTCGTTGGGTCACGATAGGATTTATTTTCTTGGTAAATTAGAGTCAATCAGAAATCAATGGGAGTAAAAGTGCTGAGAGTATTTCCATATTTTGAGCCTGCTCATTTTTTCAGAGCAGGAGCTCACATTCCCAGAAGGTACTCATGGGCTGTAGATTGAGGGAGAGATGATGTGTAGATGATTGGTGGTAATTATTCTTGGTTCATTTCAGTTCCAATAATTCCTTCGGTCAGCTTTACACACACACACACACACAGCACTAATCAAGTTCTAGATTGAGGTACTACTCTACAAAAGATAATTACTGCAAATGTCATAAGATTGCTTACGAGGTATAGGTAGATAGTAGAAATGCAAAAAAAAAAAAATACAGACCAATAGAAAATTATAACGTTGAGAGAGCTTGGACGGAACTGTATGTGTAAAAAAAAGTAAATGGATGTAAGCTTGAAGTAAGAGCAAAACGCTAAGAGTTGTATGTGTAGGCGTAAGAAAAATGGTATGTGTAAAAGTGTGTGATAGTAGAGGAATGAGTTCAATTATTTCTTGTATTCAACATCAAATAAAAACATGAGTGTGCTCAAAATGTTATGTAAACAGTTGAAAGCATAAATTATCTCTCTCTCTAGGACCGTGATTCTGAGGGGTGCATGATATCCTCACTCCACAATTCAAAAGTAAAAGTTATCCATTAAACAATTGCCAGGTGAGAGAGTCCGCTCTTATGAGATCCTTCAGAGCTGAGGTGTACAGAACATTGAGGTGACATCTCGACTAGTATTTATTCCGAGTAAAAGTATGCTTTACAAGTACTACCCCTCCATCTCCGTACATACAGATACATATAATAAAATTATAGAGAGGGATAGAAATAGTAAATAGAGCCAAGGGAGTTTGAGCTCAGGCTAAAAACAAATATGCACTGAACTTCACTCACTTCAAGTTTAGTAAAAGTAAATCCTCTGCATCCGGGATAAGTATAATTAATCTCATGGGATAATTAAAATAATTCACGTAATTATTTATTACTCACGTGTGTCTCTATGTATACATAAATATGTCTAGCTGTGTACGTATATCTACATAGAGCTACATTGTTTACAGTGTTCACATCACATTTCGTGATTGAATACTACTTTTATCTATAATGCAATGGGGAGTGGGAAATTGTACAAGAAATCATTCTATTTACAGTCCACTCTGCTCATAACAGCCCTAGTGTTAAAATCTACCAAAAAATCTATAAGAGCACCCTCTCAGACACATCCCCATTGGGCTACTGTATCAAGTTGAATTGAAAGTATTTTCGATAAAAAAAATGTTTTTAGAAGGACAGAGCATCTTGGACAGGGGTGACTACTGTATGTAATTATACAAAAGCCAGCCAATTAAAACGAGCATCCATGTGGGTTAATTTATTTTATTTTTATCCTTAGAGGAAAACGGGTTCTATGAGGCAAAACGGATAAATTTATGGAGGAAAAAAATCCCACAAATTATCCAAATTGATGTGAAACAATGCACTAAATTTAAAAATCCCACGACAAAGAAAATTGAAATAACAATTAGAAAAACCGGTGGAGAAAAAAATGATTTAAGAGAAGAAAAAAACTGCATTCATCCATAAGGCCGTATTTTGAGTTTTTTTTTGTTCGTGCTGACTCATAAGGAAACCTGAGAGGAGGCCATAGGGCTTATAGTGTTTGAAGATTTTTGGAGGGAGAAATGATTATTCATAATAGAGGAGACTGCGTGCGGAAATTTAGTGGGTTGATAGGGCACTGTAGAAAGTATACGGAACTTTGGAGCGGTTGAAAGATTTTGATGAAGTGGCTAATCAAATTAGGGAGTGATCTGGTTCACGCACTCCTATTATATTATTTAGTGTATAGAGGTTGAGCGGGTAGGAAAGTATGAGGGCTAATTAGGAGGCCTTAAGTACAGGATGGAGGGAGGATGAAAGAGCTTTCGAGATATAGGACTGATGTTGTTTGAAAGAGTGAGTCGTGATGAATGATTCACACACATGTATCTTAAAACAATTCGGAGGGGAGATTTTGAGGCGATAAAAATTAATCGTGAGTCGTAGTTATTTATGCAACGGATTTTCCTAAAATATGATACTCAGTTAACTTTCCGTGACAATTCAGTGGAAAGAGAGTCCACCTATTAATTTGAGAGAGGTTGAGAGAGAGAGAGAGAGAGAGAGAGAGAACATGCCTATTGCCTATAGGACAGGAGACCAGAGTGACTTCCCTGGTTCAAAGTGTCCGTCTGATGTTGGTGGAGGCAGTGGACGTAAAGATGGGAATGTAATTCATGCGAAATGGAGAGTGTCAAAATAAAAAGGTTGTAAAAGTCTGCCCCTTTTTACATTGTTTACGTGAAACTGAGAATCTGCGAGACTAAATCAAGTCGATTGCAAGTCGAGACAATTATCCCTTGGCTTGATCTTGCACAAGGTGTATGTCGACCATGTGCATATCTATCTATATATGAAAGGGAAGGGATATGAGACTCTCACTATTTCTAATACACTCATGATATGGGGAAGGATACCAGAACTATCTGAGGTCCATGTGAGGTGCATATCTACAGGTAAAATACATCTTAACCGCTAATATTTAATCGCATCCACGTACCTCAAGTGATAAGTAATTGTGAGACCCGACGACACTATGAATAACATTTGTATAGTTTGAGGGTTGAGGGTATGTACTTCCCAGGGACTCATATATGCAACGGAGCAATTACAATCTACATGCAATCGAGAGGTGCTTTATCTCTCATAATGGCCTTTCTTACACAACTAGCTCTCGGGGGGTAATTTCTACCATCCTGCCTCACCAGTCAGGGCACAAAATGTACGGCACAAAATTTATATGGAAAATTTAAAAACGTGGAAAAATTTTTATCGTCAGAGAGTCAGAGCAAATCATATAAAAAGACGGTGGAGTCTCAAGAAAAGTATCAAACTTGAAATAGCTCTTCAGTTTTAAACAACCAAGAAAAAATACTCACTCCCAAACAAAAATCAAATCAAAATGGCAAAAATCTTTGTAAGTGTTGGAAATTTCCTCAAAAAATCTGAATTTGTGTCACAGGACCCAAATCAAAATAAAATTGTTCTCACAACCAATCGGTCAACTCCAGTCAATATTATATTTCCCTTGTTTTTTTTCTTTTCTTTTTCGAATGTATATCTATAGGCTTGTGTTGCCCTCTTCGCTTGTGTGGCTCTGGCCCTTGCCGAGGAGAAGAAGGAACAGTTGGAGACTTCTGAGGGCAACTACTACAACGGCCTGGGCTACTCTGGTAACGGACTTGCCGGCGGACTCGGAGGCGGCTACGGCGGCTACTCTGCTGGTGGCTACAGTGGTCTCGGAAATGCGGGCTATGCTGGCTACAACCGGGGATTAGGAGGTCTCGGAGGTCTCGGAGGTTATGGAGGCTATGCTAACGCTGGTTATGCCGGATATGCCGGTCATGGTCGTGGACTCGGAGGTGGCTACGGAGGTTACAACCGTGGACTTGGAGGTTTCGGAGGATATGCTGGTAACGCTGGATATGCTGGTTATGCCGGTCAAGGAGCCTATGCTGGTCATGGAGGTTATGCCGGACGTGGATTCGCTGGTAAAAAATAAAAAGATTTATTCTGAGTGAAAAACTGTTACTTGGGTTTAATTTCAGATTTGACTCTGAATTTTGTTACGAGAAGTGTCTTCGCAGTTGAGAAGATGCAGTGTAAATAGTTTCATCAAGAGTAATTATTATTTTAAAAAAAATGGTGTGAAAATTGAAGGTGGCTATGCTGGACATGGACTCGGTGGAGTGGGATACAGTGGTCACGGAGTCGGTGGTGGCTACGGTGGAGTTGGAGGTTACCACGGTTGAAGACCCACACTCTGTCCCAATGCCAAGGAAGGAACCAAAGAAGCGGTTTTTCGCTCTCTGCCAAAATTGCTCTGTAAACAGTTCGTATACGTATAGTTTTGCTAGGAATTAATTTCTATTGAAAATGGCCCAAATTTTTAAGACTCTCTGCAAGTATTGTGATATTTCAATTAGACACTATTTGGCTATAGTGTACAAACTCTTTGTTTTGTTGTAACTTGCAACGTGCAATTCGTAAGTAATTATTCAATAAAGTGCCGGTTGGCAATAATTTCAAATACATCCAGAACACTGCACCCATTATTATTTCACCTTAATAATTAACTATATGACTAATTTATAATTATAATTTATTATATGTAGCTATAAAGCATTGAGTCACAAATCTGGAATTGATTTAAAAAAATTCTACTGGAGAAGGCTCGGAGTCATAGCTCCAATAAAATTAAACATTTTAAATTATCTCTGGAGGTTGATCGCAGATGATAAATCAGCACAGTCGCATGTCCCGATGATATAGATTTAATTATGTATAATTATATATATATTGCATCATGTATTATTATGCATTTACTAATGCATAATAACTACTTACCACTGCTACTCAGGTATTCGTAGAGGTGGGGGGTACTCGCCAAAGAAGAGCGAATAAATTGCACTGATATTGAAAGGCTGAAAAAATCCTGAAGTTGAGCTCCTCCTTATAAATGAATCTGGTTGCCGAGTGCTTGGAAGAGAATTTCTGGTATCTCCCTGTAGCCCTGTCCCCAGTTATCCCATACATTTATGAATCTGAGAAAATGCGAAGTATCCAACAAGCATCTATACTCATGGCTATTTCTGTGGAGCTATCTACCTTCGTTTTATTTTTAGAGTTAATTTTGATGTAGGAACTTTATTGTCCTGTGAGAAGTTGTCTTACGATACCCCGAAATCATCCACTAGTATGATTTTGGTTCCCTCGAATTTTTAGTTCCATAACTATAGAGACAAACAAATTTATAGTAGTCGTGACAATGACGGTTGCCGAAGACGCAACAAATAATTACAAACATAATTTTTAAATGAATTATATATATTTCTAACAAATTTACCAATTATTACATTTAAAAATTTTTTAAGATTTTTTTGTACAAACGATTACGTGGATATAAAAATAATGTTAAAAGGACCTCTTAAACTCGCCAATAATCGATTTAGGCAGTTTAAAATGAATTATATTTTTTTCAAAGAAATGGAGAAAATGGTCCCACCAGCAGCTCCGACAAAGTAATTCCATGAGTTAAATATTTCGAATGTAATAAGCATTTTGGAAGAAAGGAATACATGGATCCTAAATCTGTTTCTTCTCCAAATCGATCTGTCCTGCTTGTTTTGAAACCAATAATAATAATTTATTGTTGAAGAATAATAAATTATAAATAATAATTAGTTAACTTTTTCAATACAAGCATTATTAAGCTATGATGCATTTTTACAATTATTCGTAATTCTCTAACAACATTGAAATTCATAACATCACTAACCCGATATTTAACAGTTAATACGATACAGCAATCTTAGCGCTTCCTACTGAACAACTCCTATAAATCTCTAAAATGTTTAAATAACCAATCGAAAAAAATTTGTAAGCATTTTGGTAATGAGGATTATTTGAAAACATTTGTTTAGTGATTGAATTTGATATTCAGGCAATATAAGATATCCTACAATTAACTCAGGAAACTTCAGATTCAGATTTATTAGGATTCTTTTCGGGCGGCGCCCACATCATCCATACAAAGTTTATAACATAAATTAAAGTATTCCTGGAAAGTTAACTCAGGAAACTTGCGTACCGTAAAAACCCTAAACATGGCCGGGCCTCCAAAGGTGGCCGGGACCCTAAAGATGGCCTGGGTTTTACCCCATACATATAGAGATAGCCGGCCTCTAAAGATAGCCGGGCCCCCAAAGATGGCCTGGTTTTTTATACAATAGTTTTTTTCTATATGTGCAGTTAAAATTTTGAAGCTGTTATTTACTCTACGGACAATCTGGACTATTCATCTGAATCCGAATTATGCTACATTCATTATTCTGGAATAGAACTCAATATTAAAAAACATTTTTTTCATAAAAAAAATCATATTTTGTAATTTACACTATTTTATTTAGTAGAGATGGCCGGCTCCTAAAGGTAGCCGGGCCTCTAAAGATAGCCTGGGTTTAGGTTAATGTTTGGAAGTTGGCCGGGGGCCATCTTTAGGGTTTTTACGGTATATAATTCTAAGTTATAGTTAACTCTGTAATGTGTTTCCTTTTAAATCTTTAGTCAACATTTTTGACCTATTTGAAAGTCAGTGGCATCACCTCGCTGACTAGAATGGAACCATTGACCTTTCTCCGTAACTTCTCGTAATGAGCCAAAACGCCGTTCATCGTTCCTAATGTCCCACGAATTGGATCAATAAAAGTCTTTACTGGTTACAGTTTCAGTTTCTTAATCTGTATTCTAAACTGTAGGTGTGGGGTTAACATGTTGTGAGGAGGAATTTTCCATAAAAATAACACCTCAATGAATAAGATTTTATCCCCAAATTGAAATCGGGCTGAATTCGAATTGCTCAACATTAGGCTGATACGGAGTAACTGATTGAAATGTTTCCAAGTTGTATTTGAATAGGGGATCTCACAAGGTAAGACTTGAGGCAGACTGGCACGGTAAATACCGATACTTTTTAATTATTGAGATTAGGGTGTCCAAAAGGTGGGCACATATCCTATATTTATGCATAAATATACGCAGTTTTTTATGTATGTTCGCACATTTTCCGAATATTTGTATGCCATATATGTAGGCTGAAAGTTTCTACTAAAAAAATGTATGATGTATGTATGCTGTGAATACTGTGTGTACGAGTATGTATATATGTATAAAAGGCGGGAGATTTAGGTATGTATGCACCGTGTATGTTCAGCGAGCTCCATCTGTATTTTCTTGGCACGGTCTGTGTCTACTGCTGTATTCGCATTTGTTGTTTCCTGATACAATGCAAACGATTTCTAGACGTTTTGACTGAAACCTACGACACTGGAAATTAATATTTTTAAACTTAACTATACATATTAGATAAGTTGTATTTAGTTTCTATAAAGGTTCATAACGTTCAACATACAATTTTATAGGCACGCGTACATATATTTATGCATAAATTTATTTATATGCGGCATATATGTGTGATTAAATTTCTGGAAAAATTTATGTATGCAAAATGTATGCTCTTTGAATACTATAAAATGTATGTAAGATTTAGGATACGCAATTTTTTTGCCCTGCTTTGGTGTCCATATTATTTGAATCCCAAATCGTGACTTATAACTAAAATAAAAAATAGGTCTATCTAACAGGTGAAGTTAGTTTGTAAGAATAACAGAGAACGGATTTTCTACCGTTTTAGCTGGGGAGTCCATATCAGTTGCATTAAGGACTTCAAAATAATAACTTCAGAAGTTGTGGACTCTTGCCGCCCACATTTTTGAAATAGTTCACATATTTTTGCACAACATTCAATGATTGTTTTCTGAATCAATTAATGAATAGCTAATTTTAGACAGCATAACGTATTTATCACACAGTGCATTCATATCTATTTAGATGCTTACAACTTTAATTGCTACTTTTAACTCACCATAATTGAACTCATTTAGCAAATTCAGACACTTTAATTATTGTGCAAGCGTGTCCGGCCAACTGCCACCCCTACAACTGCCACACGCACAACTGCCACACTCACAACTGCCACAATAATTTTTTGCCACCGATCCAAAATTGCAAGCGGTAACAACTGCCACAAGGAAATGCTAACAGCCTATGAAAAGTGATGTAGCAAAAACCAACACTCATGCAATGGCACTTAGCGTAGGATTTTGCCATGACACTTAGCACAGGATTTCGCCATGACACTTAGCACAGGATTTCGCCATGACACTTAGCATAGGATTTCGCCATGACACTTAGCATAGGATTTCGCCATGACACTTAGCATAGGATTTCGCCATGACACTTAGCATAGGATTTCGCCATGCCACTTAATCACTTAACCATTTAATTTGGAATGTCACTTAGCATTAGTTTTGTAATGACACTTAGCATTAGTTTTGTAATGACATTTAGCATTAGTTTTGTAATGACATTTAGCATTAGTTTTACTATGACACTTAGCATAGGATTTCGCCATGACACTTAGCATAGGATTTCGCCATGCCACTTAATCACCTAACCATTTAATTTGGAATGTCACTTAGCATTAGTTTTGTAATGACACTTAGCATTAGTTTTGCAATGACACTTAGCATTAGTTTTGCAATGACACTTAGCATATGTTTTTGCAATGACACTTAGCATATGTTTTTGCAATGACACTTAGCATATGTTTTTGCAATGACACTTAGCATATGTTTTTGCAATGACACTTAGCATATGTTTTTGCAATGACACTTAGCATTGTTATTTTCAACGACGCTTTTCAATTTCAAATTTTTTAAAAAGTATTTACATGTAACTTTAGTTTGAATAGAAGCCGTATTAGTGCAAGTGCTACAAAGGTGATGTGGCAGTTGTGCATGTGGCAATGGGTCTAAGTGGCAGTTGGGATTGTGGCAGGTTTTGGTGGCAGTTGTGAATGTGGCAGTTCTCCGGGTGGCAGTTGTGATTGTGGCAGTTGGCCTAGAACCTTGTGCAAGTTAGCCTTGAAAAAATCGTAACATTCGTTACTCTACAAAAGTGATGTCAAACAGTTACATTCTTTTTAAATGCAGCAGAATCTCTGTGCCATACATATGAATTGACATATCATTTTAGCACGTAAAAATTTTGAATAACTCTTCTGAAAATTTCACATTTTTTACCAAAAGTGTTACTTTTGTGTAGCCTAAAGTTAGTGAAAATACAATCTTCGAAAGTTGTTACACTTAGCCAGATGTACAGCAAAAACAAATTAAAGAGTTCAGAATCAAGAACATTTACCTGATTAATAGATTTTATATGAATGTCCTACTAAAATGTTCTTCTTTAAATCCGTTATTCTACCATTTGCCCAATTTTAATCGAGTTTTTTAGATACTGCACCAATAATGACCCACTTTTCCTGCTAGATATGATAAAAATACTCTTTTTCCCGCAGCAAATTGTATGTGCAGTTATTCTTTGACATTTTAAATATTTAGTATAATACGAGCACTGTTAAATAATTTAATTATAAATTCACTGATACATATAATTATAGCCAGTATTTACAAAGATTCCAAACTGTTACCAATTTTATGTTCGCATAATTTCTACTGGAATTCACATATTTCACTACTTCAGCATGAAAATGTTTCGTAAATACAATTTATATAGATACATTATACAAGACAGCGCGCATAGGATAACCCGCAATAGGGCCAATAGGTGGTCTCAGCAGTTTTCCGTCAGTATTTGTACCAGAGATGTTCACCCGTCGACGGGTACCCTTCAAAGAAGGTTTCCTTCAGGGAAGGATGCGCTTCTTTCGAAAGAAATCAAGGGAAGGGAAGGAAGGGTGAAAAAAATTACGAAGGAACAAGTAAGGCTTCAGCACATTGATGAAAAAGTTGAAGTTGACGGAAGGGTGCTTCTCAATCACCCTTCGCGCGCCGAATGAACCTTTCATGACAACTAACTCTAATGTAATGTAATGTAAAGGCTTTATTGTCAAGTTTACACAGTGCAAGCACTGATTTCCAGAAACAGACAACTCTAATGCTGTACGCGCTTTCATTCACATGTAACGTACCACGATACATATTATACGATGGAAAGACGGTTTCTGGCGGTTACTGTAATTTTTCATATTTTGACTTTGTTGTCTCATATATGAAAACTAGTAAAAGCCCTGTGCTTCACAGGGACAATTACTTGAAGAGGTGGTAGTGTCATTGCAGAAATTAAAAGCCAAACGGCTTACGAATCAAGCCCTGTCGTAGAGACTTGTTGTATACCTAAATCGTGTGCGCTTGTATGAAGAGTAGCGGGCAGGTACTACTCGTTATTAATAAGGAGTGCTTGGCATGCCACCTTTTGGGCGTTGTGTGAGGCCATTGGACTACGGATGCGCGAAACTTTAAATAAACGGACAGAAAGTGCTCTTTAATAATAAGGATAAAATATTACGGAAGACGGTATTTGGTGAGGGAAGAATATTAATTATTACTGAAGGAAGGATCTCAATAAAACAACCTCGAAGGAAGGGTGAAGGAAGGAATTTTGTTTTCAAGCCTTTAAACTGAAGAGGTCTGAAGGAAGGACTACTATGTGCTGAAGGTCTTATGGAATATTTATGTACAAATGCCAACAATAGCACGGCATGTTCAGACAATACTGTATTTTTATTGTTTCTGGGGCAAAACTGCAACAAAAGATTGCATCAAATCAACTTCAAAATAATTCGAAATCAGGACTGATGGACGCCCTAATTGAGATACGAAAGAAAAATATAGCTAGGTATTCACGAGACAAACTTTCAAGTTTGGAGACGATCTTTCGAATACCAATTCGGAATTCAAAATTTCTTTTTGGATTCCGATTCTACTATCATTGATCTAATTTTCTATGCTCACAATTACTAGTGAATTCATACAAAGCATACCACATGTTTTAGTACTCCCCGAGTATGTATGCCTCAAAACTAATGTAAAATGTAACTCGAACTCATTAAGGGAGTGTGCACATATTACGTTTTATTTTTGGGGGAGGGAGGGGGTCTTGAAGCTGATGATTTTGTGTATACCAAGGGGGTGGGGGTAATCTTGCTGATAACGTTTCACCGATTCTCAAAAAAATTTAACGAATAAACCCGGATAATCGTTAGACTAGTGTTTTTAGTAACAAACGTTTATTTGTGAAAGACCGCTGATACATTTTATAAACATACGCAAGCCGTACATTAGTCCAAATGTCAGACAACCATGAGCATTCCAAAAACTCATGGCTTATACTCAAGAATGGCTACAAAATCACGTCCATCAATATCAGTTTTGCAAATAGTTTATTCTCATGATCTCAGTTGCTGTCGCCCTTGGCGATGCAACTTGGACAAATATTTAATATCGAAGTTTCTCCAGATTCCGGTGCTCTTTAAGTAGGATTTTTCTGGAGTTCGTAATTGAAAACCCGGACGATTCATCTGCCTACTTAGGCGCTTTGTTGCCAAATGTCGTGCTAAATGTCTGGAAATTATCCCCTGTCTACTATTGCCCCAGCATTCAAGGCAACCTGGAAATCAAAACCCACCATGCGTGCAATTACTATTTTGTTATCAACATTGCATATGAACCCCACAAAAGAGCTGCTCATAGAAATTCGTTAGAAAGAATCTCGAAAAGCATTGAATCAGTTGTTCAAAGTAATCAAATGCAATTTTCCACAGCATGTGAAGCGAAGTATTTGTCGGAAACACCGATGTAAGTTATTGTAAATGTGGCTGACGCGATACATAGCGAATTTGCAGATATTACTGACGTTAAATGATAATTTTATAATAATAGGCTCTTTTCAAAAACAGTAATAATTGCAACTTCGCTTTTGTCCGAGAAGGAAAAACCAAAATAAAATGGCCGCGATCTAAAGTTTCCCAACCAGTATTCATTCGATTACCTTAATTATTATTTTTCCTTCCATCAAAACTTAGTTTATTTTGTTTAAGTACGAACACGTGGGCCGATTTCAACCAATAACAAGCTCATCAATTTTGAACAAAATAGGTCGAGCATTTTCGGAGGAAAGTACAGATTTTTTTTTTACGCAAGAACACGCTGACCTGTTTCAATCGCCAGACATCGCGGATAACACTATCTTATAAGTTGGCCGACGCCGCCATAAAAATGCTACGGATTAAACTTGTTTTTTGTCTTTGTTTTTTTAAATTTTCCCATAAAGGTTTTCAATTTTTGAACGTCGATGACCAACTTTGCATTCCGCTATGAGAATGCGAAGTCAGGAGATTTTTGTTGTGGAACGCTTCGCACTCCGCGCTTTGCACTTCTCGGGAAGTGCAAACACAAAGTTCAGAATCCCCTCTCCTTCCACTCTTCCACGCCCTCTTACTCACTTTTCACATTTTCGACAAGCAGTTTGGCATCTTCCTCTCGAGCGCCAATCAGCGCGAGCCGCGCTGAACTTACAATTATAGTAGATCGATCAAAAGGCTTAGGATTTCCGTGGCAGCGGGTATCATTACAATATATACATATACTAGCACTGCACAGCCAACTATTGTTGGCTAAGCAAGGCAAATGTAAGTTACGATTTACGATGATAGGAAATAGCTACATGCAATAGCTAGCTGCGCAGAGGTATGATCGTCGATGCATCTAGAGCGCGCGAATATTTGATTCTTACCATCACGGTCACTTTCACTATCCACTCTTTCAACTTAGAAGAGAGGACAACCTCCATAGTTAGCCCCCCACAAAAGTGTCATCAAATTTTATCCAAAGGTAAGCCCTCCAACATGTATATCAATGTTTTCCTCCCCTGAATCCCCAGTAAATACTAACAGCCAAATATCTGGTTTCACATAGGTGATGACGACCACCTATTATAAACGACTCAACAGCATTGGTGAGGATTTTTCATCAATTGATTTGTAGTACACAAATAGTTTTCAACAAGCACGACTGCAGCAATTTCAAAACGTTGAGTACTTTATTATTTTGATCAAGTATCTTATTTGAAGTAGTAATATTACTATTAATGGCTGCAAAATATCAAATACTTGTCAGCATCGTTATTTATAAAATACAAAGATACAAAATACTACGACGACCACAGTAGGTTTAAAATACAAGATACTTATTTTGTATTTTAGATAGTATTTTGTACTTAAGTATTTCAAGTACTACACATCTCTGCTGGATACGTTGAAAACTGAATTTCATGAATATTATACCATCATGCCCGTACGTTGGAAACTGTCGTTTTTTTGCAGTGTTTCTAAACATAATTTGTTAACTCCATATTAATCTTACTAGCTCTCGTATATCTATGTATACACACATATGTAATACAATGCTGGCAATAACCTTTTATTAATTTACAATTATGCATGTTAAATAATTGTCAAAGCATATTTTGGTGCAGAATCTGAATAGGGAATTTTTTGAAAATGAAATATATGATCCTAGTGAAAATATTGTAGAAATTACATATAAATAAAAACTGGCGAGGAATTATTATAGCAAAATAGAAGCGCAAAAAATGATTCGCCGAAATTTTGGCGACAAAATACTAATCAAACATTGTAAATTGTAAAGCTACCACCAAGTTAGTGAATTCTCTATTATCTCAAGATCATTGAGAATCAATCGTATAATTATTTCAGTTGAACGGGCGGGTTCCACTGGTAAATTAAGACGTGAAAAGTTGTATGCCCAAGTCCAAAGCAGAAACTGTAAATCGTTTATGTCTATGTGCAAGAATATTTTAGGTGTGTACATATGTATTGGGTGTCAAAATAAAAATTTCATCGGTGAAAGATTGAATGAATTTTCCATTTAAAGCCAGAAGGTATACATGTTTTGTTTAATACTAAAATAATCCAAATGAAAGCCACAAGAAAATCAAACTGGCTGTATGAAGTTTTCCCTCAAAGCAGAACAAACTTAGTGCATTTTGTGTATACTAAAAGGCGTGGTACTATACAGTAATTCAATTTGCTTTAAATATCTTCACTCAGTCCATTCTGCTTTTAATTTTTATTACACTTAGTGCGCATGATTAATCTTTTGTTGGAACTGCAGGTAGCTAATTTAGTTTCTAATCGACAACCAGCTTTTTCTGCTCGTCAATGAAAGTGTGCAATATCAAATGCCGCTATACCCACACTTAGGGTACAATTGTGGGTACGAGTACCGATTTTACTTACCAAGCACTGTTGCCAAGTAACATTTTTCTGGGCAGATTAAGGTGGTATCAATTGTATGAAATTAACACCGTTCCCAAATTTATCTGCTAACAATAAACAGGGACAATGAATTTTTGGTTGTAAAATCGATCATGTCAGGCGTTGAAGTTCTTTCGCAAGTATGAAATTCTCCCACCTTAACCGCGATAAAAGGAATTACACTCAATTCCCGCTTTACCTTGTCACACAGGAGCTTCCGCTGGCAACGAACTGTCTGAACTTATATTTCCTGCTTCAGCTTGGCCAAACGATACGGAATGGCGAACGCGTTGACATATATGGTGTTAAAGACTATGAAAAAATAATTATACATATATACATACATGTATATATAACGTTAAGCATATGTATATATCAGGGATGGAAAACCGAAAAATATGGTTTTGGTTAATGCCTTAACGTTTCTGTCAGAATTATTTACGTTAACGTTTTCGTTTACGTTATCTGAATAAATGGTTATTGGTAAAAACTGTTACGGCTTCCGTGCTATTCAGTTAAACGGTTAAAAACAGTTTTCAACACTACGGTTACAGCTTCCATGACAAACCGTTATACGGTTAAAAACGGTTATAAGAACTTTTTATCCTGATTTTTGCAATCATTGATATTTTTAATATTATTATACATCACACAATAATAGAATAGTGGTGGCTCATTTTTTAAATCACAATTGAAAGCAATTGAAATTGTAGTAAACATGCGGTGCAAGGCTCACCCGTGTTATTGAATCACAGCCTTCCACTAACAAAATACTGAGAAGATTCTAGAAACATATGATAAGAATTAAAAATTTTGATTTAGATTTGGGCTACAATTTCTACAATGGTATTTAATATATACCGATACGAGCGAACACATGGCACCTAGAATTTAATGGGTCCTTTCTTCGGCTTCAGATTTTTAAATAGGCAGCTTTCAAAGTGCTGATTACCTCCAAGAAGGGACTGTGGAAAAACGTTTAACAGGAATAGTGACTCCGAGCAATATATTCCTGGAAACGTCGTCTCCGTACCGTACAGTTGGATAATTTAACGGCGAAAATATTGAAAGTACCAAATCTAAACCCCTGTGGTACCTCCATCAAATACAATGTCAGATATAATCTTTGCCCACGCGTTATCATTAATGATCCAAGGAACATCCGTCCTCATTTAGCTTGAAACGACGAAGCCTTGCCGATAACGTTGGGACAGGCACTCCAACATACGGGGGACGTTGCCCCCTAACACATATCACGGAGAGGCTATGCAAGTATCCCCTGTTTTTTAGGAATCGAATCAACGATTTGCTGACTTTTTGCTGTTAAAAGTGATTAAAATAATCCCAAATTGTTTAATTTAATACGAATAATTATGCTTTAAAAAAAGGTAAGCATTCCACTTATTCTTAAACAACTACGTTAGGAGGACTATTCAGCCCTCCTGTCAGGCAGAAAAACACAAAATCACGAAAGAGAAGAATTTGAGCATAGATTAATGTGTTCAAGCCAAAAACGGAGTCGAGTGGTGGAATCGAGGAGAGGGGTCATGTTTGATTGACAAGTAGTGGGTCTTGCTACGGCAGTCCGATATAGATTTTTAAAATAAATCTCTATTCACCCGTGATAATGATTTTCAATTTATTTCAAAGATTTTATTTCGGTCAGTATAAACTTTCCAAGTTGAAGTAATAAGCTAGTACTACCTTAAGATTTCAACGCACCGTGGCCCTTTAATTCTCCCATATACTGGTTTCAAGTTAATTTGTTTAAAAAAATTCATTTTTGAGAATAATTTTGAGGTTTCCATAAAACATGATTTACAAACCCCTAAAATAAATTGTGAGACAAATAGGGACTTCAGAAGTTTGTTTCATGTCTTTTAGAGGAGCTGGCGGCAAGTAAAAGATTCTGATACACCCAAAGACCCAATTCATTCTTGCATTAAGTATTTGAGCAGCTACGATTCAACAAAAGTAGAATTTTAAGTGTATAACATTTGCAATGAAATGGTTGAATTGACGACTATCCAATTTCGATTGAAAATAAAAAATATATAAATATAAGAAATATAAAATATCCGTTGCACAAGTGGGCTCTGTTTCAAACAATGTAATTGGTTGACATGACTATACTACCGTTTAAATTTCATCTTCGACACTAGCTTGTGGGCGCTATTCATTTATTCATTCATTTATAATTCACTGACAACGAAATTAGTGTTGTCTCCAGTAAATACTAAATTTTCGAATTGCACGAAGCATTGGTGGACTAAAAATAAGTAGATATTGGATGCTTATTTGCTTACATGATGTTGTGACAGTGTTTGAACAATAAATTAGAAAAGCTCACTAGGTAAGTATACAAGTATTCGACACTACCATATCATAATATCATTATCTCTTGCTCCCGACTCTACGGCACTTTCCTATACTACAAGTTTATTAGTAGTAATTATGCTTAAACGCAAAGATGCACATAAGTTCCTTAACCATATGCCTTCCAGCAATGGAAAACTCGATCCCTCTATATATAAACATAGGATTGTCAAGCCTACTCAAGCTGCCTACGTAGACATGGACACAAAGCCATCAAAATTCGGAACCCGTAAGGACCTACATATATTTACTCCTTTTAGTCAGCACTTACACCCAAAATGTACAGGAGTACAGCTATGTTGTATCACCCCTCCCCCTAACAGTGACTAGAAGCGGCACGTTAAAAGAAGCTGCATATCAAGTAAATGTTACATTTTAAATCATAAAAAAGACAATGGGGTTTCAATTTCGGGTCGAACTTGGTAGTTGCCGCGTTTTGGAGGGTGCAGTTTTAGCGGGTTCAAAATTATGGCGGAATTGATGTACGTCCCCACAATTTCCAATTGATTTGTTTATTCTTGCCAAAATTCATGCTTCAATGATTATTGGAACCAAAGTAAACTTTGTTTAGAGTAAGCCGATAGTATCTTCAGTGCACAGTAACTACTTCAAAATCAGTATCAAAGTTTTACAAATATTTATTAAGAACAAAACAGAAAACTTATCTGAATGAATTTAATTTTTCAGTAACACAATTATCCATCTCAATTACTTACAATTGGGGTTGCTTGCAATCATGTATATACGTGCTAGCATAAATACCATAAACTTACGGCTACTACACAAGCTGCAGTAACAATTAAATATATACGTGTCTTAACCACACTTACAGTTCAACCAAAGAGTACATACTTCCAAAGAACGAGTTTTTGTATGAAGACAGGAAAATTCTTCCCAGGGAAAAATATGACAGCCAGTAGAAAACAAATTGAGTAAAATTTCAAACGAAAATATTTTTTTGGTGCCGATTTTGAAATTGATTGACATTTTTGGCAGAGAGTTTCAAAACTGTAAACATTATGTAGGGAAATTTTGTTTAACGAACGATTTTTAAATTTGTTGGCCCTTTACGAAATGGGGATCTTTAAAATTACTAACAGGGTAATCACATTCAGCATGGAAAATCAAAAATTATCTACCAGGGTGATTTGCGAAATTTCGACACTTGAAACTTTCATCTATTAAATTACAGCTGGACTGGAACATCCCTTATGACAATGCTTTGTAAGTTTTGATAACTAATTAACAATTTAATCCGACTTTAAAGCTGTCTAAAATAGTGTACATACACAATAGTGCTCCGCATGGGTACAAAAATGTTGTACCTGGACCTGAACCTGTACCTGAATCATGGGTACATGGATTTTTTGAACCTATACCCGTACCTGTACCTGAATACCCGGGTTCAATTTTCCTGAACCTGTACCTGTACTCAAACCAAATCAGGAGTACCTGTACCTGAAAAGTACCTGTACCCAAAAAGTACCCAAAAAAGTACCTGTACCCGGGTATATTTTAAAAGTACCTGAACCTACCCGGGTATTTTCCATTGTACAAATTTAAAGGATTACCAAATATTTTACACGAAATAAAAAATTAAAATATCTGCGACCAAGACATTTTGACTCAATAAATTTATTTATCAGATTAGATATATTTTTATTATTTACTCTTCGAAAGAATGACTAAGTACTGGAATTATCAGTGGCTAAAAATGATTACATAAAGGTTGAAAAGGATAATAGATAGCAAAATCTACGATATAAATAAGTTCAATCCAACAATACAAATGCAGTGTAATATTTTGTAAACGTTCAATAATGGCAAGAAATTAAACGATTAAGAATTTGTTTTGCACCCTGCAATTGCTTTTGCAATGGAAAACATTTTTTTAGATTCAAACTCCTCAGATTTTAATTTCAGCCAAGCTTTGAAACAAAAACATTTCCTACCGTAACTCCACTCTTATATAAGCGTTTATGCGTCAGATAGGAGTGGGACTGTTCCGGAATGTTCTAGGATTTCTTGGAATGGTCTGGTCCTTGAGCCGGGACCAGACCATTTTATCTGTTCTCAGTGTAGGACCAGGACCATAAGGTCTTGTAGACTGTAGGACCGGAACCATCTGGTCCGTACAAATTGCTGGAACAGGAACATAAGTTCTGTTCCTCAAAATAACTCGGACCAGACCGGAACAGAACAGACCAGACCATTAGGACCGAACAGGTTCATTATACGATCACAACATGCAAACATTTGACAATTTAGATAATGTTTTGAGTAATTTATTTTATTATTTGAAACAAAGTAAAATTGTCAGTAAAATGAAAACGAATGAAGTTCTGAAAATTGTAATTCGCGGGAATTGGAAATACTTAAATGGTTTATCTATCGAATCTGGTCCGACCATTTGAAATGTATGCTGGAACGTTCCAAATGGTCTGGGCCAAACAGAGGACCAAACATTCTGGTCTGTTCTTTGAGCTGGACCAGGTTTAATTGGTCTATCAAGGTTCTTGGACCAGATACATTTGGTCCTTTCGTAACCAGGGAACAGACCGGAACAGACCATGGAACAGACCAGAACGGACCAAAATTTCTGGTCCGGACCAGAACAGTCCCATTCCTAGCGTCAGAAGATCTGGGCCATAGGAGAAGGCTCGCTCAATCTTAGATCTCTGTTCTTTAGCAGTTCCAGGAACTGATAAAAAATCTCTGGTCATTCCAGCTAATGCTGGGTAACTAGCCACGTGTTCCTATACGGTGGAATTAGTTTTCCTGACTGAGTTTATATACGTATAAATTTTAATGTAAAATGTTTCAAGGTCAAAAATTCGGAGGAGTTTTTAAAGCTCGACAACACCTTTACAGGCGTTACTTGGAAATTATTATTGACTGAAAAGTACCTGAAAGTTCAGGTATTTTGCATTCAGGTTCAGGTATTTACCCAGTGCGTACCCGTACCTGATGGGTTTATACCCAAAAGATTACTTTTTGTACCTGTACCCATACCTGAACCTGAACCTGAATTTTCAGGTATCTAACGACTGAACCTGAACCTGTACCCAAATTGGATGGGTACAAGAAGTATGTACCTGATACGTACCTGTACCTGAACCTGTACCCAAATACCCGGGTAAAACCTGTACCCATGAGGGGCACTAATACACAATTGTATACAATAAACAACACGACGGATTAAAATACTTACTAGGATAAAACAGTTTGGTTTATGCTCTTCAGTTGATTTTCTTCAAATTCCAAGCATCTTATCTCCAAATGTACACGTTCAAATAGTAATTAAAGGATGACTTTTTGACGTACATGATCTGCACGCACCAGGTATCAGACCACATGTCATCTGTCTTAGACCAGCCTGTAGGGAATTACAAATTACCATGTCGTTATTTTTATCGCAAATACAGTAAATCACAATGAATAATTCTGAAATGTCATTTTTATCATCATTTATGAGTTTTTCATTCTTGATTTCCTAACTTCAGTTTCAGATTTCATCCCGATTGCAAAGTCAAGATTCAAGTTCTATTCAAGTTTCAAGTTTGACTCCAAGTTTTAATTCATGTTTCAAGTTGGACTCCGAGTTCAAAGTCATGTTTCTACTTACACTCATGTTCCAGATTACACTGTACTTCAAACTCGTGTTCCAACTCACACTGGACTTCAAACTCATGTTCCAACTTACACTGGACTTCAAACTCATGATCCGTTTTATTTGAATTCAAACTCGGGTCAAACACAGGTTCAAGTTTCAGGTCATGTTCCAACTTACACTCAAATTGAAACTCAAGTCTTCAACTCAAGTCAATTTGAGTTTTAAGTTAAATTTGAGTTCTAATTTGAATTTTAAGTTAAATTTGAGTTTTTAAATACTTGAAAGCCCACCGCAATTTCGGACACTTGCATAACAAGTATAACAGGAACTGCCAACGTCTTCAATATCAGGATTGTTCGAGAAACTAAAATTGCACATTTTTGCACGCCCACAGGAACCTAACGAATAAAAAATAGTTACGAACAGTTGATTCCATATTTCGCCTCAAATTATGGATACATTTAATATAATTTAAAACGGTCAATTTTCTCACCTGTGAATGCTGAAACAAACAATTCTTGCAAATAAGCAAATTCCATAGGGCTTCGGGGAGAATTCCAGTTATAAATGTTAGGAGAAGTAAACCGCAAGTACAACTTAAGTCACTGTACATCCGTCTAGTTCGAATCCCAGAGCTCTGCAAGTGTCATACAATAAGTTAGCATAAATGTTAGTACTTATAATTGTGAATATTTTAGGTACACCGTGCTCTTTATAAAGAGCCCCCAAAAAACTGGATGTCATTAGAACTAGTACCCCTCAGGGGTACACAAATATTTTTCCTGAACCTGTTCCTGGACCCACAAAACGGGTACTTTAACATTTTGCACCTTACCTGTACCTGATCTTTAATTTAGTTCATAGTAACTGTACGCAGTTCTGTCCGACTTCTGTGCGACAGTGGGACAGCCGGTCCAAAGGGTATCATTCGTCATTGCAAAAAAATTTCAAAACCAGAGAGTGCTTCCCAAAATTTTGTTCAATCAACAAAACAATGAATCATCACTTGAAAATTAAGGATTTGGACCCTAAAACAGGAATTACGCTCTTGGATCATGGACTGCTGAAAATCCATGGTCCTGGGACAAATATAGAAATCGGACCCTGTCTGTACCTAAAAAGTCCCCCAATAATTGAGCCGCTGGGTATAGGTAAAATAAGTAGGGGTAAGATTTTTAAGAGGGGGGGGGGGTGGTCACGACAGAATATTTTCTGGCATCTTCTAATATCGTCAGCATAAAAGATGTGGTCATGTACCTGATAGCGGGAAATTGTCCTTGTACGACGCCTCACAAGTTTTTGCAGTTGGAAAAAAAATAGAAGTGTTGCTATGAAGGAACCGAAGCAGCAGAGAAAGTAAATAATTTTCCACGACAATCTTTTCAAAGCAACAAAACCCATACACTCCTCACGTGCAGTGAAGATTCCAGAAACAGAGAAATAAGAAAATGTTCCAATAATCACAGAAAGCCAAATCATGCAAACCAGTTTTCGAACTGTCCCATGAGTCATAACACTCATGTAATTTGTTTTTGCCAGCGTCATCCAGGCATTGATTTGTATGACAGGAAAATGTAGTGCCGAAATTAAAGTACAGCCCTGACATAGAATACGTAAATTCACAGTTAAACAGAAATAATTTCCTCTACTTTGAAATAAATTAGGTATGGCATCATCCAATAGTAATTCAGCGGTTACCGAAACTCCAATCAAGAGGTTTACTAAAACAAGAGACATATTTAAAATTAAACCAGGGGAAATAGGTCTTTTGTACCAACAAACTGACATGAAAACCATTAGACTAACTCCGACGGCTACAACACATAACAGAAAATGAACAAAGGAAATGTGGGTGAACGAGTGGTACAAATAGGGCGGAGAAGAAATATTCCTTCCTTCCTCGAAATCCCGCAAGTTACGTTTTCCAAGTTCTTCCAGCTCCATGTTTCATTCTATGCAGAAGTTTTTTTCACTCCATCCTATTGGATATCTATGTTCATAAAAAAATAGAGTGAGAAACTACATACATGACAATTATAAGTACACCATTATAGATGAGCATAATAATGAAGTCTTAATATCTGAGAAATGGTCATAGTCCTATCTCATAATGCAATGACTCAAAAATAAAAGTCTCGGCACAAATTGATGGTCTTCAACTTACTCTTCAGTTCAGGAAAACCAATATTTCTGAAGGAAAATTCGACAAATTCCACATGTGGAATCCGTTGATATTATCGTTAGTAAAAAAAATCTAAATGTGATCCCGGATTTTGGTAAATTTATTACTATGTATCAGTGACTGTAGTTCGTAGTTATTTTATGGTCAATAAAATAACTACGAACTACAGTCACTGATACATAGTAATTAACATGTCTTTGGAATTCTTCCGTCACTCCAAACTTTAAACTATAGAGACACGAAACCATATAATTTTTCACACACTAGCCAAAACAAATATTTTGTGAAACATAAAAACTTAAGATAAATATGGAATTATTACATATATAAGAAATATTTCCCCACCGAAATATTATAAAGCTTACCATTTGGGAAGCTTAATGTCAAGGTAACAGTAGAACTTTCTTGTAAACATCTCCAATAACTGAATGCTTGTTTCTGGTGACAACTATCACTTGTGTAATGCTGAGATTAAAGAGGATGAGTGCACATTTTGGAAGCCAGGTTGAAACTAAATCAATTTTCGAGTTAATTATAACATAAAACGAGTCAAGCAGAGAAATGCATTCCCGTTTGACGGACAGCTGTGAAAAACAGTCGGAAAACAAAAGGAATCAACCCCAGTCCCTTGATGCTACTATTTGCAGTAAATGTGATTCAATTTCACTTTTGTTTTCAGTCGGCCTGCGATCCCATCACAGTGTGAAGTATAATTACTTTATAAGAGCATCCCATTTCGTCGCTTTGGCAAGTTAATCATTTTAAATATAAGACATTGGATGTTGTGATAACACAACGACACTTGCATTATCACAGATAGATATACAAAATGCACATATCACTTTACAAGAACATCTCGCTATGTGTAAAAGTCAAACTTTGCTTCTTTTAGCAGTGTTGTTATATAGAGCTGGCACTGTAATTCAAAGCATGAAATTATATTTGACAATCACCGTAAAACAGATGACCAGGTTAAAATGTCATGCGTTTGTACCACAGCTGTTCGTGGAAAGAACAATTCGACAGAGTGTGAATGCCAATAACAAATCGATCGGAAGTGATTTGAACCTCATTTCTGGAAATCATATCATCAATACAAGAGCTAAATTCCTGTAAACTGGTGTGTCCCGGGTGATTCCACCCAAGTGTGCTGTAAAATATGAATATGCAGTACATATTGACTTATATACTCAAAACTCGCTTTACCGGATGACTAAGCATATACAGAATGACACGAAACGACCCACCCTAGCATGTGTTAATCGATTGAATGATTTAAAAGTTCAATCTTAGACATGGATATAGTGCGTATTGCATATTTACACCATTACTGACACAAAACAATACTGGAGACAAGATTTTTGTCCCGCAGACAATTCCGCCCCATCCCAAAATCTTCGGGACAAAAAAGTTCGTTAAGATTCCGTCCTAAAATAACATGGGGACAAAATATTTGTCCCGTCCCGAATAGAAGCCCAACATAACACCTAAATTGAAACAACTCCTTTACACACAAAACGTGACACTTCCAGTTAATGTCAACAGCTCCAAGCAGAAATCTTATACCGGAACCGGTCGGTATAGACCCATTATATATTATACCCATTTATGACTATATGCACGTCCATCACCGGCGACATAACAGGTACATGTACTTTAGTGTAACTTCCAGAAAGTTATGCGGGGTGAGCTGGAGTTGAAGCCAATATTCGAAGGTACGATGAGATCAGGATTAAAATCAGGTCATCTAATTACCTTGGCTCTTATCAGTACAGTCCTGATCAGACCTGCATTCGAACCAAATATTTTCAAATTTCGTATTTGGTTTGTATTTAAATTTGAATTTCAACTTCAATTGGCTTGTAAATTTGTATTCGGTTTATTTATTCGAATCAGATTCAAAGGACTATTCGATTTATTCAACCGAATAAGACATGAAATTTGAATTTGAATTTTATTTGATTTTCGAATATAATAAAATTCCAGATTCGGTTTGAATTGGATTCAAAGTTGGTTTTTCAATTATTCCAAATTATCAACACCAATAACCCTTTGCTCATTGTGATTTAATTTTCTCCAAAAATTCGAATTATTTGGTAATAATAGGTTGCATTTTTGTAACCGTAATACTACCAGAATGTATTTAATGTACCCTGTTGAAACGTTGTTTTTATGATAATTCATAATTATTGTCTTGGTTCTATAGTTTCTATATATTAACTATGATTGTTAATTGTTACTAATAGTGTAATAATTTTACATCTCTTTGACTCTTAATCTACAAAAATTAATATTTTCTCAATATCAGAATCTATGGTTTGTAATGCTCAATCATGCTGCCATCTACTATAAAAAAGGCAACTAATATAAAAATTCCAGAGCTCATCAGCACTTTGACCTATCAACATATGAAATAAATGATTCTCTTGGTTCTTGTTCTTTAAAATACAATTCTTGTACGTCTACAAGTCAATTACATTTAGAACACCAGAACTATCTTCAGTGAATCTGATTAAACTTCAATTCCTTTTGGCACAGTATAAGAAAGCTAAAGCTGGTCACCTTGTAGCAACATAAATTGGCCCTTCGAACCGGATTTTTGTGAATCCGTAATTATATTACCTTGTATCTCACCTTGTAGCAACATACCCTTAAAAACTACTTTATTATTATTTAATATATTGGATTCAAAGTAAATTTTTATCTTATCAGTAAACAAAGTAACTAAAGTCCACTAGAAAATAACAATAGAACTAAACATTCAGAATGTCCTACTTATACATTCGAATCATCTAATTCACCCAACATTTTACTAACAATAGCATAAAGTCGGCATTTCTGTAAATCGGACTTCTTAACCGCCATTTGATGAATCAGGCTTTCGTCCTCATAGAGACCTACTTGTGCCACGACCAGTTATCACGTGTTGGTGTTGACCATTGGCCTTTTTGCAAGGAACGAACTCAATTCGAAAAACCAAATTCGAAACCAATTCGAATACGAACCGACTAAAAATTGTATTCGCATTTGATACTAATTCGGATTTCAAATACCTGTATGAATTCGAATTTGAATTGTATTCGGTTTGAAATTCAATCAATGAACAGTTAGGTTATTCGCATTTGATTTGAAAATTCAATTTAATTAAACTTGGCGATTGTATTCGGTTTGATTCGAATTCGATCCGAAAATTCGAATAATATTCGTATTCGAAAACAGGTCTGGTCCTGATCAAATAAATATCATCACATCGAAATTGTTTGCAGTTGGCAACTTCAAAATAACATGTTTCTAAAAAGTACCATTTTCATTTACGAACCCATTTAAAAAGTGTAGGTTATGAAATGAAAATAGTAGTTTTATGAATTTAGCCAACGATATACAGAATAAAAATATTATCGATCATAAATCCTGGAAAAATGACTCGAGAAAAAATCAGTGTACATTTCGTTTTCTCACAGGTCTCCCAAAGATTGCATTTTGCAGTTTCCATGTGAGAAACAAATTACCGTATGGGTCCCAAGTTCAGCATAAAATATCAGATCGCCATCCGTAATATCCAGACACATGTATATGTACATGCGTGTAAGTTCATATATCCAGAGTGCAAGAAGTTCATTTTACATCATCTACAGTTTGGAAACTAAGTTTCTAGAATAAATTATTTATACAAGCACAGGTGATTCACAAATTTTAATGTTTAATATATCATTTCACATCCAAGCGCATTTATCTGCACTTGAAATAATTGATTTTAATTGAATTAACTTGCATTCGACAACATTATATTATTGTCAACACCAAAAATTATTATTAGCAGTACTTCGTACTGTTATTCTACACGTGTGACTAATTTTCATGATATCAACATGCAGAGGCGTGGAATATTTTGAAATATTGTATTTAAAATAGTATTTGAAATACATTCCGTATTTTGTATTTGGTATTTTTCTCGCCGTATATGTTTCAAAATATTTTGTATTTCGTATTTTAAGATCAACGAACGTTAAGATATTTTGTATTTATTTATCTTGTAACGTTGTCCATCTCGTATTTCAAATACAAAATACAATTTCAAAATACATAGCTCTGGCAACTGCCAAAGTTGCCCCTAGCACATGTTCCAATACATATTTTAAAACTAAAATCACTAACTTGAAACATTTTGAAACCAATTCTTTCATTGTTTTGGTTTGTTTGCAGTACTTACTTATTGGATAAATACATTGAATTGAGTTTATGTGGGGGCTATAAAATAATTAGTAACGACAACATAAAATCGGTAAAAAATTACCCGGGAGTTATAAGGTAATTCGTTTCGAGGAAAAATATTCTGTATCTAGGGTAATGTTATTTACTTTGATCTACACAGATGCACAGCTGTAATTACGTGCCTGTGAACTTACATTTCCTGAATAATTTTCGGATATCGAATTATTTGGTTAAATTGTCCAAGATACTGTGTTTGAGAGATTAAACTTGAGATACAGTTACATCTCAGACATTTACTTTGAGATGAATTTGAGAGTATTTTCAATATGTATTTTATATTTGAAATATGGTATTTTCATTTCGTAATTTGGTTTTTGTTGGAAGCAAAGTATTTTATTTTGTATCTTGCCAAAATTCCTACGGATGTTTGTATTGTATTTTGTATCTTAACTAAGTTACTCCTAGTATCTGTATTTTAGATTTAGATTTTAATTTTTCTGGAAATGTATTTGTATTTTGCATTTTAATAATAAATTTCATGTATTTTCCGCACCTCTGTCACCGTGGTTTAGCAGTGAATTTAAAATTCAAACAATAAAAATTAAAGCATCATATCTATAACTCTAACATCTAATGTTACTACAGAAAGCAAAACCACAACAGTGAAAATATCCACCAAAACATTTTCGTACTCCTTTCCTGCAAGAGATTTTCAAATCAACGGCCCAATTGTATAAATTGTTATATTCCACGATTTCCCCCAAAATGCCCAATATGCCCTTCTCTCCCTCAAACGAATGAAAAATGACCAAAATGTCTGGGTATTTTGGAAGGGGTAGTCGCCCAAGATGCCCTGCAGTACTTGCCCGCCCACTGAAAATGCCTGCCCCCACATACAATTTTTTGCCACGTGGGCAGCTTTTGAAAATGCCCTGATTTTGGGAATTTTGGGCAGGGTAAGTTTCACGGCACCTTAATTGGATCACTAACTTAGATTCAGAATATCCGAATGTATGCATCGAAGGAAAAGTCACAAATATGAATGTCTGGTTATTCGTTTGTTCGTTGTTAATACGTTATAACTCAAGTTCCACCACGATGTTGTCATTTTTATTTGAAAAAAAAAATTTCTAGATAGATGTTTTTAGATAGATAAAGTGGCAGCACGATTAGCTTGTACAGTTTATATTTTTAAGGAAATGATGTTTTGTCATTAATGACGATCTGGATGAAACGTCTTTTGGTAAAGTTGTAAGTATTTTACCAAAGGAGTGTCTTGCCCCGAAAAGAAAATGTCCTTGTTTTTTTAGTTTAGTGATAGGCATAGTATATTCAGTTACTTTAATATTTCTGAGAGGATATTTGCTTCAAACAACGCATTTCATTACGTAAAGTGAGAAGTATTTTTTGATGGAAAATCCAACTGCAATAAAGTAATGAGTCTACATCATAAATTTTTCAGAAATAAAAGCTTCAGAAACCTGCTCCATTTATACTCGTTGTTTAAATAAATATAAATGTGTAATTATTGCATGCAAACTAGTGTTTCTTGTCAACTGCAAGTTAACCGCAATTACTAATTGAACTTGCAAGTTCGGCTCAATTTAGGCTAGTTTACGAGGGAATTGCAATTTCTGTGTACTTAAATAGCAATAATTACAAAAGCATTAAATACTCGAAATTACCGGTTAAGCATAACTGAAATTTCAATAAATTCAATTGCAGTTACAAGTGCTAGCACCAAAGTTGGGCAAAATAGTTTGCCTCACCTATATCCTACATATATTTTCAATACCCGATCCTGCCTACATTTTGCCTACATTAATGTCGCTAAACAATATACCGACCTATATGGAAGAATTATTCGCAAGCCTACCTAGATTCCTACCTTTTTAAAAAGAAAACTATAGCCTACATTTACGTCTACATAATTGTAGCCTATATTTGCGGCTATGAGTAATATGTAACAGTTTATAGGGAATCTATGCTGATATAGGAACGCCTGAGTTGTCTCCGTACACAAGGATTTCCCCTATGTCAAATTGGGGTTCTCTGTTATACGTTTTATTAATTCATCCAAAACTTAGGTACATCACACAAAATTAAAGTTCCTCCACTAACAATAAGAGAGTTATGTATAGTATGTATGATAGCGCCAATATATAGATGTGTTTCTAGTTCCCCTCCGCCCTTGACATCACCTGGGATAACTTTATCGCAAACAAACATAATAACATTATTTATAACTATTAGGGAACTTACTGCAAGACTTTTGAAGTGTTCTTTTCCTTAGAACATGTACATAACCCCATGCATGCACCCTCATGATAACTAATTTGAATACCTCGTGAAAATTTAGCAAATTTTTAACTTATAACTGCACTTAGAAACAACATTAATTTCCTAGCTATTCATCAATTTTAGTAAAAAATTTAAGGAAGCACTATTTAAACAGTAGAAAATGTCCACAGCATATCATACATCAACCTAACGTAAATGCATGTAAAATGTGCGCCTACATTTAAATGAATAAATTATTATGCCTAACACATTTTACAGGCAATCTACACAACAAGTTATCCCCCTATCCTACAATGCCTACAATTAACATGAGAATTTCTTGCAGCCTATATTTTGCCTACTTGTAGGCCCTACATGTAGGGGAGGCGTCCGCCTTTGGGCCTTGCACAGCAAAAAGTTGCAATTTAAAAAATACTTATCAAGTACTTGCAACCGTTTCGAATTTGAGCGCAAAATTCTACAAATTGTCTCAATAAGCCATTCCAACCTAATAACTAATGTACATAATAATCACTAGTATGGTCTCAACGAGTGTAATTAATGTACTGACTACAATTTCGTCGGTGAGGAGGAAATTTATCTAACAATAAGTGAAATTTGATTAGCATCAAAATGTTCCCATTACCACAAAATTATAGAAAAATAGGCCAAATATTTTAAGGATTGTATATAATACATGTTGAAGGATGAAATTTCACACTATTTTAGCCAGACATGGAAAACGTTATCCGATAACGTTATTGAAAAACGTTATTAACCGAAAATTTGGCCTAACGGTTTTTGATAACTAAAACGGAAACACGATAAACAAAAATTCGGTTAAACGAAAACAAACGATAAGATCGTTTAATTAAAAACGGAAACGATAACAGAAACGGAAAAAATACGTTTTCTTTCGTTTTCAAGCAAACCTATAAAATCTACCAGTACGCTATCTCCTGGTCGTCAAATAAAATCAGCTTGACGGCGCGCTAGTGTTTCTGTTCGGTATCGGGAATTCCCGAGGTTCCGGTTCGGTTTCGGTTCCGGTCCGGTTTCGGGTCAACGGTTTAAAGAACCGTTCGATTTCGGTCCGGTTTCGGGTCGACGGTTTAAAGAACCGTCAAATTTCGGTCCGGTTTCGGGTACAAAAATTAAAACCGAAAGTTTTCGGGACGAGTTTGTTAAAGCTGCCAGGTTGGATGAAAACCCGAAACTTGCAGTCAAGTATTTCACAATTATCATTTGAAAATGCATCACAATTTTGACTTCCATAAACCTGAATCCCAAACATTACCTGCCATCTTCCGCTTAAAAGTAGTACTCTATAACGATTCGAATTTTATGGACAATGCACGTGTAGCACCGGAATGTAAGCTACCGGTTTCAGTCACTGCCCGTTTCTCTTTTAAGACTTTCAAAGTATTTTCTCCATTAAAATAGAGATAAATTGCGAAAATAGAACACACGAGAGTGAAGATGTTAGTGACACGTTTACAGCGGGTAGCAACAGTTCCAGCAAAAATAACAAAAAGTCCTTCCGATCAAGCATCCATCAACATTATAAACTGCTGGAATGTAAATCGAAATTCAAGTGCAATTATTGTGGGTAAGAACAAAGTTTAAATATAATTATTCGTGACAAAAATAATACTATTTATCATTTGTCAAGGCATAATTTAGTCGACATCTTTCCAATGCACTTATTGATAGCTTTTAATAAATCAATTCAAAACTGTGTTGATAGAAAAGTGTTGAAACGAGATTCGACTGGGTCTACATCGTCTTTACGAAAGCATGTTGCTAGAAGCCATAAATCTGTTGCCCTTAAAGGTGACCAAGAGGCTAACACATCCCAGCCCAGCATTGATAATTTTTTAGTCATGGATTCAAGGGTAAGTACAAGTAGATACTAAAGTGTAGTAAAGACTGACCATCGTAATTATTTTTAATAAGTATTAACGCTCATTACTAATCATCCAACAAATCGTTGTGTAGGACAAATTTGATCAACACCGATTTGAAAAATTACTGGTTGAGTTTGTAATCGATTCTAATCAACCGTTTAGTATCGTTAATTCGAGTGCGTTTTGCAAGTTTTCCGAATATTGGAGAGCTGAAGCAAGACTACCCAAAAATGATAAAATGAAATCACTATGTATGAAACGCTTTGAGCAAGAAAGAACGCTAGTGGTAGAAAAGCTACGGGTAAGTATTCGTCTATCATAAATAATTAGTAACGTAATTTTAATTTTAAATAAGGAGATTAGTGATTACTATTATTTTTGTTTTAAAAATAATAGAATTCGCCAGGTAAAATAGCGATTATAACGTACTGCTGGACAAGCAAAAATTCTGTTTCCTTCCACGGCATAATTGCTTGCTTCATTTCGAGCGATTGGAATTACGAAGAAATAATGCTAGATTTTGACATGATTGTTGGCCACCACACTGGAAAAAATCTAGCGTCTTCACTTTGCAAAGTTCTTGAGAATTATAGCATAATTGATAAAGTCATTTCCATAACGTGTGATGATGCGTCAAATTGCGATGCGTTCGTGAAAGAATTCGAAACTCTGTGCAAAGAAAAGGTATGTATCTTATGATTATAAAACTGTAAATGTTGAGATAACGTTGGTTTCATTGCTAGGGTCTACAGTTTTCGGCATTGCAACAACGTGTGCGTTGTCTTGCACATATTGTTAATCTTTCTTGCCAGGCCAGTCTAAATATTTTAAAAATGATGTGCAAAAAGGACGTTGTACTAATTAACTCCGATGACAGCGAGGATGAGGTAGACGATGATGAAATAAATATCTTGGAATCCGACGAATGCAGCACATCTGACTCAGAAAGTATTAGCGAAGGGGAACATGAAGATATGGAAACCGGGGAAACGTCCATGTCAATTTACTACCGGGTACGCATTACTTAAAAACAAATCCTTATGGGTAGCACATATATTGCGTGCATTTTCTACCACTAATGAAATATAAATATTCATGTAGCTTCGACTGGGAATATCGAAGATAAAGAAATCGCTACTGCTCCGGGGGAAGTTTCGAGAAGCTTGTCATTCCCTCAAGCTAAAACCCAAAATCCTCTTTCTGGATGTGACAACGCGATGGAACTCCACATATCTCATGCTGAATCGTGCGTTTGAGTATCGAAAAGTACGATATTAAAACTGCAATCAATTTATTTCGTAAAATGGATAAAAAATTTAATTACATTTTTTTAAACAGGCATTTGATTTAATTCTTCGTGATTGCAAATTTCTCCGAAAACTGTTACTAAGCAAAGCAGAGTGGTGTTTAATATCAGACATGATTACCTTTTTGCAGGTTAGTAGTTTTCAACATGATATCAAAGATATTTAACGCACATTAACACAACGATATTTTTAAATTTCAGCCGTTTTACAATGTTACGTTGCAACTTTCAAAATCAAAATCTCCATCAATGGCTCTTACTGCTGCCGTTTATATTGCACTTTACGAGCATCTTGAATCGTTTAAGGTAATACAACATTTTTTAGTACGATTAACATTTTGGCCTAAACGTTTTACAATATTTCCAGAAAGGAAAAGTTGGTGCTGAGATGCTAAATGCTGCAGAAGCTGCTTGTGATAAGCTAAATAAATACTATCCCGACTCCGACGGATTAGTGTACATCATGGGACTTGGTAAGACGCCATTTTATTACCACTTTTTACATATCTTCATTCTTCCGAATGATTCTACTTTAAAGAATTTGTCTAAAATTTCAGTGTGCGATCCCAGATGCAAACTCCAGTGGTACAGAATTGTGGGAATATCCAAGCAAGTTATAAGCCAAAATAAACAGTAAGTTAAACAGAAAAAGCCGTGACAACTCACATTATAGAATAAAATTTAAGGTTGTGAGGCAAATTTTTATTTGTTTTTAGGACTGCGCTGTCGTATTGGAACGAGTACTACAATGTTTCTGAAGACGAAACTGTAGTGGATGAAACCACTTCATCCTCGAATAATTTGATTGCAGCTCAAATGTCAAACCGTAAGGGCACAAGAATAGACGAATTCAAATCTTTTTTAACTGCACCCGTTGTGGATGCTCTAAAATATGATAATGCGTTGCATTGGTGGAAGGTAGTTTAGCTTGAATGTTCATGTAAATAGGCTTACTGTAAACATACAGTTTGTGACATCTAAAAATATTAGTAACGTGATTTGGTTTACATCTAGGAACATGAATCGGAATATCCTAATGTAGCTAAGATGGCTCGTGACTTCTTGTGCATTCCGGGTACCGGGATTCCGGTTGAGCGTGCATTTTCTTTCGGGTCCGACCTTCTTACGCCTAAGTGCATGGCTACACAAGGTGAAACAATTAGAAAAAGACTACTGTTGAAAGCCTGGTTAAGGACAGCGTCGAGAGAGTTCGAACAGCAAAAAATGAATTCAATTGCTGAGAAAATGTCAGGTGTTGTGTAATCTTTGTTGAATAAAAATAAGGAATAAATGCGATTTCTTATTTTATTTTTATTGTGTTTTAGTTACGTTTAACTTAAATATTTTATGAACTGTTGTCGAAACCAGTTCAGGAATAGTTTTTAGTTTCTGGATCTGTCCGGGAACAGTTTTTAATTTCGGGATCGGTTCGGGAACCGTCTTTAGTTTCGGGTTCGGTTCCGAGAAGGCAAAAATGTCCCGGACTCGAACATATCGGTTCCGGTTTTGGGAACAGAAATGAGATTTTTTTCGGTTCGGGAAAACGAGTAGGTTCGAGTCCATGTTTTGGTACCGTTCAGAAACACTACGGCGCGCTACGTCAGGCAGTATTAAATTGAGTGTATATTGTCTTTCAAAGTTGTATTTACAAATATGGTCTGACCAAAAATCAGTGCAGCTTTTCAACATTTTAAATTAAAAAGCGAGGATCAATCATCTCGATGTTTAGTGGAATGTTGTGATTCAACAGTTGGGGTAAAAGTTTACAGCAGAAATTGTAGAATTGATCTCATGTCTGATATTCAGCAGTTCATAGTATATTTTTCAAAATGAATGGTTTTAATAATTCTTCTTACCATAAAAAAGGGTTATCATGCTGAAAATCTTAAGACTATGAAAGACGCAGATGAAAAAAGGGTGAAATCCTGAATGCAGTTTTGTTCCTCCGAAACAAAGAATTTTGAATATAAAGGGGAAAATGATTTTGTATGATTTTTTTAGTATGTATTATGCATTACAAAATTATAGAAAAAAGATATTACAGCTGAATATCGTTGAAGCTGAATAAGCTTTGAATACCGTTATTAACGGTTTAACCGAATTTATTTTGAACAAAAACCGTTTTAACCGAAAACCGTATTTCGAAAAACCGAAAACAAGAACAAAAGCCGAAAACAAATTCCCAAAAACGTATGACTAGCAAACGAAAACCATATTTTTAGGTTTTCCAAGTCTGATTTTAGCCATGGAAGACTTAAAAGAAGGTTATTTCTTTTGTGCATCTGTTTCATCATGCATTGCCTCTAGATCATTTTATTTAATACACTTTGTTCAGTTTAGTGAAACAACATGTATATCATCTTTCTAATCGGAATTGGAAAGTAAGTATCGGTATTGGTATTAGAATTTAATGATATTCCAAAGAATTTCGATTCCAGTTTTATACAGCCATAAAGAGCCCTTTACGATCTTTTATATAGTATATAGTTATATTGTAACTTTACCTTTAACATTTTGCACTTCTACATGGTTTTTTCACAAATAGCTCTTTATCGTAGTCATAGAAATGGAAAGAAAGGCAGAACCATTTGTTTATGATTACTACGACTACAATAAAAAAGAAATACAAAAAAATGAAAGGCATGTTCCAATGTATTCTGTGGAACAACTATGGACCGCACAAGGGACCAAAGATGGGCCCCTTCCTATATCTAGGCCCTTTTATAGGCAAAAGGAATATTATTAGAACATGTATAGGGATGTATATAGGTAGGCATCTCCCTGTTTCCTATATTACAGGAAGGAACTTCGTGTTGCATTAGCCTTTATATGATTTAAGGAAGGCCTTTGGTTGAACATTTCCTTAAAAGGGGTAGATAACTTGACGAGGATTATAATTTATAGGCAAATAGGGAGGCGCATTATGTTAGTTTAATTATTGGAAGGAGATAGGCTAGGTGAATTAAAAGTCCCGTATTTGCAAGGGACAAATGAATTGATTTGTTAAAGTGGTGTAATGATGCCGAATTTTCTGAAATTCTCCAGCAAGTAACAACTATAATCTTGAGCATTCCAGTAACTTAGGTTGTATGTATTTGATGGGACCAAGTGCTCCCCAATGGTTTGGTCGAATTGTGTGGCATGCTTGAATTTGTGTAATGTCCGGTTTACCTTATCTTACCACTCCTCTTGCAGGTCGGAGCTGCCCTATTATAATCTATACAAAGGTATCAGGTTTACTGGTGATCTGATGGTGTCGTAGAGATACGCCCCATTAATCAGTCGCCAACATTCCTAACTCAAATATTACCAAAACCTATATGAGCACCGACGTAAGGTCTTTACCCCCAGTCCAATGTTCCAAGAACGGCAGAGGCAGAGTCATGCAGATCTGCCCGAGCTTACACACCAGCCCTATCAGGAGTCAGGAAAGGAAGGCAACTGCTTTGCTATGTATGCTGCGAACTGCATGTACGTCTTGCGTTCCGGGGGCGGCCTCGGTACACGCTCAACACACATACAGTCACGGCACACTACACAAATGGTATGTAGTTTGTGCAAACCTTACCTGTGCAGTTCCTGACTCCGAATTTAGCCCTTAGATCCCGGGTCAGTGATGATCCTCCGGCACAGGCACTCAACTCTGCAGCCCACAGTCACTGTCCATAGAGGACCAAAGGTCTTTGGGGATGTTATGCGTCCCTTGAACTGTAGGTTGGAGAGATAAGAGAGCCACTGACAGCTACTACCTCTCTCTCCGGCTCCTACGAGCGGATTCCAGTTACTATGGAAAGACTTTTCTCTGCATTACGTTTAATTTAAAACTATAACCTAGGTCGACTTCAAATTGACAAAAATAACAATAAATTGTAGGTTACATGCATAGAATTGGAATTGGAATCGGAATTATTTAAAAGTGTTTGAATGAATTGGAATCGGAATTCAAAATTAATTATTTGTATACATGGGAATCGGAATCTAAATTAAATTTAAGCAGGTATTTTAATTGGAATCGGAATCTAAATTAAATTTAAGCAGGTATTGTAATTGGAATCGGAATCTAAATTAAATTTAAGCAGGTATTGTAATTGGAATCGGAATCTAAATTAAATTTAAGCAGGTATTGTAATTGTAATTTTCCCGATATTTCATCCCTGGAATTTGTTGTGGTTAGTGGTTCTAGGTTTTGGGTCTAAGTGCTGGCAAAAACTAAAAAAATGAATGGTTACAACATGGGGATGAATTTGGGACAGAAAGAGTGAACCTGAAATATGGTTTTGGGTTCGGGACCAGGTGTAAGTTTGTTGCACACTTAAATATATTTTATGATTATTTAGTTCGATCGACGATAAACTTTGAAAAAATATTCAAATCAAAATTTAATTCTCATAAATTGGTAGGCGTGGAATGCGATAGTAAAGTTATCAACGTATAATACTAACCTGATTATCCTCAATTAGGGATTTTCACAACTCAAGTTATCATGTTATTTGAACTTGAAGTTGTACTTCAAGAATTTAGACCTCAATTTCGTATTCAAGTATTTGAACAATTGTAAATCAATTTTTTAATTGACAGTCAATTATCGGAAACCAACTAATATGTTCAATATTTGAAGTTGACAATTACAAGTAATAATATTTATACAAATTGAAGTTGAATTGAAATTGACTTGGAGTTGATTTAAATTCAGTCGAACAATTTAACGTGACATTAAACAATTCTACTTCAAACTAAAAAATATAATAAATCACGTATTTATTTCTTTTAATACGTAAAATTACAAGAAGTTACACTTAATACCATCATAATAAATTTAAGTTTCCCCGAGTTTTTAGAAACATCGATTTTTGAAACTCCAAATGGTTTTGAAATTTCAGACAGCCCTAAACTTCGTCGGTGAACATAATGATTGTTTATGTCAACTGATTTCTTGTTTTAGTTGTCTGCTTGAACCATCTTCTGAGTCTCCACTAACAACTAAATCAACAATTTTCTCCCTTTCCTCACTCATAATAATAACGTTGATTAAACTCATGAGTTATTTTGACGTAAAAGATTTTATATGAAAGAGATTTCTGGAGCTTTGCATTGCCAACAGCGTGGCATTGTATCTTCTGTTCATTAAAAATGCTTTTTCCAACGCGCATGTTTAATTGATTCAAAAATTGTTAATTAATCAACTTGAATTTTCAATTATTTGTACTTCAGCAAGTTGAAGTTGAATTGATTATGCTTCTCAAATTAAAAGCTTTATTTGGTAGTTGAATTGAAGTTGAAACTGAATGTTCAACTAAAAATTTTGTTTCAACTTTTGTTTCAAGTTGGCTTCAATTTACAATTTTATTTTTTTAATAAATTGAAGTTGACTTGAATTGTAATTGTAAGTTGCAATTACTACTTGAAGTCGTGAGGAGCCCTAATCAGCGTATTCAGTATACTTGCATTAAATTTTTTTTAAATAAAAATTCGGATCTTGGAAAATGAGTTTCTTTGAGAGACGCCTGATATAAAATGAAATAAGTCTTCCGTTCAAGTTCGGCATTTGGTATTTTCTGACCAGGTAAAAGTGATTTAAAGCTGTTTTTTAAAATTTATGTAGCAAGTTCATAGATAAACAGTTTTTTCTTAGAGGGAAGGCTGTGCCTCAGATGATTCCTTCTTGGAGAAATTAGATTATGAAATTATTGCCAAAACTGTGTAAATTTTTTAAAACTTGTCTGGGATTTTAAAATTTCGCATATCATTGTTTTAGCGCTTACAGAGTATATAAATACTTTTAAAATGATGTATCGCTGATCTAAATGAAGTACGTCATTCAGAAGTTATTGGGATTTGTGGGTAGTCTCAATGTGCCCCAAATCTGTGTTTTTGAAAATCTGAACACCAGTCGGGCTTTATTTAAATTTAAAAAAATATATATTCTTTCATATTTTCTTCAATGTTTCTTTAGGGAAGAGGCGTGACTCCTTCTAGTCGACAAAAATTGACATGTCAAAAACTGCTAAAATTTACAGTTTTTAAAAAATTTCGATGTCAGCATTTTAAACATTTAATTCAGGGTCACCATATCGGTTCGAACCCGTATTGCAATTAGCTATAAACTTGGGGTTGCGTCAAGTTTTGCAAATCTTCTACAAATTGTATTGTAGTAAGGAAATAACAATTTCCTGTATCTACTTTTCTCAAAACTATAAATATTGTTATTTCTAATATCAGTAAGCACCCGACCCATACTAGGACCAGTACCCATTTTTTTGTTTGATTCCTTCTTGGCTATAATAAATGTTGAAATTTTGGTCAAAACATTGGTCAGTTTTATGGTTCCTCATGGGTCGAGTAGTTATCCATACCGTACTCGAATTGTCGGGCCAAATTCCCGCTTGACCTGGACTGGCGTCTTCAAGTACGAGTAAAAAATCATTTACAGTACTCGCAGAACGGAGTTGTTTCTTAATTTTTTTACAGAACGTTTTACAGAGTATGAAACGTTTATACCGGCCGACCCGTACTTGAACTCGTACTCGAAATGCACTCGCGTATCAACTATGCCGAAAAAAATTGTTTTGTGAACTTTATTTTTTATTAAGGAGAGATTAACGTAGAAAACAAGTAGTATATTCAGCTAAAAAGAATTTTTAACTGGAACTTGAAATGAAAATTCATGCAATCTATCTAGTCTACAAATAATTCTCTTTCTGAGAAAGCTGTGTAACATTTGTATTAAATTACACATTTCCTCTCTTGTTTCTGGGTTCAAATATGCTGTATATGATGCATGTACATTAAATCGGTTATGGTTTATATACCCTGCATTGGACCACGAAGTAGTGTGTTTTAGTGAGTCTATGTCTTGTGTGTTGCATGCTTGGCACAGTTGGGGATTGATCATATTCGGGTATTTGTCAACTGTATCGAGCAATTCTGAACTAGGTCCCAGTGAGTCTTGCCAGTATTCGGTTTTGACGAATGTCAATATGAATAAGAAGATATTGTGAATCAATCCCGGGGGTGTAAGGAAATATTTGATATTGGATATGTATTTTTGATTCTTGTCGCTTCAGAAGGTGCTGACTTCCGAGCTGATTTTGCACAGTTAACATCAACTGGTGATAGTTAGCTTCTAAGTATGCCAAGTTTCTGTTATCCCAGAGGTAATCATGTGTTGACTCTTCAGTGCCGCTGTAGGTGCAACGGTTTATACAACTTGTAGTCATTTTGAATTCCTTTTCGCACCTTTTTTGTAATTAAGAAAATATGGATATGGACTTTGTACTGGAGGAAACTACTCGAGTGTCAAGTATAAATGAAAGTACCAGTTCAAGTACTTTTGAATTTATGTCCCGAACTCGTATTTTGGTTTAAGTACTTTAAACGTAATCGTACTCACACTGATACTCGTTAGAAATATACTCAAGTCCGAGTACGAAAACGGATATTCAAACGATGAATACAAGTCCCAATCCTAAGTTGATACCGTATTCGATCCGTACTCATACTCAAAACTCGATTACCTACTCAAAACTCGAGTATCTACTCGAAACTCGAGCATCCACTCGAAACTCGAGTATCTACTCGAAACTCGAGTACCTACTCGAATATGCTATAGCTCCTCAGTAGAGTATTCCTCCAATGAAAGTATGAAATTTATGTTCAATGTAGAAAAGTTAATACAGCAACATGACTACAATATGGATAAAATAATTAATAGTTACTAGTATTACAGAGTCCAAGCAACGATTAATAATGTGAAAACTACTTGCACTGGAGATGAACTAACCCGTTTTTTTGTTTCCTATATAGTATTTATTTAATGTTTTCAATTGTTTTTATCTGCACATTTTGCAGCAGAATTAATATATAGATATTACACGTTATATCATAAACATTAAAAATGATTTGATACACCAATTCAATTGGAGGTTGAAAAATCGGGATGACGTTTCGTGATCCTTTAACTACTTCATTATCCAACGCAATGTTGAGAATATATATCACATAATCTACTGCAGCATTCCCAGCTGGAAAAGCAATTTTCACTTGCAGGTTTGCATGGTCCCTGAAATCAAACATTTTTATTCAAATAATATTGTCGTACTTAGACAAGCATACATGGCTATACATTCAGAATAGTTTTTGTTTATTACACCGTCAATAGGTGGCCCTGGTGTTGGAGGTGATTCCACGGTACTGCCAACCATAAGTGTAACCGCAAATAATACAAATATCAATCTAGAATTTTAACAGGAAAATCCACACTTTATTAACACATTATACCTTTATAAACAATACTACGTAACAAATGTTATAGGTTTACAATGTACTATGGTTTTAAATGATAATGTTTAAAATTTGTTTCAGAAAATTACTGAAATGCAGATTGTTTGCTTAAAATACCTCTTTAGCATATTTTCTCAGCTTTTTAAATTTGCTTACGCGATAAAAATACTCGTTTTTCTTACAACGAATCAAGTGAAGAAACACTGGGAAAGTCAGAGGTTGTTTTAAAATTCATGCTACTTTTGGATGATATGGGCACCGCCCGAACAGAATCCTTGAATAAATAATCATAATAATAATAATAATAATAATAATAGCAAATAGCAAATAAACACATTGTTTAAACGAATTATTACAATTGGCTTGAAGATTCTCATTTCATAAAACTGAATACAACACAATGTGTACAATACCAAGACTCGTAAACAGTTTGAAAACAAAAAAACAATTTTATTGTTAGTTCTTTTTTCTTGACGATTAAACAAGTCATAATTAAATATTGTTCAGGATCGGCGTAATAAAACACGGTTTGCAGAAGTATTTAAAATACGAGGCTACATGATCCAAAACCATGACTTTATTTCATAAACATACATACTTTGACCCGTACATATATTTACCGATGGTAGCAAATGCAAAGTAACATAAGAAATTGATTACTATTAAATAAAATCTGCTACAGACGGGGGTAGTAAACTTAACCAATTTGTAATTATTTCAGCACCCTTGAGAGCAAAAAATAACTTTCTGAAGGAATATTATTATAAAGGGATACAATAACTTTGGAAGCAACATATGAGACGAATGTAACGTGTTTTTTTGCTCCTGTGTAGTAGTTGCTTATAATTACAACAAATTATTTTTTACGGAGAGAAATAATCCAATTTTGCAATTTGCTTTTAGTACGACCACTGGGAGTGTTGTTGCATAAGGGACAAGATCGCAGACTGTTGAGGTTATTTAAATTTCATGTAAGATTTAAAGAACTTAAAAACGTTTTAGTTCGTAGATTATGGCACGGCACTGAATTTAAGTATTTTGCTTATTACATTTTACCCGAGTGGCAGTAATTCGTAATTTTCTTAAAATGTTCCAGTATCTTGTTTTGTGGTTTTGTTCATAGATGGGCATTTTTGTATCCCTCTGCGCGAGGGATGAACAATAGTCTACTTGCACTCTCCCTCGTCATCAATCAAGCGACACGTTATGGATTTTTCTCGTCTTCACCTTAGTGTGGTGCTAATTTAAAATATATACCTCGCCCTGGTGAGTGCTGAAGAGGATGAGAACAAGTCATAATGTATGAGAGGCATAAATTACATTGGGTATGTAATGTAAGATGTAAATGATCAGGTGACAATGTAAAATATTCTAATTAGATATATTGAACTGAGGTAAAATTATGTAAACAGACTTCCTTATCACTTAGTGAAGTTTTCCTACTACGAAGTATAAACCAGTGTGTGATTGACTCTCCTCTGAATAGGAATAAAAACTAACCTAAAGAAGTCAATGCTGAGAATACTATGCTCATTCATTCAATGCATATCGTAACCCTACTGAGAGTGCATTAAATAATTAAGTAACATACACTACAGTGGCGATCCTGCCTAGGATATGCCAAGGATTTTTTTCTCAAATTCAACAAGTTAATTCACTTTTTTTACTCGACATTGGAAAAAATATTTAGATTATTTAAACAACACTGCATTCAGGCTGGATAGCTGGAACAGTTTTGTTTTAAAGAAATAGCAAAATGAGCTCCACAGGGTCAAACAATGACACAATGAGTACAGAGGATTTTGAGAAATTAGTAAAGGAAATGGAAATAAAGCCTAGAGCTCTAAAAGCAGTCACAGAAGGAGTGTACCCACAGGATTACGCTGGAACAAAGTTCGATGACAAGCAAACTCCTCTATTAAGGGCATTGGTCAAGATAAGCGAAAATATTTATTGGATCATTACAAGGCTCCTTTCCCCAAAGTCAGGGCTAAGGATAAAGCCCAGACTATAGTGCTGGGAGGAAATCTCAAAAACGAAAATCGTATATTTGATCCTCAAGTAGTTTCCGGAGCCAATTTCTTGAAAAAGGTGGAGAGATTTTTTAAGATGAAAGGGATAGTGGAGGAGCACTGGATAGATGTCGTTGCATTAATTTTAAAGGGAGATCAGGAGTCTTGGTTTGAATGGAAGCAGGATTGCTTCTCGGACTGGGATGACTTCAAAGATGCCTTTTTAAAAAAATACGACTCTTAAGAGCAACGCATAGCTCGAAAAACATTACTGTATACCAGAAAGCAGAAGGTAACGGAGAAATTGACAAGTCCAAGACAGATTCCACGTCCAATTCAAAATAGGAAATTGACAAGATCAAGGCAAATGATAATGACAGTGGCTCTGTCAAATCAAATGGGAGCGGGCGAGGCGGTCATAACTCCAGAGGGACATTCAGGGGCAAATCTAATGCAAACACAGGGAACAAGTCAAATGCAAAAGGCAGTGACTAGTGTTTTTATGCGACAAAGCAGGGCATGTTGCCCGATTTTGCCCAGATAAAAAGGCAGTGCTGCCGATAATAAAGATAATGAACAAAGGACAGGAATGTTCCTTGAATAAAGGAGACAGAGGGGACTTTTCCCAATCGGGGGTAGAACCGATTCAAAAATTGTTAATTAATCAACTTGAATTTTCAATTATTTGTACTTCAGCAAGTTGAAGTTGAATTGATTATGCTTCTCAAATTAAAAGCTTTATTTGGTAGTTGAATTGAAGTTGAAACTGAATGTTCAACTAAAAATTTTGTTTCAACTTTTGTTTCAAGTTGACTTCAATTTACAATTTTATTTTTTTAATAAATTGAAGTTGACTTGAATTGTAATTGTAAGTTGCAATTACTACTTGAAGTCGTGAGGAGCCCTAATCAGCGTATTCAGTATACTTGCATTAAATTTTTTTTAAATAAAAATTCGGATCTTGGAAAATGAGTTTCTTTGAGAGACGCCTGATATAAAATGAAATAAGTCTTCCGTTCAAGTTCGGCATTTGGTATTTTCTGACCAGGTAAAAGTGATTTAAAGCTGTTTTTTAAAATTTATGTAGCAAGTTCATAGATAAACAGTTTTTTCTTAGAGGGAAGGCTGTGCCTCAGATGATTCCTTCTTGGAGAAATTAGATTATGAAATTATTGCCAAAACTGTGTAAATTTTTTAAAACTTGTCTGGGATTTTAAAATTTCGCATATCATTGTTTTAGCGCTTACAGAGTATATAAATACTTTTAAAATGATGTATCGCTGATCTAAATGAAGTACGTCATTCAGAAGTTATTGGGATTTGTGGGTAGTCTCAATGTGCCCCAAATCTGTGTTTTTGAAAATCTGAACACCAGTCGGGCTTTATTTAAATTTAAAAAAATATATATTCTTTCATATTTTCTTCAATGTTTCTTTAGGGAAGAGGCGTGACTCCTTCTAGTCGACAAAAATTGACATGTCAAAAACTGCTAAAATTTACAGTTTTTAAAAAATTTCGATGTCAGCATTTTAAACATTTAATTCAGGGTCACCATATCGGTTCGAACCCGTATTGCAATTAGCTATAAACTTGGGGTTGCGTCAAGTTTTGCAAATCTTCTACAAATTGTATTGTAGTAAGGAAATAACAATTTCCTGTATCTACTTTTCTCAAAACTATAAATATTGTTATTTCTAATATCAGTAAGCACCCGACCCATACTAGGACCAGTACCCATTTTTTTGTTTGATTCCTTCTTGGCTATAATAAATGTTGAAATTTTGGTCAAAACATTGGTCAGTTTTATGGTTCCTCATGGGTCGAGTAGTTATCCATACCGTACTCGAATTGTCGGGCCAAATTCCCGCTTGACCTGGACTGGCGTCTTCAAGTACGAGTAAAAAATCATTTACAGTACTCGCAGAACGGAGTTGTTTCTTAATTTTTTTACAGAACGTTTTACAGAGTATGAAACGTTTATACCGGCCGACCCGTACTTGAACTCGTACTCGAAATGCACTCGCGTATCAACTATGCCGAAAAAAATTGTTTTGTGAACTTTATTTTTTATTAAGGAGAGATTAACGTAGAAAACAAGTAGTATATTCAGCTAAAAAGAATTTTTAACTGGAACTTGAAATGAAAATTCATGCAATCTATCTAGTCTACAAATAATTCTCTTTCTGAGAAAGCTGTGTAACATTTGTATTAAATTACACATTTCCTCTCTTGTTTCTGGGTTCAAATATGCTGTATATGATGCATGTACATTAAATCGGTTATGGTTTATATACCCTGCATTGGACCACGAAGTAGTGTGTTTTAGTGAGTCTATGTCTTGTGTGTTGCATGCTTGGCACAGTTGGGGATTGATCATATTCGGGTATTTGTCAACTGTATCGAGCAATTCTGAACTAGGTCCCAGTGAGTCTTGCCAGTATTCGGTTTTGACGAATGTCAATATGAATAAGAAGATATTGTGAATCAATCCCGGGGGTGTAAGGAAATATTTGATATTGGATATGTATTTTTGATTCTTGTCGCTTCAGAAGGTGCTGACTTCCGAGCTGATTTTGCACAGTTAACATCAACTGGTGATAGTTAGCTTCTAAGTATGCCAAGTTTCTGTTATCCCAGAGGTAATCATGTGTTGACTCTTCAGTGCCGCTGTAGGTGCAACGGTTTATACAACTTGTAGTCATTTTGAATTCCTTTTCGCACCTTTTTTGTAATTAAGAAAATATGGATATGGACTTTGTACTGGAGGAAACTACTCGAGTGTCAAGTATAAATGAAAGTACCAGTTCAAGTACTTTTGAATTTATGTCCCGAACTCGTATTTTGGTTTAAGTACTTTAAACGTAATCGTACTCACACTGATACTCGTTAGAAATATACTCAAGTCCGAGTACGAAAACGGATATTCAAACGATGAATACAAGTCCCAATCCTAAGTTGATACCGTATTCGATCCGTACTCATACTCAAAACTCGATTACCTACTCAAAACTCGAGTATCTACTCGAAACTCGAGCATCCACTCGAAACTCGAGTATCCACTCGAAATTTGAGTATCTACTCGAGTATGCTATAGCTCCTCAGTAGAGTATTCCTCCAATGAAAGTATGAAATTTATGTTCAATGTAGAAAAGTTAATACAGCAACATGACTACAATATGGATAAAATAATTAATAGTTACTAGTATTACAGAGTCCAAGCAACGATTAATAATGTGAAAACTACTTGCACTGGAGATGAACTAACCCGTTTGTTTGTTTCCTATATAGTATTTATTTAATGTTTTCAATTGTTTTTATCTGCACATTTTGCAGCAGAATTAATATATAGATATTACACGTTATATCATAAACATTAAAAATGATTTGATACACCAATTCAATTGGAGGTTGAAAAATCGGGATGACGTTTCGTGATCCTTTAACTACTTCATTATCCAACGCAATGTTGAGAATATATATCACATAATCTACTGCAGCATTCCCAGCTGGAAAAGCAATTTTCACTTGCAGGTTTGCATGGTCCCTGAAATCAAACATTTTTATTCAAATAATATTGTCGTACTTAGACAAGCATACATGGCTATACATTCAGAATAGTTTTTGTTTATTACACCGTCAATAGGTGGCCCTGGTGTTGGAGGTGATTCCACGGTACTGCCAACCATAAGTGTAACCGCAAATAATACAAATATCAATCTAGAATTTTAACAGGAAAATCCACACTTTATTAACACATTATACCTTTATAAACAATACTACGTAACAAATGTTATAGGTTTACAATGTACTATGGTTTTAAATGATAATGTTTAAAATTTGTTTCAGAAAATTACTGAAATGCAGATTGTTTGCTTAAAATACCTCTTTAGCATATTTTCTCAGCTTTTTAAATTTGCTTACGCGATAAAAATACTCGTTTTTCTTACAACGAATCAAGTGAAGAAACACTGGGAAAGTCAGAGGTTGTTTTAAAATTCATGCTACTTTTGGATGATATGGGCACCGCCCGAACAGAATCCTTGAATAAATAATAATAATAATAATAATAATAATAATAATAATAATAATAATAATAATAGCAAATAGCAAATAAACACATTGTTTAAACGAATTATTACAATTGGCTTGAAGATTCTCATTTCATAAAATTGAATACAACACAATGTGTACAATACCAAGACTCGTAAACAGTTTGAAAACAAAAAAACAATTTTATTGTTAGTTCTTTTTTCTTGACGATTAAACAAGTCATAATTAAATATTGTTCAGGATCGGCGTAATAAAACACGGTTTGCAGAAGTATTTAAAATACGAGGCTACATGATCCAAAACCATGACTTTATTTCATAAACATACATACTTTGACCCGTACATATATTTACCGATGGTAGCAAATGCAAAGTAACATAAGAAATTGATTACTATTAAATAAAATCTGCTACAGACGGGGGTAGTAAACTTAACCAATTTGTAATTATTTCAGCACCCTTGAGAGCAAAAAATAACTTTCTGAAGGAATATTATTATAAAGGGATACAATAACTTTGGAAGCAACATATGAGACGAATGTAACGTGTTTTTTTGCTCCTGTGTAGTAGTTGCTTATAATTACAACAAATTATTTTTTACGGAGAGAAATAATCCAATTTTGCAATTTGCTACGAAACTAATCTGATCAAAAGATGCATTTACATTGGTTGAGCGTGAGAAAATGAGACACAAATGGATTTGGTTATATCGTTGACTTGTATCATACGATTTTGTGGTTTCAGTCAACAATAAGATCCCGCGACCCTTTTCAGTAATTATGATCGTACCTAACAGGGGAGCCACAAGGGGGTAATAAATAAGTGTACACTTGAATGTATTTGATAGATGGTTGTTTTATGGTTTATAGATTTAGTACGACCACTGGGAGTGTTGTTGCATAAGGGACAAGATCGCAGACTGTTGAGGTTATTTAAATTTCATGTAAGATTTAAAGAACTTAAAAACGTTTTAGTTCGTAGATTATGGCACGGCACTGAATTTAAGTATTTTGCTTATTACATTTTACCCGAGTGGCAGTAATTCGTAATTTTCTTAAAATGTTCCAGTATCTTGTTTTGTGGTTTTGTTCATAGATGGGCATTTTTGTATCCCTCTGCGCGAGGGATGAACAATAGTCTACTTGCACTCTCCCTCGTCATCAATCAAGCGACACGTTATGGATTTTTCTCGTCTTCACCTTAGTGTGGTGCTAATTTAAAATATATACCTCGCCCTGGTGAGTGCTGAAGAGGATGAGAACAAGTCATAATGTATGAGAGGCATAAATTACATTGGGTATGTAATGTAAGATGTAAATGATCAGGTGACAATGTAAAATATTCTAATTAGATATATTGAACTGAGGTAAAATTATGTAAACAGACTTCCTTATCACTTAGTGAAGTTTTCCTACTACGAAGTATAAACCAGTGTGTGATTGACTCTCCTCTGAATAGGAATAAAAACTAACCTAAAGAAGTCAATGCTGAGAATACTATGCTCATTCATTCAATGCATATCGTAACCCTACTGAGAGTGCATTAAATAATTAAGTAACATACACTACAGTGGCGATCCTGCCTAGGATATGCCAAGGATTTTTTTCTCAAATTCAACAAGTTAATTCACTTTTTTTACTCGACATTGGAAAAAATATTTAGATTATTTAAACAACACTGCATTCAGGCTGGATAGCTGGAACAGTTTTGTTTTAAAGAAATAGCAAAATGAGCTCCACAGGGTCAAACAATGACACAATGAGTACAGAGGATTTTGAGAAATTAGTAAAGGAAATGGAAATAAATCCTAGAGCTCTAAAAGCAGTCACAGAAGGAGTGTACCCACAGGATTACGCTGGAACAAAGTTCGATGACAAGCAAACTCCGCTATTAAGGGCATTGGTCAAGATAAGCGAAAATATTTATTGGATCATTACAAGGCTCCTTTCCCCAAAGTCAGGGCTAAGGATAAAGCCCAGACTATAGTGCTGGGAGGAAATCTCAAAAACAAAAATCGTATATTTGATCCTCAAGTAGTTTCCGGAGCCAATTTCTTGAAAAAGGTGGCGAGATTTTTTAAGATGAAAGGGATAGTGGAGGAGCACTGGATAGATGTCGTTGCATTAATTTTAAAGGGAGATCAGGAGTCTTGGTTTGAATGGAAGCAGGATTGCTTCTCGGACTGGGATGACTTCAAAGATGCCTTTTTAAAACAATACGACTCTTAAGAGCAACGCATAGCTCGAAAAACATTACTGTATACCAGAAAGCAGAAGGTAACGGAGAAATTGACAAGTCCAAGACAGATTCCACGTCCAATTCAAAATAGGAAATTGACAAGATCAAGGCAAATGATAATGACAGTGGCTCTGTCAAATCAAATGGGAGCGGGCGAGGCGGTCATAACTCCAGAGGGACATTCAGGGGCAAATCTAATGCAAACACAGGGAACAAGTCAAATGCAAAAGGCAGTGACTAGTGTTTTTATGCGACAAAGCAGGGCATGTTGCCCGATTTTGCCCAGATAAAAAGGCAGTGCTGCCGATAATAAAGATAATGAACAAAGGACAGGAATATTCCTTGAATAAAGGAGACAGAGGGGACTTTTCCCAATCGGGGGTAGAACCGAGAAAGGGTCATACTCAAAAAACTGAAAATACAGGTCGAGGGTGAAGCCAATTCGGTCCTGTGTCCTGTACTAACTATTCACATTGGCTTCTTACCAATTGTATTCATCTACATAGCTGAGTGTAAGATACAGTCTTCTTGACACTGGAGGAACGGAAAGTTTTATTAACCAAGAAACTGTAGAAACGCTAAAGTGGACTGATTTGGTTAAGTCATGTTCAAAGTACGTAGAGACAGCCTCACATAAAGTGAAGTCAACAGGAGAAATTTTCTGTGAGTTAAAGATTCAAGGTCGAGCATTCAAACAAAAATGTAATGTCATGCAAAGGACTTCAGTACCAATAGTTCTTGGTAATACCAATAATAATATGGTTCGAGAATCAAACTCAGAATTTGCAGCTGGAATTGTTTTAGTGGATAAGAACAATGGGACAAAAAGGATGGCACTCGATTACCGTGAAGTCAACAAAGTCACGGTCACAGATAGCTTCCCGATGGCGAACATAACATGGATATTACGCCCACTTACTTTAGCCAAATATTTCGCAAAATGCAACATGGAATGTTTCTACTGGCAAATTGAGATGGAGGAAAATAGTATTAAGAATACTGCATTTATCTCACACAGCGATTTATTGGAATGGTTGGTCATGCCGTTCGGATTGAAAAACGCAAGCAAAACTGCACAAAGACTGATGAATAAAATTTTTAGAGTTTATCAGAAAGCTTTTGCAGGTCTTTCAAGATGACGTTTTAATTTTCTCTTACTCTTTTGGCGAACATTTGGATCACATTAGGAAAATGTTGACCAAATTAAGAAACGATAATTTAACTTGTAATAGGGACAAATGCTAATTTGGCAGGAAAGAGGTTTTATTTTTCGGACAATCATTTCTCATATTGGAATTAGGATGGACAGCAGCAAGGTTCAGGCGATAGTTCATTTAGAGAGACCAACCTCACGAAAACACATACAGAAGTTTCATGGAATGTGTAACTTCTACGCAGATTTCGTGAATAGGTTTGCTGACAGGTTTGAACCTATGTTTAGGCTGCTACACAAGAACTCTAAGTTCAAATGGACTGACGAACAGGAAAGAGCTTTATAGATATAAAATCTGCAATGAGTACTGAGATAGTACTTATTGGGATTGACTATACGAAACCTATCATTGTTGGAACAGATGCGAACTCCGTTCCCAACACCACAACGATACCCTTACTCTCAAGCTAGCAGAACGTGGCTTCTAATGGAGTTTCAACCCACCCTCCGCAACTCATATGGGAGGGCTTTGGTAGGCGACCGTAAAATCCTGCAAATTCCACTTGAAGAGAGTCCTCGGTCCCACCCCGCTCGTATTCGAGGAGTATTCAACGTTTCTAGTCCAGAGAGAGGCATGCCTCACCTCTGGTCCACTTTGGAGGACCTCTGATGACCTTGAGAAAACCTCAGCACTTACCCTAGGACACTTCATAATGGAAGCTCTATTGATGGCGATACCCGAACCGAACCTAAAGGAGCTTAAAGTGAACACCCTGGACCGTTGGCAGCATATACAACAGATGACGCAACACTTTTGGGTCAGATGGTTGTCTGAGTACTTGCATCACCTACAGAAACGGACCAAATGGGAGAAAATTCATAAGAACGTTAAGGAAGGAGACGTGGTGGTAATAATCGAGGACAACACACCTCAGAAATGGAAGATGGGAAGGATCCTCCAACTACACCACAACCCAAGTGACCCCAAGAAATTAATCCGGACGGTAACTATGAAGACCGCCGAAGGCATCTACAGACGTCCGATCCATCGACTCTGCCTACTACCCACAGAAGAGGAATTGCCGATTGACAAGAATTAGTTTAATTCCGAGACTATTTTAGCCCTTGATATAATACTATTTAATTTTAAAGTCACATCCAAAAATGTGCCTTGGCGGGTGGATTGTTTACATTCGCCTCTCTCACTCCAACACTTATTCACATTTATTCTGACTATTCGCTTAACTATGTCTAAGATTATGTAAAATACTTGTAAGGTAATACTGGCTACACTTAGAAGTGTAGTCGTATTTGCATACTGATACTAGACCACTTCTTGACTCATTATCATCCAGGTCAATGTTATTTTTAGCTTCTCTGGAACATTCGTTCCCTCCAATGTATGAGTAAAAGGATATATATGAACAAATCGATGCCTTTAGTTTTCAGTCTCCTACGCGGCTTTCAAGAGCAAGCAACTTCTATTCTTGATTATTTTGTGGTTATTATTATTTTTATTATAGTATTGGTAAATATGTCAATTCCACTCATCACATTTTTATTTCCGCACCGTTTGTCACTCTAACTTTTCTCTGATTTTGAGCTCTCTACTGAGAAATCACGTTATTATTTTTAACATAAAAATTGGTACACATGCAATATTTCAGTAGTGGATTAAAAACCGGAGTTTTTGTAACCAAACCTCTAGTTCCGGATATATATATTATGTTTATTATTTATATTATTAAGTTATCTTACCTTAGGTTTTTAATCACCGTTCACACCACGTTGATATTCAGTTTTTAACGGTCATATTAGGTTTTATAAACAAAATCCCAAAATTATGCTTTTGTAGCGAATGGGACCTTTGACCTCACATATTTCGGAAAGCCGACTGTGAAGGGGTAACATGAATTATATGCGTTCTCGATAAAAAGCAAACTTATGTTCAACCGGTTTCATCAAAAGCATTATAATCTACATGCAAATGTATTTGTATAGCGTTTGCTTTTAATCGAAAATAAATAAAGTTTACTTAACCTCTTCAACGACGAAATGCTACTTGCTGCAGCGCAAAAAAACAAGGATATCCTTTTGTTTCCATGCGTGAATGTCGGGTACATATTTATCGCAAAAGAATATGGAGTATTTTATGAAAACGAATGCTTGTGCTTACACTATGCAGGCTAACATGCTTTCACATTTCACTCCTGGACAAGGTCCAGGCAGGTTCTATTTTGAATCTACTCCCAGCCCCTTGTCCAGTGTAGTGTTTTTCTAACTACCCTGATCCTATCTCGTCTTGGTTAACTCACGTTGTGCTATGGGTGTAATTTCTCCTGTTTGTGTAAACTGCTCTCTTAAAATTAGACCTAGAGCATTACATTTGACTTGTTACACATGCAAACGTTACTTTCACCGAACTTGTGTAAATCTCAGTCTCAATGTTTACCGTTCAATTAATTTGGACTTGTGGTGCTGTGTAACCTGCTTGAATAATACTGACCCAAATCCTGATAGCACATCTGTGACTGACCTTGACGCAAGTTTCTGCCTACCTGCACCGACTTTATATAAGGTACACACTCTCTCATGTAAAATTGTAAACCTTTACTGCCTGAACATTAACAACTTTACAGTCCATAAACTAGAAGAGCTAAAAAGCATAATCTGTAATTTAAACTAATTGAAACATTTTTCAATAATAATACAAATGTTAATATTTATATACGCACGGGCCTCAATCTAAACCCGGAAAAAACGGGCGCAGTCATTTTTACCAGGAACACACGTATGAGGATAAGTACACTTTCCTACCGTGGGAACCAAATCGCCATCCTCCCAAGCATAAGATACCTAGGAGTGATGTTAGATAGTCACCTTACATGGAGAGTGCATTGTCTCTCCATTGCGAATAAAGCTAATTCATCATTACTCACTATCAAACGCTTGGTCGGAAAGAAATGGGGTATTAACCCAAAAATTGTAAACTGGATGTACACGACAATCGTGCGCCCCATTCTGGAATACGCAGTTGTCGTCTGGCATCCTGGTTATAATGCAAAATACACCTTTGCAAAAATAAACAGTGTGCAAAGGCAAGCTTGTCTCAGTATCACAGGTGCCTGCAAAAGCACCCCAACTGCGACATTAGAAGCAATTTTAGGCATTATTCCGCTAGACTTACATCTACAGGGAATAGTTGTCCGAACAATGCACAGATTAAGGGCCAGAAACCACTGGCTCGGCGAATCTATGGCACATGTTAAACGCAGTCATGTTAGACTGTGGAATCTATGGGTGACGATGGAAACTATCCTACTGAGACCTAGCGATAGTATCATCCCGTCACAACTTGCAAATAACAATATTGGAATTGTTGTTGGCGAAAAGTCTGAGTGGACCAAAGACCTGTCACTAGACAACATCGGCCTCATCTGTTATACTGATGGCTCCAAATCCAAACAGTTAGCAGGCAGTGGCTTCTACATCATCAAGAGAGATGGGAGTTCGTGCAAGGCTATTTACTGCGAATCCAACCCTCTTGATGAACATGCAACTGTATTTCAATGTGAAATACACGCAATAATGTGCGCAGCCAAATTTCTTATTAACTCTAACTACAGCAATGAAACTATCACATTTTACAGTGATAGTCAGAGCTCCTTACTTGCCTTAAACAGCTCCTATACATCCTCAAAACTTGTACTTGATTGTAACATGGCGCTGAGCAGTTTATCAAAGGATAACACTGTTGGGCTCCACTGGATACCAAGTCATCAAGGTTTTGAAGGAAACGAGGAGGCAGATAAACTTGCGAAAGGAGCTTACTCAAAAGAATCCTTAGAAACAAGGATTCCAACTAAACTTCCAATTGCTACCTCAGTGGTGAAATATATCGTGCGCAGCAAACTGCGTGCCTTGCACACTGAGAGATGGCAAAACCTGAAAATTGGTGCTCATCCCAGATCACTGATAAATACTCAACTATATGGGAACAAATCGGTGACCAAATTCTCACGAGTCCACATCAAGTGGCTCACGGAGGTTATTTCCGGTCATGGCAGATTTCAAAAACATCTCCATAGAATTGGGAAGGCATCCTGCCCCCTGTGCACATATTGTGGCATAGAGGATGAGGACGCCTTTCACTTCTTGGCGACGTGCCCTGCCTTCTGCATCATTAGAAATATATATCTTAAGGCATGTACTCTAGACCTAAGTCTCCTTAAACAGGCGAACGCGAGCGACCTGTTGTATTACTCAATTGCAACTGGCCGCTTCGTAACCCGCCCAAAGTAAAGTGTACAGGGCAATCTGCAATGGGCCCACCTGATGGCCCGAGCAGTATCTCTCTCCAACTAGGTGAGAGAGAACCCCTAAAAAAATACATACAATGTTAATATGTATGAAATCCCTGGCTATAATGTGGTGACTAAAAATCGGTCCCAGAAGAAAGGAGGTGGTTTTTTAATTTAGTTACATAATCGACTCAGGTATAAAGTCATCGAACTTGATGTTGAGTATTTCAACTCTGATGTTGAACTACTAGTACGTAAAATTGGCCTCACAGAATTCCAATCACTAGTAGTTATATTGATCTACAGACCTCCTAAAAGCTCTATAGCAAACTTTATGCTTTTTATGGATGGACTATTGCAGCATATTAGTAATATGAAGTATCTTTGTGTACTTGTTGGAGATATTAATATTGACCTGTCCAGTATGTCAACTGATGTAATTAAGCTTCTATCATGCCTGCGTATGTACAACTATAGCAGGTAGTGAATGTACAGACTAGGAGAGATTTTGGTAAAAGGCACTCTAGTTCCCTTATAGATCATCTTTATATCCCTGTAAATCTTGTACTTGATTGGAATAGCAGTATCACTGGTCTATCTGACCATGACTACATTACTTTTAAGTATAGTCTTAAGAAACCTTCTTCCAATAATGTAAAAGAGATACAGTTCCGTAATGTTGATGATATGGACTGGATGTCTTTCAACTCTGAACTATGCAAGATAAATTGGGATTTTCTTACTAATGCAAATTACAGCATTGACTTCGTTTACAATGTTATCAGTACAACTGTGAAGGTCCTACTTGACCAACATGCTGCTATAATAAGGAAGCGTGTAAAGTTCAAAACTCATTCCTGGGTAAATAATGATATTCGTAAGCTTATTATACAAAGAGACCGGATTGAGAGTATTGCAGTTTATTATATGCAGATTATTTTACTGTCCCATGCAACTATACTGATAGAGATATACTTGCGTTCAAAAACTCTATATCAAGTGATAGTGACTGTGGTCCTATAACGGGTAAGGAAATTTGGACCGCTGTGAATCAGCTGCAGCGCAAGTCTAGTTCTTATGAATGTATCAACCGTAAGCTTTTCTGCAAGGCACCACTTGTAACTCCTATTGTGCTCTTGTTTAACCTAATGCTATTAAATTGTACTATACCGTCACACTTCAAGACAGCAGTCATCACTCCTATATATAAAGGAAAGGGAAGCAAAGGTTGTCCTGACTCATACCGACCCATTCAATGCTTACCTTTTCTCAATAATGTCTTTGAGGAAATTATCTACATGCGTTTACTCTTCGAGTGTAAACATAAACTGGATGAGACAGCACGGATTTCGTCGGGGACGCTCTTGTTTCACTGCTATCTTTTGTTTTGTACATAAACTATGCATGTATTTGTGTGTACCCTCTGTCAAAGTGCTGGCCGTGTTTATTGACTTGAAGAAGGCATTCAACTCTGTTTCCCGTTTACTTCTACTGGAGAAAATCAACAGAAATTTCAAGTGCAATTCAATACTGTTAAGAGTGCTATCTGATTATCTACATAACCGAAAATTCAAGATATATGTGAACAATAAGCTATCAACTCAATACCCAGACCTTAATGGCGTACCTCAAGTTATTATACTAGGACCGTTTTTATTTATACTTTTTTTAAACGACATTGATAACTGTTTAAACATTGACTATGTTTCATATGCTGATGACCTGGTCTTATTTATTGCTGATGTATGTATAAACAGAGGGTCGGAAAGATCTTCCTACCCCACCCCCCTCTGCTAATCCTTCAGGAGCTGGCACTGAAAATGCACCTCCGAAGGTTATAGCCACTACAACCAGTGAAGTGGAAGAATCGCCCCTACTGGAACACTCCACCATCATCACCATGGCTGGTGATGATGCAGGGAGAAAGATCAGTGCCAAGGCGTGCCAACACTTCACCTTGGAGTTGTACAAGCTGTACAACGATGAAGCAAGTCAGGGGCAAATTCTCCAAATGAAGGAGCCCACACTTACTTCATCTGGTCGAATTAGAGTTGATTGCTTCAACTCTCACACTCAAGATTGGATCTCGAGCAGGTGTCCAAATGTGAAGTGGGTGAGTCCATATGGAACTCATACCTTCACGGCCTGGAAACCATCCGAGGTCCCGACGGGGAAACCCGAAAACCAGGCCACTTACTATGTTCGTGTAAATGGCCCTGTGCAATCGTTTCCTGAGTTCCTGAAAAGACTCAAGATACAGAATCCGGGGCTTACCACTAACAGATGGAGTGAGTTCTGGTCTGCCAAATCTCTTCCTGGGGCACCACTGCTTGGATGCAGTAGGATCATTGGTATTGATCCTGCCTCAGTGGAGTATCTGCGCGCAAAAGACTTCACGCTTTTCTACAGCGTGGGCACACTACGCTTTGAGGCAAGATTGAAGAAGTCTGAGCGCGCCAATCCTGATCCTGTGTGAATGCTATGCATTATCCTCTTCCCTCCTTACTGTGTAAATGTCTGTATCCTTTAGGCTTGTCCCTGGGTCACGTAACATGGGAGTACCTATTATAGATACTCCCCATGTTTACACGACCCAAATTAACTTGCATCATTGTCGTGATGCGTCAACTTCACTTATGAATTGGCGCGACAGTCTATTGATGCAACAAAAGAATGCAATGCATTTGCACAATAACAGTAAAGTGCGCCATGCTCATTCTCTTATTTTCCTCATTCAAGAACCATATTTGGTCAAAAATAAAATCTCTGGCCTTGGTAAAAGAGACAATTTATTTGTTGGAACAATAAACGAAGCCCCCAGGGCTTGCATTGTAACAACCAAGAACATAATGGCTACTCCTCTCTCTCAATTCAATGATAGAGATTTGATGGCTATTTCTACCGAATGGAGAAGCGGAACGATTGTGTTTGCATCAGCCTATTGCCCTGGTGACACACAAACGACTCCCAGCAGATCTATCATAAATCTTGTTGAATACTGTAATGAGCTAAATATCCCGCTTGTTATGGGTGCAGATGCAAATGCTCACCACACAGCTTGGGGTAGCTCCAATATAAACTCAAGAGGCCAGCAGCTACTTGAATTCTTACTAAGAAACCATCTTCAGACCTGCAATGTGGGATATAAACCCACATTCATAGTTGCTAATAGACAGGAGGTCTTAGATGTTACAATAACAAATAGCTGGGCACATAGTCTAATTAGACAGTGGGACGTTCTGGATATTGAATCCATGTCTGATCACTTGTACATTGGATTTTTTGGTGTCCGCCATGAAACCAAACCCAATAAAAGCTCGTAATATAAGGAAGGCTGACTGGGAAAAATACGTCCATTGCTTATGTGAAGATCTAAATGGTGTACACATGGAGGCACCTCCCAATGTTGGTAAACTTGAGAGTCAGGCTGTGTTGATAACATCATCAATTCAAAACAGCTTTGACAAAGCATGTCCACTAAAAACAATTTCATGGAGGCAGAAAACTGTTCCTTGGTGGACCAACGAACTGTCTGCACTCCGTAAAAGATCTCGTGGTCTCCTCAGACTGGCTGGCAACCCCAATGAGCGTGATCCATCAGCCTGGGAGAACTACAAGAGATGCCGAAATAAATATAAAAAAAGTTTTAAGAAACGAGAAACGCAAGTCTTGGCAGACCTACTGTGAGAGCATAACCTGCTTACCAGTAGCGGCTAGACTCAAAAAAGTATTAAGTTCGGAGAATCGGAAAACTCCTAGCCGCATAAAACTCCCAAATGGTATGAACACAATGGATGATTGCCAGGTTCTAGATGAACTACTAGCTCACCACTTTCCATGTGGCCCCTCGTTAAACTCCATAACTTGGGATCATAACCTAAAGGAAGTGACGGAGCTAGACAAAATAGTTAATCCATCCAAAATAAAGTGGGCAGTCAGTACCTTCGGTCCCTATAAAGCTGCTGGTACAGACAACATCTCCCCAATAGTTTTACTAAAGGGTCTGGATGTTCTCAGTACGCACCTGTGCACAATCTACAAAGGTTGTTTGACACTAGGCTACGTGCCACTAGAATGGCGCAAAGCAAGAGTGATATTCATTCCGAAACCTGGAAAAGGCTGTTACGAAAGTGCGGCTGCTTGGAGACCCATTTCACTTTCCTCGTTTCTATTGATAACACTTGAAAGACTAGTTGATTGTCACATAAGAACACATCAACTACAAGCAACCCTTAGGGGTAACAAACAATTTGCTTATTTACGGGGAACCTCCACAGAGGCAGCACTTCATCGACTTATATGCTACGTGGAAAAAGCCCTGGGAAATAAGGAAATTGTCATAGCAATATTTGCGGACATCGATGGAGCATTTAATAATGTGTTATTTGCAGCGATGGAATCGGCACTGAGCAGATCTGGAATTGACCCTGTAATTTGTCGATGGATAAATCACATGCTGCAGTCCCGATTAGCTTGCTCCACATTGAGAAGCTCTCACAGCGAGAGAAGAGTTGAGAGGGGAACCACGCAGGGTGGTGTTTTGTCTCCTCTAATTTGGAATCTCGTTATGGATGAGCTACTCCAACAGCTCCAAACCAGGATGCCATCTGTCTTATCACAAGGATTTGCGGATGACGTAGTCCTTGCTCAGGCAGGAAAAGACTTCAGCACATGTGCGGATAGAACTCTTAAGGGCCTAGCCATCATCGATGGATGGTGCACACGCACGGGCCTCAATCTAAACCCGGAAAAAACGGGCGCAGTCATTTTTACCAGGAACACACGTATGAGGATAAGTACACTTTCCTACCGTGGGAACCAAATCGCCATCCTCCCAAGCATAAGATACCTAGGAGTGATGTTAGATAGCCACCTTACATGGAGAGTGCATTGTCTCTCCATTGCGAATAAAGCTAATTCATCATTACTCACTATCAAACGCTTGGTCGGAAAGAAATGGGGTATTAACCCAAAAATTGTAAACTGGATGTACACGACAATCGTGCGCCCCATTCTGGAATACGCAGTTGTCGTCTGGCATCCTGGTTATAATGCAAAATACACCTTTGCAAAAATAAACAGTGTGCAAAGGCAAGCTTGTCTCAGTATCACAGGTGCCTGCAAAAGCACCCCAACTGCGACATTAGAAGCAATTTTAGGCATTATTCCGCTAGACTTACATCTACAGGGAATAGTTGTCCGAACAATGCACAGATTAAGGGCCAGAAACCACTGGCTCGGCGAATCTATGGCACATGTTAAACGCAGTCATGTTAGACTGTGGAATCTATGGGTGACGATGGAAACTATCCTACTGAGACCTAGCGATAGTATCATCCCGTCACAACTTGCAAATAACAATATTGGAATTGTTGTTGGCGAAAAGTCTGAGTGGACCAAAGACCTGTCACTAGACAACATCGGCCTCATCTGTTATACTGATGGCTCCAAATCCAAACAGTTAGCAGGCAGTGGCTTCTACATCATCAAGAGAGATGGGAGTTCGTGCAAGGCTATTTACTGCGAATCCAACCCTCTTGATGAACATGCAACTGTATTTCAATGTGAAATACACGCAATAATGTGCGCAGCCAAATTTCTTATTAACTCTAACTACAGCAATGAAACTATCACATTTTACAGTGATAGTCAGAGCTCCTTACTTGCCTTAAACAGCTCCTATACATCCTCAAAACTTGTACTTGATTGTAACATGGCGCTGAGCAGTTTATCAAAGGATAACACTGTTCGGCTCCACTGGATACCAAGTCATCAAGGTTTTGAAGGAAACGAGGAGGCAGATAAACTTGCGAAAGCAGCTTACTCAAAAGAATCCTTAGAAACAAGGATTCCAACTAAACTTCCAATTGCTACCTCAGTGGTGAAATATATCGTGCGCAGCAAACTGCGTGCCTTGCACACTGAGAGATGGCAAAACCTGAAAATTGGTGCTCATCCCAGATCACTGATAAATACTCAACTATATGGGAACAAATCGGTGACCAAATTCTCACGAGTCCACATCAAGTGGCTCACGGAGGTTATTTCCGGTCATGGCAGATTTCAAAAACATCTCCATAGAATTGGGAAGGCATCCTGCCCCCTGTGCACATATTGTGGCATAGAGGATGAGGACGCCTTTCACTTCTTGGCGACGTGCCCTGCCTTCTGCATCATTAGAAATATATATCTTAAGGCATGTACTCTAGACCTAAGTCTCCTTAAACAGGCGAACGCGAGCGACCTGTTGTATTACTCAATTGCAACTGGCCGCTTCGTAACCCGCCCAAAGTAAAGTGTACAGGGCAATCTGCAATGGGCCCACCTGATGGCCCGAGCAGTATCTCTCTCCAACTAGGTGAGAGAGAACCCCTAAAATACATACATACATACATGTATAAACAGCCTTTTTATAAATATGCAACTCTGGCTGGATAAACTTCAAGGCTGGATGCACTTGAACTCGCTTGTTATTAGTACACAAAAAACAAAGTATGTTATTTTTAACAAATCAACCAAAGCTTTAGTTGTGGATGAAAGACTACAAATTGGTAATGAGGAAATAGAACGATTGTGGTCATTTAAATATTTAGGCATTATAATTGACGATAAACTAAATTTTAAGGAACATTGCCATTATGTACTTAAAAAGGTAACTGAAACGATGGGAACAATTACTCACGTGCGTAGATATCTGAATGTGAATGCTCAGTGCATGCTTATAAATGCTTTCGTTATGTCGCATGTTGATTATTGTTTGCTTATATGGTGTAACACTTGTAAGTCTAATCTAGGCCTTTTAAAGGCAAAAATTTACAGATTCTTGCTTACACTGTATTCAAAACGGGGTTTACCTAAAATGAAAAGAATCCCTCTTTCCTTACTATATGAAACATATAATGTCCTAACAGTACAGGAACGCATTGTTTTTATCCGTAATAAGTTTACGTTTTCACTTGTACACTTTGGTCATTCAATTATGTACATTAATGGGCTTGTGCTAGCGAAGCTTAATCCTTCCAGACTGCGTTCTGCAAGCTGTATTGCACTTTACCGTCCCCTTGCTAAGCTTTGTATTGCACAAAAAAATATTATGTATTCCTGTGTAAAAATCTGGAATGACCTGCCATCTGAGACTCCGAAAAGTACATTTGTGTACTTTTTTAGGAATCTAACTAAACTTATTCTTGTAAATCGTAACTCTGATACTACACTTATATAATACTGTATATTACTTCTACAATTGGTAAACTGACTCGGCCTACTCTTGATAGTTTTGTGAATGTTTTTGTTTGATTTTGTGGTGTCTGGAATGAAAACCAATACTTGTATTGATCTCTTTGACACTGAAATAAAGACCATAATAATAATAATAATAATAATAATAATTTGAACGAAATCTGTGAGCAGGAATAGGTCTATTTTCTTAGTCAAGTCTATTCTATTCTATGAACTTTCCTTCATTACCTAACAAGTCTAGTCTAGACTAGTCTTTCTGAACCTCGCGAATCGCCAGTCTATTCTAATCTATTCATTTCGCTCCGCTTTAGCCACTAGTCTAGTCTATTCCCTATTTTCCTAGTCAAGTCGGACTAGACTAGGGCACCAGTGATGGTAAGACAAGCATAATTTTTGGGCGATTCAGTCAGTTTTTGCGTTCAGTCTTGCTGACGTCATCATCATGGTTGGGTCCGTCACTACACTATACTATTTGATGACAGGAGGTGATGGCAGTATGAGGGGGTCCTAAAACATACACAATTTTGATGACATCATTTATGGACGCTCCTTTATTCGCCATACATATACACTAAATCCGAGAATTCCTTCCTATATTTTAGGCAACACTTTCATTTTAGTCCTACCTATATTCCAACAGCTAAAAATTATGTCCAATGTACCATTAAAACGAAAATCGTATTTATATAGGGAGTAAGTATGTGCGGACGTAAAAGAAGCGGAGTTTTAATTTTTTGGAGAACGTTGCGTGATCGGACATAATTGTTACCAATTATTACAACAAGCCAGAAGATGCCGGTTACAATCCAATATCAGCCACTGGCCTGGACATTAAATTACTAGTAAAAGCCCCGTGCTTCGCACAGGAGCAGTTACTTGTGTAAATAAATAGTGTAAATAATAAAAGTGTAAATGGCAATATATCTCTGTTGAGAAGTGAAATGGCATAGTTTTGCTACTGTGTAGCAGTAGTAATTGTTACTGCTATTAGTTTTAATTGAAGAAAGTGAAATTATTTTATTTAGCTATTTTTGTCATTTCTAAGTTATTTGACAATAGCAAAAGTATTGAATATTACTTTCATAGTAATAATTGTAATGCAAGTACTATGAAATGTAGCATAGCAAGCTTATGTAAGTATTAGTGCATTTGATCTGGTTAAGATGCAATGATGACTAGTGCTTGTAATGGAATGCATTATGACACGGAACTGTTAACATCTCAATAAATACTCTTGTTAATCTTTAGAATAGTAATTCTTGTATTCGGGCAAGTAAATTACTTAATTACAAGTGCAACCAATAACTTTCATAGTAAATCAAATTACATCGGGATTTTACTATTTATCAGTCAGACACACCTCAACAATCTCGTATCAAGGTCTGTCGAGAAGGCTTAATATTGATATCCCGCTTCGCCAGGCAAAGTAATCTCATATAAGACGTGAAGTATTAACTGTAAGACGAACAATTCGTTTCATATAGGTAGTTGGCAATTCATCATCAAAATATTATGGGACAACAGCTTCCGGCCCACTAAAGTTTTCTCCCAAACTCAATATTGGCTATACACGTGGAATTTAACTAATCCCTTGATCAATTTAATACCAACATCGTTATTAAACCTTGCTGTTGCATCACTGTATGGTGCTTCACCCCTTGGTGCATCAGCACAACGTGCTGATCAAATATGATTTTTTATGTTATTATAATTTGTATATAGATCCGTTGTACCGCAATATTGTAACTGAAGTCTCAGACACTGGACGAACTGATTATTTAAAATGAAAAAATGAAAGGATTTCATATTAGCGCAACACATTTAACTTGCTATAGTTACTAAAGTCCATGGTTCCTACAAATCCATCTTACATTCTAATGATATTTTTAGGGATATAAAGATCAAAACTCTGGATGCTAAGGCTTGTAATTATTCTTCCTAATAAGAATCCCACACTAATGTGAACTAAGTTCAGTCATTAAAATTCCCCTCTTATCAAATTCGTCAGTGCTGTAACCGAACGTAGTTTTTCTCACTACCAGTCTTAATTTAATCCAAATTTGATGATTTATGTCTAATGTTTATAATAATTATGGTTAGCGCTATTAAGTGATAATCTAAAATTGCGTAATATTGCGAGCTATTGCAAGCAGTTGGTATATGCCGAGAAGAACGGCGAGCTGAGCGAGCTGAAAAACGTCTCCTCTGCGACAGAGTTTCAGCTTTCAGCCCGCTGTGCTTCTCGGCTTGTTGTATATACCACCGACTTGCTTGGCTTAAGCCGGGATGGTTTGAATTCGTGAAATAAGCCGCGAAGGTTTAAATCAAAGGACAGGAAGTGGTCAATATTAATAAATGATTTAACCCGATAGTATTGGCGTTTATTATATTTCAACTAATAAAATCCACATAAAATAAAAACCGGTTGTTACCATTTCTTGCCACTGGATTGGCCTTTATTGATAAAAGCCGGTTTTTTCCAACCCTGCAGATCACGCAGCGTTCTCCAAAAAAATAAAACTCCGCTTTTTTTACGTTCGCTACTTAATCCGTATATAAATACGATTTTCGTTAGTTACCTAGCAGCCCAATTTAAATATTGTGGCAGACCGGTAGTTCTCTACAGGATTTCCCGCACTTCAGTGAGTGTTATTTCTGGAATGGATCTTGATTCTTTTATTATTTTATTTCTCATAATCATTTCATTACCGAATAACTGCTTGCAAACATTAAATTCGAAGATGAAATTTTTTCAAATATTAAATACTGACGGTTGAATAAATTGTTAAAAAGGTGTTTTCCTTTATCCATTGTGGCTTTTAATATTAGCCAAGCCGGTGGTACTTTTGGGTTAAAACCGGTTATTATTGGAAGGTGGATTTATTTGGATACTATTAATTATGGCCATTTTATGCCAATCTATACAACCGGACCAGGCCGGTTAGTACCGGATTTTACCCAATATTGACCAGGCCAATTCTTGCCACTTGCCAACCCTGGTTGAAGGGTACCTATCGGTAATTTCACAAGGCAATGAGTAAGAGCTTGCATGCATCAATGCATACGCTAACTAAACGTACGATTGGACCGCATTAAACGTTTTATTGGAATCTGGTTTTGGGGTTGTTGGCAAATCCTTATTATTATTGGTCTCGACCTGTACGTTGATTTAAACTTTCGAGGCTTTGGCTTTACAATTCAAACCTTCGCGGCTCATTTCACTATATAGCAAGCCGCTGTGTACTATATTATTTCACTTTGTAGCCAAGCAAGTCGGTGGTATATCGTCGGTGAAGAGGCAAAATGATCTAGGTGCATGATCGATTAGAATCAAAATGATCTACATGCAGTTTCACTAAAGGCAAAATGAACTACTTGCATTGAATTTTAAAAGCAAAATGCTCCAGATGTAGTTTCTCTTGAAAGCAAAATGATCTAGATGCAAATTATAATAAAAACAATACAGTCAACTCTCGCTATAAGGGATGCTCAAGGGACCGGCAAAATCTGTCCCTTATAAACACTAATCCCTTATAAGCATAGTGTTATACATTGTTTAAATAGGAATCGGGACTGTAAATCCTGATCCCTTATATCGAGAAATCCCTTATAAAGGTATCCCTTATAGCGAGAGTTGACTGTATGTGTAAACCCATTATAATGTCAGTATATGAATTTGCGAGGAATTAAAAATATTTTTTATTCCTAAAAAGGTAAGCTACAATCTGCGTTTAAATGGTATTATAAAAAACGGAATAAATACTAGGAAGCAGTAAAATGCAAAATTTTAGTTTTTATGAAAATTAATGTGAATGATATGTGGTTAAATTATATTATTTAATTATAATGAAATTTAATTAAATATTTATTCACTGACACCTTATAATAATTAACAATAATAATAATTAATAATAATTACAGCCGTTATAAGCTACGTGTCCTCCTTGCAGAAGCTATTTTTCTCAGAGAAGAAATTTAGGACAGCACTTAGATCATTTTGCTTCGATGAAAAACTGTATGCAGGTCAGTTTGCTTTTAAAAAGGCTTGTACCTAGTTCATTTTGCCGCTGGGGGAAAAGTCATGTAGATCATTTTAATTCTAATCGATTACGTCCCTGGATCATTTTGCCTCTTCACCTGCGATATACAGCAAGCCGAGAAGCACAGCGGGCTGAAACGTTGTCGCGGAGGAGAGCTTTTTCAGCTCGCTGTGCTTCTCGCCTATATACCAACTGCTTGCAACAATATTTGTATTGCATATTGTATCAGCAATTATATTTCACGACTCGTCCTCTATATTACATGGTAGTACTCCCATCTACAGCTCAATGTCCACAACTTTTAAAGTTTCTCCACCCAACAATGATTCCGTATCGGCCTCTCCTCTACTTATTAACCGTCATTCTTTTCATCTTGTGCATCGTGTCCACACGCGCACCTTATTTCTTAAATAAAAATTGAATTTTTTTTCATAGTTTCCCTTTTGAACTTTGTCCCTTGAAGGTAAAAATGGGAAGGAGGAAACAAAGTATAAGTTCCTCGTCTTGTGACCTTGAAAGTTTGAACCGGAAGTTCAAAAGGCTGGAAAAGAAACTGAAAAAGCATTCTCGCAAACGCCGGTCACCATCCTTCGATGATCGCAGCCCACGAGGCTCGACTCGTTCGTCAGGAAAAAGTTCAAGGGATAGAAGCTTTATTCCAGGTAGGCACTACCGGAAACGTAACCTTGAAAAATCTTCCTCACGAGATAGATCCCGTGGGAGATCAAAATTTCGTCGATTGACGATCTCGGGTAAAAGAAGTGCTACTCGCTCATTGTCAGCTAGTCACTCTGAATCATCTACTATTCACCAAAATTCACCCATTATTACCATCAGATCCCCGTCTGTTGATGAGTTTCAGGTTCATGCCCCAATCGATCCAGATCTAAATAATATACTTGGGGAAAAGGATCAACCTACAGAAAAGCCGGGTGAAAATCTCCCAGACACTCTGATCCCTGTGTGGACAGACATTATAAAACTTGGGCTACAAGCGGAGAGTTTTACTAAGTTAATGGAAAATAATCCTCCTCCGGATAACTGCCCAGCGGTTGCAGCTCCACAGCTAAACGCTGAGGTCCAGGCTAGCATTGCAAACAATGCGAAACTGCTGAAAAATGAGGGTTATATGATAGGTCATCAGAAACAGGTTGCATCAAGTCTTGCTGCATTAGGTAAATCAATTACCTCTTTGTTGAAGATTAACCCAACAGATGTGGATAGCAAAAAGGCGAAAGTTGAGGCAGTCAAAAGCCTAAACGACGCGGGTCGTCTGCTGTCTGACATGCAACATAAATTGTCACTGGCTAGAAGGGCTCATATCACTCCAACCCTCAATTTTCTCATGAAGAGCATTGCGGATCAAAGTCCACCTGATACTTTATAATACGGCCAAGGCTTCAAGGATAAGGTTGAAGCAGCAAAGGCCATAAGTAAGGTAGGACAAGACTTACGAAGACCAGTGCAAAAATCTGTGCAGAAGCCAAGCAATGGCCCCACCGGTCAGACAAACACCAGTAATAATGTCAACAAAAATTCGGGTATTTTAAACTTCCAGCGCCCGCGACACCCTCAAAAGAAATTTCAGGGCAAGGGCGGGCGTTATTACAAGGAGTCTCAAACGAAGAGGGAGAGGAGCACGAGTCCACGTCATCAACGCAGATACTAAATGTAAGTAAGAAGGCAGGCAGGCTAAAGTTTTACATTGAAAGCTGGAAGCGAGTAACAAATGATAGTAATTTATTGAGGTGGTTGAAGGGCTATGAGTTGCCATTTATTTCAAAACCTATGCAGTGCTATCCTGTGTCAACCAAGCGTTTTTCCATGACTGAATGTATTTCAATGGAAAGAGAAATACGCAAATTACTAGCTGCTGGGGCTGTTGAGGAGTGCAAATTTGAGTCTGACCAGTATGTCTCACCAATATTCTTAGTTCCAAAACCAAATGGGTCCCAAAGATTCATCCTCAATTTAAAGAATTTAAATAGGCATCTAGAGGCCAAGCATTTTAAGATGGACGATCTAAGAGTTGTAACTCGGCTTGTCTCTCCAAACAGTTTTATGTGCAAAATTGATTTGCAAGATGCATATTTTCTAATACCAATCCATACAACTTCCAGAAAATTTTTAAGATTTCTTTTTCAGAATACAATGTATCAGTTTTGTTGTTTACCCTTTGGGTTGTCGGTAGCCCCTTGGCTACAAAAATCGTAAAGCCAGTAGTAGCAGCATTGAGAAAAATGGGACTGCTCGTAGTTATCTACATAGACGATTTAATCCTGATTTCGGATTCCTATCAAAAATGGAATTCTCAAATACAATAAGTGATCAAATTCTTTGAGTCACTAGGATTCTTAATAAACTATGCAAAGTCAGTTCTAACGCCTACAAACAATTGCCACTATCTAGGCTTCCTTATAAACTCGAAAGCCATGACTTTGGAGCTACCAGTAGTTAAAAACAAGCACTAATTAAGTTGCTTCACTGGTTTCTGAAATGCGATAGCTTTAGTATTAGGAAGTTTGCAAAGCTTATAGGTCATTTGAACTCAGTCTGCAAAGCTGTGAAGTATGGTATGCTATACACAAAAGCGCTAGAGATTGTGAAGTACAAGGCACTTTTGAGAACCCGAGGGGATTATGAGAAAAACATTAGTATCAATAATGACGTGAAGGGAGATTTGTATTTGTGGCTTCAGGCTTTACCAAGTGCATCAAGATCTATACAGGCACAGTCCCTTGATTTTACAGTTTGGACAGATACGTCACTGTCTGGTTGGAGTGCTTGTACGGTGAATCAAAGAACCCATGGATTTTGGTCGCGAAACGATGTCAAGCACCACATTAATTATTTAGAACTTCTTGCGATATTTCACGGGTTAAAGTCATTTTTTAGCGAATCCCAAAATTGTCAAATTCTGCTAAGAGTCGACAACACTACAGCTATTTCCTACATAAATAGAATGGGAAGTATCCAGCACAGCAAGTTAAATTCATTGACACGTCAAATATGGCAGTGGTGTGAATCCAAAAATATATGGGTATTTGCTTATCCCTTCAAAGGAAAATGCAATTGCAGACTTAGAATCACGCAACAAACATGATGATTATGAATGGTCTTTGAACCATAGTGTTTGCTACAATTTGTAAAAAATTAGGTAGACCAAAAATAGATTTGTTTGCTTCACATTTAAATTCAAAATGTCGACTATTTGCTAGTTGGTTCCCCGACCCAAAATCCTCCTACGTAGACGCATTCACTATAAATTGGTCGAAGCGGTACTTCTACGCCTTTCCTCCATTTTCCTTAATAACTCGAGTGTTGCAAAAGATCATGAGGAAAAGGCTGAGGGGATTGTGGTGGTGCCCAACTGGCCCACACAGCCTTGGTATACTTTGTTCTTTCAGCTATTATCGTCTCCCGCAATTAAGCTGAGGCCATCTCAAAATTTGTTATTTTCTGAATCTAGGATACTCCATCCCATGCGGAAATCATTGTCGTTGCTGGTAGGGAAGCTCTCCGGCAGGGGTTTCTGAACTAAGGCATACACGAAAGTTGCGTAAATACGATGTTATCATCTCTTGCAGACTCAACCCTAAACCAGTACTCTTCTGCGATACAAGATTGGATCAATTATTGTACAAATTTGAAACTCAACCCATTAGAATTCAAAATTCCTGAAATTTTAAACTTCTTGCAATACAAATATGATTCGGGTGCATCCTACTCAACATTAAATACACTGAGGTCTGCAGTGTCACTTTTATCCGGGGAGAAAATTGGGCATGACCCAAGCATTTCTCGCTTTCTGAAGGGAATAGGAAAACTCGAGGACCACCGAAACCAAGATACAATTATACCTGGGATCCTAAGCAAGTTCCTTGAACTTAGAAATGCTCGCTTTTAAGCTGATAGGGCTTTTAGCTCTTACAACAGCACACCGAGTGCAAACATTTGCAAAAATTCGACTTTAAGATATAAAAATGAGTCAGCTTGGAGCCGATATTTTTATTTCTCAAAGTATAAAGACCTCTAAGGTGTCCAGACCTCAACCGTGCCTTCATCTTCCGCTATATACGGTGGATTTGGAGGTATGTACATTTACCGTTTTGTCGGATTATATAATCCGAACAGCTTCCATCCGAGGAACTTGTGGAAGTTTATTAACATCCTTAAACAAGCCTCATAGAGCCGTTACTGTCCAAACTATTGGTCGCTGGATCAAAACTGTCCTCCAGAAGACTGGCATTGACACCTCGATTTTCACTGCCCACAGTTCAAGACATGCAGCCACGTCAGCAGCGGCTAGAAAGAAGGTTAACGTCGAAGTTATCAGAAAAACAGCGGGTTGGACACCCGAGTCGTCAGTTGTTTTAGTATTTTAAAAACATTTATATATGTGTGAATAAAGTCTTGAATGAGAGTATGAGAATTTGTGTTACTGTTTGCGATCTTTAAACAACTACCATGTAATATAGAGGACGAGTCGTGAAATATAATTAACCGATTAAACGAGACTTACCTTGAAGTTTAATCGTAATTATATGAACAGACTCGTCCGAATATATTACACCCTCCCTCCTCGTAATTTTGTTCAAAATTATTCCCCGTTGTAGCAAACCGTAAGTACTTTAAAGGAATGACGGTTAATAAGTAGAGGAGAGGCCGGTACGGTAGCATTGTTGGGTGGAGAAACTTTAAAAGTTGTGGACATTGAGCTGTAGATGGGAGTACTACCATGTAATATATTCGGACGAGTCTGTTCATATAATTTCGATTAAACTTCAAGGTAAGTCTCGTTTAATCGGTTAATTTTAGATTATTACTTAAAAGCGCTGATCATAATTATTATAAACATTAGACATAAATCATCTTTGGATTAAATTAAGTCTGGTAGTGAGAAAAACTACGTTCGGTTACAGCACTGACGAATTTGAGGAGAGGAGAATTTGACTGAGCTTAGTACACATAAGTGTGGGATTCTTATTAGGAAAAAACAAATGGAATTGAAAGTACTTATTGCAACACTTTTTATATATAACGTCAGATAAATTCTCAGAATTTGTAATGCTGAAGTTATTTGCTCACTATTTTTTAATTACAAGCCTTTACATCCATACATTTGATCTTTATATCCCGTAAAAATATCATTAGGAATTAACGATTGATTTGTAGGAATATTGGACTTTAGTAACAAAGATTGAAAAATGTTGCGCTAGTGCGGTGGCGTCAGCCGCGGCCGTCAATGTAGGAAAATTTTTCGAAATTTCAGAATTGTTTTCGAAAAAACTATCGGCCGATTTCAACCAAGTAGACAGTAACCATTAAGTTTTACATAAGCAATATTCGCAAAACGTTTCATTGAAATCGATTCAGTAGTTTTAGAGATAACAGTCATTTGACATAAAGTCCAAAATTTCAAGATTTTTTTTTTGAAAAAAACTATCCGGCCGATTTCAACGTCATATACAGTAGCCATTACTATTTACATAAGCAATATTCACAAAAAGTTTCATTGAAATCGATTCAGTAGTTTTAGAGATAACAGTCATTTGACATAAAGTCCAAAATTTCAAGAATTTTTTTCGAAAAAACTATCCGGCCGATTTCAACCAAATACGAACTCAGCCTTACTTTTGATACAAGTAATGCCCATAAACAATTTCATTGAAATCGGTTTAGTAGTTTTTGCGTAATCGTGCGGAGGGACACACGGACGTACGGACGTACGGACACGGCTATTTTACTAGGGGGCTGACGCCACCCTAAAAATCATATTTGATCCACTAAGGGGTGAAGCACCATACAGTGATTCAACAGCAAGATTTATTGGTTGGTATTAAGTTGATTAAGTGATTAGTTAAATTCCCAGTGTATAGCCAAATATTGAGTTTGGGAGAGAACTTTAGTGGGCTGGAGCGTTGTACCATAATTTTTTGATGATGAATTGCCAACCAGCTTTTTGAAATGAATTGTTAGTCTTACAATTAATAGTTCACGTCTTATATGAGATTACTATGCCCAGCGAAGCGGGCTATTAATATTAAGCCTTCTCGACAAGCCATGATACGGGATCTTTAGCAATTTATGTAAATAGAACTTATTTAGCACAAATCCAATGCACTTCAAAATTAGGCAAGGTGTCACCTAGGCGGTCGGAGAAAAATAGGAAAGGAAAAGGTAGGCGATGTGTCTGCCTAGTTTTGGGCTGTAGGGAATGGGCATCAATATAGCCCAGTATGTAGGGCTGTTTTTCAAATATTTTATAGGGAAGGCTGAAGGATAGGCGATCCAATTGCCCATCGCTGGTAGAATGCACAAAACTATATTTTATTATTCCTTACTCTCAGTAACAAATACTATTGAATTCATTTGATAATAAAGCCATGTGCAAGGCTAGAAAAATTATTGCTTAATAACACTGAAATGCAAAGTGGTACTCTGAGATGAAATATGTGATTCAACCGAGCCAGGCCATCCGGAACGTTCAAACAGGGGGGAGGGACAAAATGTTTTAATTTATTTTAGTAAAATATATATTTTCAGAACCTACGTCGAAGCGTTGTGATGACGTGGTTCATGGTGCTTACGCTTGCTACATATAATTGAATCTCCGTAATTAGGAACATCGTAGATCTACTATGTAGAGCCAAACGTTGTAGAGGCAGTAGGAATAATAATAAGTAATTGGTATGAAAATTAGAAAATAACTTTATTTCTGGTAATATATTTTGTACATAATCATGGACCAAGTATCAAGTTCATAATAACGCAAACGTACAGGTATTAAAACTTTGTAAGCTTATAGTTTGGCTCTCATCCACAAGAACATTCTTACCAATTTAAATGCGTCACTACAAAAAAAACTTAATTAAATAGTACTAACTATTACGTCCTTAATGTCTAAACTTTTATATCCCGAACGCACGTCCTATCATGGAATAGCTAAAAAATACTGGGTTATTTTAATAAGCAGAATGTACGGAATCATGCTGTGTCTTCCACCCATAATGCTATTTTTCGGGGACATTCAACTTCGATGGGTAAATGGCTTTCCACACCGCAAACAGAGGTAAGGTAAATGCTATGTAATGCACATACTCATGCTTCCATTTTTTTAAAAATGAGGTGATTTTGGAGGGCTTTTTGTAATACTATAGTATACGCTGCTTTCGTTACAAAGAAACACCTATGGTGCTCATCTTCGGATTGTGAGTTTTCGGGTAAGATAAAATTCTATATTAAAAAAAATGTCTTCAACTTTACTTAATTAATTATTCACTTGCAATATTTTAGAGTTCAGTCGTTTCGAGATGTTTTTTTAAAATGAGGCAAGTTCCGTTCGAGTCAATGCGATTATTATACATTAAATTCCGATGAAACGTGCGATTGAGGTCGTTTCGTCGGGAGATCTCAGCATCTGATCCGACAAAGCTTCGCATGTGGGATGATGGTGGAGACGCTGACTCTGTAGCAATTGCATTTTCATCCAACGAATCCCGCGATTCCGAATTGTCACTAACAGCAGGGCAAAAATAAAAAATGAAATTATAAAATAAAAAGTTGTTGAATGCTGGTTTAAAATATTGCGACCCACAGTGCGTTTTACAGTATGTACATAAATTAGTCCAATGTCTAAATCTAAAATGTATTTCTAAGTTAACTAAATTCTAAGCTAACAAATAGGGAAGTACATACAACTCCAGCGGGATACAAACCCACAACAGTATTTAGGCTACCCACAAGATACAGTACAGTAGTAATTGTAAAGGGACCATAACAACCAGGTCCCAAACGACAATATACATGTGCTCACGAACTACTCTACAACGTCCATAAATACAATGGATTTAAGTATACACAATTAAAATTGTAAGTTACACACAAAATAATCTACAACAACCAAATGCGCGTATAATTTCTGAAGATTACGCTGATCAAATGAAAACTGGTTCCAACAGTCTTAGTTTTTTATGCAGAGGACAGCATCAGTAAGGCCGCATCTTTTTAAGCAAGAGCACACACAAGCCAAGCAAATCGCCACACTTACTACCTGAGTGAGTCCTCTTTGTACCAACTGTTTTGATACGCCTGCATCCAGATCGGATTTGATCCTTCGCTACTATGAACGTTCGTATTTGGAACGTTCCCCGTTCGTGGGATTATTGTGGAACTTGATCCTGTAACAAAATAATATATCATTGGTATTAGCCCCATTTCAGCCTCCGCAAGACTTTAATAACATGTATTATGATAAAGCAAGTTTCACTGAAACTAAACGCTGGATTTCTACTGGTAACATTCTGAGGTGTATGACTTTAACTTAGGTTTACATGACGGCTCCTATCATTTGATCTCTCTCTAGACTCCATCTCACTTTTAAGGGAGTGACCCTTAAAATTTAACAATCCGCCATTTTGACTCGAGGTCATAATGAATGGCTTAAAAAGTTATCACTAGCAAAAAATATTTTCATAATATTTCAACTTTGTTCCATAATTCTTGCCAATGCGGTCTCAATTTTCGACTAGCACAGTGCATTGAGTTAATATTTCTCTACATTTGATAATCCCGACAGACTGGATGTGATTTATTAAATTATACGGTAAAATTCCCTAAATGAAATAATAAGTATTTACATTGAAAAAAATTTCGTATGGAAGAAAAAATTATTGGAGGCTACATAGGCTCGCAAATATTTTAATGTCTTCCAAGACAGCGGGGTAAAAAGAGGAGTCCAACCATTTTGTAAGCATATGTGCACTACAGTGCAGCCATTTTAAAAACTTGCGTAATTTTCTACAATACAAATTTGATGTGTAAATAAACCTACCGTAAGCATTAGCTGTCAAAGCTTTCAATTGCCGTTGATATTTGGCTCGCTGAGCAAAGCATAGGGAAATAACGACGATTAGAATCAAAGCAAAAAATATTGCTGCTCCGGATGCATAAACTAAAATTAGATTCTTCTTCTCCTCCTGTCCTTTGGGAGAAGACAAGGTCAAGCTGGATGCTTGGGTGTCCAAAACATTAAATTCTTTGAAAAGCTCATCCAAATCTTCAATATTCAGATCAATAAGCTTGAGCACTTGGTTGACTTCCAATACAGCATTCTCTTGGGGATGAACCAAATGAATGTAAAAATCTGTCTTGGTTTTATCAACGGAACCATCCCGATTCTCATGGAACTTGAAATTTTCATCAACGTTGACCACCACTCCCGTGACATTTGAGAGAACCCGGGTGAATATCTCCACGTGTTGCCGAACCTCGTTCGGACTCATTCGTACGGTTACTTTCACCTTCTGATCTTCTCGCAAGAGATACACTAAAGCTTTGGCTCTATCACTTAAACCGTAAGTGTCATTAACTCCGACATGTATCACAAAATGACCTTTCATATCTGGCTGAGGATCAAATGCTAAGGAAATGGCGCCCGTGTTCTCATCGATGGAAAATAAGGAATTCTCGTTATTCACTAAATGACTCAGCCCTTCGGACAATGACATGGTGATCGGCGGGATGATGTAGTACTTGAGTTGAGCGTTGGGTGGGGAGTCCGCGTCTGTCGCCTTGATTGACATGAAGGACGTGCCAAAGTCTGTGTCAGTGGTCACTCCTCCAGTGAACACTTTCCGTATGAACTTCGGAGAATTGTCATTCACATCGACCACATTCACAAGAACTTTTAAGTAGGAAGATGTCTTCTCCTGTCTGGTAATCTCACCTCGGAGACAATCCTCCGTTGCTACTATCATCAAGGTATGGTTCGCACGTTTCTCGCGATCAAGCCTCACTTTTGTTGACAGAATATGATTCACGGGATCTACGGAAAAAATTTGCGTGGAGTTGTGGTTGTCAGGAACAATGAAGTAGCAAACTGGAGAGGATTTCCTTTCCTCTTCGTCCTCATCGTCACGGTCAATAGTTGCGGGTAATTCCAGCTTTTCCCGACTGGGTGTTATATTCTCTGCGTTTATAATTTGTCAAAAATGAATATTAAGTAATTTTCATATGATCGCGTTATATCATTTCAACCAGTATCAAAAAATCATGTGCATAACTACACAGGTATGTGCATAAAAAACATATGCGATCGAAAAGGATTGGGTAGTTACGCGGAGAATAGACAAGTGAAAAGCTATTTAACAAAGGAGGCAGTTTTAATTGGTGTAACAGAAACCAGACCCCCAGCGGGTAAGTTCCGCGGACGATTTTTTTGCAAGACCAAACAACCGTTGAGAAATCGGTGAAATTCGTGTTTTTTGGTAAAACCGACATTTCTCGCGAACCAGTTGTCCGATTTTCACAATGTTTCGTGTCATGCGTAGAGAATGGAGTGCTCTAGTGCAGCATTGCAGCGTTTTTAAAAATTAGACCAAAATCAGAAAAAAATTGTATTTTTCAGCATTTTGTACCTCAAAGGCGCAACAACAGGGCGAAATCATAGGAGAAAAATACAAATTTTTTCTAATTTTGGTCAAATTTTCCAAAACGCTGCAATGCTGCACTACAGGACTCCATTCTCTACACATGACATGAAACATTGTGAAAATCGGACAACTGGTTCCCGAGAAATTCCCGCTTAACCAAAAAAACCGATTTACACGGATTTCTTAACGGGTGTTTGGCATAGCCAAAAAATTCCTCCGCAGAACTTACCCACTGGGGGTCTGGTCTCTGTAACACCAATTAAAATTGCCTCCTTTGTCATACTACTTTTTGCTTGTCTATTCTCGGCGTAACTACCCATTTTAAATCGAGTAAAATCCACGTAAAAGATAACCTGGATTCAAAACTATATATTTTGTTTCACATTTCATAATTTACTGCATTTTACAACTCACCCGTAAAATTAGCCTCGAAATTCTCAACCACAAATTGAGGTTTGAAATCGTCTACATTCCGCACCAAAATGGTAAGATCCAAGTCTGTGGATAAGGGAGTCGGAACCCCTAGATCGTGAGCCTCGATTCGAATCTAAAGTAAATAAAAACAAAACAGTATTCATATTTTACTGTTTTAAATACATGGAAACAATTCCGGGCAATACCAGCATCTGTATTGGATCCATGCTAAGTATTGCTAAATTATTAATTATCCCTACAAGTAGTCAAGGTTAAATTATAATTACATGGTATAATTTCTGCTGCTCGCGGTCCAGCAGCTTTGCTAACGAAATGACGCCAGTGATGGAATTGATTTCGAAGGTTTCCCAATGTCCAGAAATATCTTGCCTTAGGCGATACCGAACCACGCCATTCAGTCCTATATCATTGTCGATTGCTCTCACTTGAATAATCGATGTTCCTATTGTAGCGTTCTGTACAGTAAGCATAGTAACAATAATTATGTAATGATTTCTATGGGCTATTGAGCATTCTATTTGGATATCATTACATGTTATTGCAAAATTTAAAATCCTAACCTCAGCTACTCGAATTGTAAAGTTTTGGGCAGGGTTGATGAAGACGGGTTGATTATCATTAAAATCTGGAATTAAATTATAGTTGATTACTGATTGCCGTACATATGAAATGAGATTTCCAGTGAACACAAAACTGTCAAAAATAACGGTAACCCACCTGAAACACAAATTTTTACATCCATGGATGCCATTTTGGGTGGTTGTCCGCCATCTGCGGCCTCAATGACCAGAGTGTAGTTCCCATAGAAACCTTTGAGGGATCTGGCAGGTAGGATTTTAGCAGTATTTTTCCCTTGCTCCAGTTTAAACAGCCCTAATTCGTTCCCTTTCTTGATTTTGAATGATACCCAGCCATTAGGGGAGTCCGGGTCATCGTTATCTTTGGCTCTTACAGTGGTAATGATGTCTTCGTGAAATTCTGTGACGGAGGCACATGAATTGGGCTCTACAGGCTCAAATACAGGAACTTCGTCGTTTATATCCGCCACGTCCACCACGATTTGTTTAAAGGCGTTTCGACTTTCCCCTGCCGCATAACCAAATCTATAATTATCCCAAGCTTGGACAACTAGGGAATATGAGGAAACTTCTTCACGATCCAAGGGTTCAGCTACTCGGATGTGGCCAGTTTCGGGATCAACCACAAACTTCCCTCCGGATGACTTTCGGTCCAGTAAGTAAGTAACTTTCCCATACTGACCAGAATCTTTGTCCTGCGCCTCAATCTTTGCCACGATTGTGCCGACAGCCGCATTTTCTTTTACAGTGAAGTTTGTAATTCCGTCAATAAAGATCTTCACAAAAGGAAATAAACATTAGAAACAGGCGTTCATTTTCTGCTAAGAATGGAGAGATTACTGAACATCTGAAGGGATTCTTTAAACGTTTTATATCTATAATCCTTTTTTTACTTAATAATAGCGATCGGCAATTAAACGACATTATTTTTTTAATATTTATTTGTAATTCGACACCCCTCCTTTAATCAAATCAGGAATAAAACTGGAACCCTATTCTAATAACTAAGGAATTCTATGTCTGGAAAATTTCGAAAAAGTAAGATTAATTTGGAAAAGGTTATATAATAGGTTATTGAAAGCCTACCGGGCTGTTATCATTTTCGTCAATAACATTCACGTAAACATGAGTTGAGCCGGTACGTTTCTGCGGGGAGCTGGCAGAGTCTTCAGCAATGACTGTAAAATTTAACCATTGTCGGCGTTCTCTATCTATTTTAGCAGCAACTTCAATTGTTCCTGTCTCCACATCAATTTTCAGAGGAAATCGGGTTCTGTCAATGTCATCCTTTTCTGGCCTGAGTGTATAACGAAGAGTTTTCTCCACATCTGCATCATCGGCTGTGACCATCAGAACAGGAGTTCCCAACTTTGAATTTTCTGGAATGGAACTCAAATATGGGTTCGAACGAAATACCTGAAAGGAATCAAAAAGATGCGAATTAGAGCAACGTAAACCAGGATATTTGGCTATACTATCACATCTATAATTGTCCAATGGAATGTCATATCTTCTATACATTTCATAAATTAATATATTTAAATAACTCACTGGTGAATTGTCATTCACGTCTTCGATTTTCAAAATAAGTGACGCAGTGGCAATTTGCCTTCCTTTTTCTGCCCCTAAATCTTCAACCCGAAGACCAATCTTCACAGTTTCCATTGTTTCACGGTCCAAATTACCAGTAACTTTCAGAACACCATCGATAGCTTGCAGTTCAAACATTTTCGATAAATCAATTCCTTTTAGAAGACGGCCATTTTCATTCCTGGCTTCTGATCTGTTAAAGTCGATTCCGTATCGAAGTAATGGCTTGAAATCTTTGAGTTGGACGCAAAAAAAGAATTACATATTTATACATTTATATATTATCAAGGCTATTATAGTTACTTTCTTACGAATATCATTTGCTTAATAAACCTATAGGTATTAATAGGTGAAGACTTGGCTTAAGGTAAATTAACTTAAAGTAGGAGTAGGTAATTAACATACCTGGATCAACAGCTCGAACCTGAGTGATGTACTGACCGCTAGGGACGTTTTCAGGAACTTTAGTGTGGTAGATACCAATACTATGATCCCCATCGATTTCATTAAATAAGAATTTCGGTGGTTTGTTATTCACATCTGGAAGGAAATCAGAAGGTCCAATTATGTTGTTTGTAGGCATACACATTATTTAGAAATTATAAATAGGCACTACGGTGCAGCATACAAACATGATATAACCATTTTTGAAATTTAAACACAAAAAAAACAGTAATTACCAGTAATCGAAATATTTACAATGGCAGCATCGACACTTCGCTTGCCACCACCATCTATGGCTATGACTTCCAGAACATGGGCATTCTTTTCGTTGTAGTCCAATAAAGCTCCAGGTGCTAAAGATATAATTCCAGTTTCGGCGTCTACTAAAAACTTTTCCTGGGCTCCACGCTCAATTCGATAAAACACCCGGTTAAAAGGGGTCGAGGCATCTTTGTCAGTGGCTTCCACGCGAATCAGTTGACTTCCACTGATTGTGTCTTCCCTAATAATCTTGTGGTAAACTGCCTTGTCGAAAATTGGAAGCTATAGAGTATTGAGGAACAAGTTTTGTTTGAAATCAGCATAACATCCCACATTACTACACACATTCTTCAATCAATTCCATGAACTAAAGACACGCTTACATTGTCGTTGACATCGTGTACAAAAACTGTCACAGGAACTAGGGATAGTCTTGGGGGTGAGCCTAAATCATTTGCTCGGACCGTAAAGTTAACCCTTTTCACATTGGATTTTGGATTCTGACGAATCGCAGGAAGATGTTCAAAGTCAATCGATTTTATAATTCGTATTCTCCCAGTTAATTTGTCCACCTCAAAATACCCATCTTCATTTCCAGCTACGATAGTGTAACGGATGTCGCTGTTCGGCGTACCTGCACATTATTAATTTGAAATATTTTATGCGCAATTTTTTATTATAATAATTAGTCTGCAATACTTGCTACACTACATATTCGTAAGGTGCTCTGTCAACAAATAAATTACGCCAGGTGTTACCTTGTAAATCACTATCTCGTGCTTGCACGCGGAGGGGTGACACAAATTCATTTTCATTTTCAAACATTCTTGCCTCGTATCTACTCTGGACAAAGACAGGGTCGATGTCATTTTGGTCTTTCATGAAAATGTTGAGTGGAACACTTGCCCTTTAAATACAACAAAATATTAATCCATGTACATTTAAATCATACAGCCATCACTTTGAACCTCCTGACTTTAAATGGCGAGATCAAACTGTCCCTGTTAAGGTTTAGTTGTCTTTCCATGATGATACAAGTTCGCAAGCAGTAGCTCGAACATAACACTCATTGTTAGTAATTAATAAAACCAAATCAGATTAATCAAAAAATCTTTTAAATTTTATAATCCAAAATATAAAAATACGAAGTAGGATTCCTGATGCATTCAAAAAGTTCTTCTGAAGATAATGCTAAGATTACCTGTTTCCTTGTCCTTGATTGTCTCTGGCCTCGACTGTAAGGTAATACATAGGACTAATTTCTCGATCCAGCATGGATTTTTCAACTGCTTTGATCGTTATGACACCCGTGAGGGGATCAAGGTTAAGCCTAATAAAAAAAAATTAAGACTGTACAGATTCCCAGACGAAAATGCATACACAAATATAATTTTTAAGAATTTTATTACTACATTTTCCGAAAAAAAGTACTTACTCATTTGCTATGGATCCCGTCAATGATGTGTATCGAATCCCTTGCGTTCCAAAAGCACCTGAGTCCTTATCTGTTGCCTTGACTGTAGCCACCGTAGTACCTGGGGCAGAGTTTTCCATCAATTCCACATCATATTTCGACTGCTCGAACTGGGGCGACTCATCATTTGAATCCCTGAAATATTCCGTTGACGAAATGGTATCAATTAATATTATAATAATTATTGTTTTGCTTTCTTTTGGGTACGGATAAACCAAAGATATCTTCCCTTCCAAATGCTTCTCTTTTTTTAATACAAGTGCTGGTTTCCCAAAGAGCTTGTTATCCCATAATCAGTTAGTAATTCGCATAAAGCATAAAATATGGAGTGCTGTTTGGGGTTTCACTTACCGGACTAAAACGGATACAGGTACAGTGGAGCTTTTTTCGCCAGAGATTTCTTCCGCAATTAGAGTGAAGTTTATGACTGTAAACAAAGAAAAATCTTCAGTAAACGATAAGTGTCAATAAAACCACTGACTCGAGGGAAAGCTATTCATTTATGTATGCATCTCGTATCAGTTTAACAAGCCCAACACAGGAGGAAATCCCATGAAATATTTATCACTAATGATTTCGTATATAAACAAGGAAAGTAATAAGCATATTACAAAATGTACCTTTGAGTCTCTCATAATCCAAGCGTGATGGATTTTTCACACGAATGAGGAATGAGACTTGGTTTATTCCTTGAGAAGGGGTCACTTCAAATACACCTCCGTCCCCATCCAACAGCAAGCGAAACGTTCCATTCATCCCCTAAATATTCATTTTATAGAAAGCCATGATTTACTCTTTCCCTACAATTTATTTCCCTTACGCAGCAGTAACAAACTCACCAGATCATGATCATAGCATTCCGGAACTGATTCTCCTAGGAAGGTAACAGGAACGTCCACGGGGGAATTTTCAACAACTTCCGCCAAGTAAGAACGACTCCTGAATTTCGGCGTCTGGAATGGAAAATAGGATTCAAAAATTAATCAAAAAATATTTAACTACCAACTAAATCTTTCTTTACAAAAAAACAGTACTGAACCTCGTCATTGACGTCATTTATAATGATGGTGCACTCAGTCGTGGTGGTAGGTGCTGGACGGATTTTGCTTTTTTCCGACGCCTGAAAACATACGTGTAAATTATCAGCATTGCTCTCCCGTTAAGCGAGTAAAATATTTAAACAAATTTAATAGTTCGAGAGAAATGCTAACTAGCTCAAAGAAATTGAACTTGTGGGTAATGGTTCCAAGTCCCAATAAAAACAAGGGAAAGATACACAAAAGAAGCGATTCCAGTGAAGCAATAAAGAAATTAAACTTGTGACACCATTGCATTGCATTGTTTTCATTTATTACACTTCAGGGCATTTAGGAGCCAATTGACCATTCTTTTGCAATGACTGTGAGCACGGTAGGCTCGAATGTTGTAATTAGCAAAAAAAAACTGAGAGTATCAAAAACACTGGGTTTTCGCAAATCGCACCCATCCCAAAAATTAAGGTTGTTGCCACAATACAAATGGAATGGCTCAATGGTCCGTAATCTGATTTTCTGGGATTCGAAATGGGCTCAGGGATTAAATTACTTTGATGTACATGAAGTGAACGTAAAATCCAATTCGTTATTGTCAACATGGTTTGAGAGACTTTAAGCTTGGGATCCCCTCGACATAATTACAATATACCCGTACACACAGAGTTGGAATACTCTCTGTCTGACATCCATACACCTACATATGTTACTACACGGCTCTTACCACAATCTGAAGAATGTAAGATCCGCCATGAGCATTTTCGCGGTCAAGGGTTGATTTAGTGAAGACAATGCCAGACTGACTATCCACGCCAAAGGAGTCATTCTCATTGAGTAAAGAGTAGGTGATCTCGTTGTTAACACCGCGGTCACCATCCACAGCACGAACTAAATTGTCAAATAAAATTCCCTTGTCTAAATCTCACAAGCTAACAAGTTTTTTCCCCTTCAAAATCCATTCTTATTTGTCATCTTTGAACCCGTCCAAGAATTATTGTGTAGGTTCACATATTATTTGGCAGAATATATTATGTTGCACAATTTCTGCATAGAGAATTCTGACGCGTCTAGTACTAGATACTCCTCTGCCTTTCCATGTGCTTTCAAGTAAAAAAAAAATTAAACCGGACGATTCTGGTTCACTCAAAAAATCTGTACTATAGCTTTTACTAGAAAGTGCATATTTTTGCATTGAACACGTTACCTTGGAGAACGAAGGTTCCTTTGGGCACATCTTCATTAAGCCGAGTTACGGGAGGTACTGTGACCCATTCAGGGGGTCGATCCTCAACATCAACAACTTGGACGACCACAGCGGCTGTGGCTGTATTGATCTGATTAAAGAAAACATTTTTTTTACATGCCTTCCCTACTTCTTCCGACTCCAATCCTCTGATGCGCGATACGAGCTTACACATAATAAACCGTGAGAATTTATAATTAATTATATGGGCATTGATTCCCTCGAAAATGTATATTATGTAGTTTGTTTCCCGCAGTCGATATCCCACGTATATTATTAGTAGCGATGTATGCACACATAATTATGTGCGTGCGTATACATACATACGTACTGTACATATTACATATGTACATTGCTATGCAGTCGTATATACATATGTACAGATTTTGAGCTCGTGAGGACTTTTCCCCAAAACAATGCCAGTACAGTAAACGTCTACAAACGCAAGATGTGTGCCTGCCAACTTACTCTACTCGGATCAGAAGAGCGATCCACAGCAAGAACCCGTAGCTGGTGCAAAAACTTCTTCTCGTAATCTAATGGCCGGAGGAGCTTGAGCACTCCTTGACCGTTTACCGTACTGATGCTAAAAAGGGATTCATCTCCAACTTCCGTCTGTATTTTGTAAACAACCTGTAGAGGTGGACAATTTGAGAATATTTAAGTTAGAAAGCTAAATAACAATTCCACTATACGTAATAATAATTATTATTATTGTTGGGATTAAAACATGCAAAAGAAGACTGACTTGTCCGTAAGGGCCGTCATCTCTATCCGTGGCTTCCAAAGTTGTGAGGATCTTGGGGACATCTGAATTTTCCGGCACTTTAATTGTGGCTTGGTAGGATGCAAAAATTGGAGTGTTGTCATTTACATCTGCGACAAATATAATACACCACACTCATTGTCAGTTTGAGCCTGTTCGTGCTTCCCACAATAGCCTTATTGCTTTCGTGACATGATTTCCTCCACACAAAAAAGTCATATTTTGCATAATGCGAGCTAGTTACCAGTTTGGGACTGATAACATCATAATAGACAAGTTTAGCATTCAATCATATAATTTCCTTACGTTTACACCCGACACAGGAGGCAATAGTAAATTGAAAACAATGGGGAGAATAAACTACTTATGGTGTGCACATTTGAGGGAAGTACATATTTAGCAAGACAACATAGAATATTACAGAGAGCAGTATTTTGTTGACTAACCTTCAACGAGAATAAGAAGACTTTGTGTTACGTAGCTTCCGTCAGCAAGATTTCCATCTGTCACAGTCACAACCAACATGTACTCGTCCTCAACCTTGAAGAATCACAAGAGCATAAAGTTCAAATTGTAAGTACGCCATTTACACGGAGATGAGGTTGACTTCAACGAAAGAGAGAGAGAGAGAGAGAGAGAGAGAGAGCATCTCATAGTATAGTAAAACAAATGCTAAAATATTAAATATTTCCCTGGATCCTTGGAAAACATGAATTACATGTAAATAATTGAAGGAGCGTGTTCCTAATTTTATACATAAATATCTAATTATATATAAAAATGAAATGTACTCATATGATAATTTCCCTCTTGTATTTTAAATGCTCCCAATAAATGCTCACATCCAATTATAATAGTACAAGTACAAAATCCACTAATTAAAATACAGGGATGGGAAATGAGAAAGTCTGCTCTAAATAAATAAGACCATATATGTATGTATGACACTTCTGAGAGCCATTACGAGGGAATAATTAAGTTAGCATACATTTTATTATATTTACTCAGATTTACTAGAACAAATTAGTATTTAAAGAATAATGTCATGCAATTTGTTCCTGAAAAAATAATTTGACGTTATAGAAATGTGAGGTGTATTATTTGACAGAGTAACTTGAGGTAGGTACATACATACTTACTCTGAAAGTTGTAGCTCTCGGAGTGTTTATGTCATGGCAAGTTTCATGCAAGTAATTGAACAGTGCAAGTAGGTAAATATTTAACTTCTGCCTCGAGCTGTAACCTCAGCGTACATGTGTAGTCAAGTGACTGCTGGGGGTAATCCAAAACAGTGCATAAAGAACCATGCATTTTAACCTAATTTTTTTTCCTCCCTGCCATAATTTTCTGAATGAAGTTTCCCCGAGATGAAAATACCCCTCACCATTTCAGCTCTACCTGACTTTGAGGAGGAATTCTGGTGCAAGTTCACATGTCTAATACTTAAATGCTGTGGATACTGCCAAGTGTAATAAAAAAGATGCGTCGCGACTCTCAGCCAGTGCTAAAAAAAGGAAGCCGAAAATTCATAAAGTATCCTTGTAAAGTATCCCCCTACAATGCTTACAATCTGTATAGGAACACATTACATTCATACGTGCAATAATACTACATTTCCCCCTCACGGTTCCAATCTGAGCAGAGAAAGAGAGAGAGAGATATGTTGTACGAGCACAATTGTAAATAGCATTGTCATCATCATTATTCTGTAAAGTAAAAGACTAACTTTTTTTTAACTTCTTTACAGAAGTAGTAATGTCTCGAAAAGTTCACACAGGACCGTCGGAAATCAAAGTAAACTAGAGGGAAAACTGTTTCTGAAGATCTGCTCACTCGTTCAAATAGACTCGTGAACTACATAGGGAAGTACATAGATATCTATATACCCATATGTGATGTCTGTGGACTCAGTCTGCACGAATACTACAATTTGCAACGGAGTCCTTTTTTTATTCCCTCCGTTGTATTATACTCACCTTATAGATACTTTACTGCACTCTTAGGCGGTCGGGTACATCTCGTCAGGATGCATATATGCACTGTTTGAGTGCCTATCAACACTACACATAATTACAGGTAGGTATATAATTGTTATATATAATATATCAAAATAAAGAGCAGAGGTACATCCCAAAGTAGGGATGCGTTATAACTGTGTAAAGACTGGCAGTGCTCCACACAAACACACACACACACACACAGGACTGTGAATCATGTCGTACTCGTAAGTACCCCGTAATTTGCCACGTAAATTTTCCTACGGCCGAGAAGGTAAGAGATTTGTCGTGAAAATCTTTTATTGTTGTCATCTAATGAACTATGGCTTACATCTTCTCATAGAAAAAGTGTGGTTTTCCCTCGTGAATCCCATCAAGTAGGATTTTCAATTTCATTCCGAGTGCCAAAATAAGATTTGAAATCGTCTCTGAAACTCTGAAAGGAGTCCACTTGGTACAGTCACTCCGTCGTCAAAATCTGGTCTTGGAAATCTATCTGCCTCTGTATGTACGTCCTGTACTCAAGCCTACCCCCTTTGACTTTACATATGGAAACAGTTTGGTGGAGTCCCACAGACCGAAACACTACTACCACGGTCTGTCCCACTACAAATACAGTATTATGGTAGCTCGTACATGTATGGGAAGAATTATGAAGTTATTTCGTGGTTTAAGGTTTTCCCTCCATGCATTGTCAACCTCTACTATAGCTATTTAACAAAGCTGGGATTGAATTTCAGGTATTAATATCTGTATTTGATGGTTTCATGAGTTAACGGGTCTTTGGGTAATAATTTTTCACCGTTTCCTCCCAAAATATGATTCCTTGTGGTTGCTTCCGGATAATTACACACTCAAATGTATTCCTTCCCCACATCATATTATTTACCTTAAAACCAACAAGTAATGGGACCGGCTTCGGTAGGAATTAACTTGTACAGTCCCAGTCCGCTATAACAATACATACGTACGGATACATACTCACACATGTTTATATTTTTCATCACCCCATAAAAGAGACGCATGTGGTGACAGGGCTCAATTATGCTCCCTCATGTGTTTTTTCCTCCATGCTATTTATTATTATGATTCCTATTTATTATTCCTGGCTTATTACACCAGTGTAGTAAATACTTGTATATATGCATCCCTTGAAATTTACTACTATGACCAATGAATGAAACTATGAGTGGTACATTATGCAAGGTGGCTGACTCTCGTCGTGTTTACTCATTTCACACTGGTGTATGGGCAAGACTGTAGTCGAGTCCCATAAAATAGGAACTTTTACGCCTTTTTCGTGAGGGAATTAATCAATTTCCCACTTGGTTATTCCTTCAGTTGAATTGAATGGATTTTACGGGAAATTAATTACTATGCCTTCTACACATGAGTAAGACTGGGACGACTACACAAGGGATTTTCTTGTGGGAATATATTCCGTATTGTCATTAAAGGGACCAATGTCCTTCAAAATAGAGGCTCTATCGGAAAATTCTGGGAAATTGGGGAGGACCGAGCTGATTCCTTAATAATTGCAAATCCTTAGTCCTATGTCCACGAGCTCCCAACTCCATAGAGAACACAAATAAACTGTGGATAATTTCTGGGAGCGACGTAACCTGCCTTTAATTTCTGTGAAAAGTCCGTTTGTGAGACTCTGACTTTAAAAAAAAAAATCAGCGGAATATCTGTAGATCTGAAAGGTGTAAATTTTGTACAAACGATCTCACCTCCCGATCTAATTCCTTCTTGAGGTAAACATTGGCTTCATTGCTCCCAAGGTTCTCAATCCGGAGGAGCTCATTTGCTATCTGCCCACGGAGTCCAAAGGAGAGGGGGTCATCATCCGGGTCATAGCCTTTGAGTCTGTAGATGAGGGAGCCCAGAGGTGTTTCCGGACCCTCTTTCAATCTCAACACAATCTCGCTCTGACCTTCACTCAGCACAAATTGTGGTGGACTATTCGCCCCAACCAACAATCCCCCATGGGACAGGAGTATCACAAGGAAAAGTGCATGGAACAAAAAATGACATGCTTTATTTTTTACTAATATGGCTTTTGAAGACACACTTTTTGGAGGAACTACTGTCAACTCAATGCTACTCCCAAATATTGTTTTACAATTGGGAAAGAACTTCAACCGCTCTTTCCAGGAACCCCAGGTCCGAGTTGTCTTTTGAACTTGACATGAAGACTTGCCGGTTACTCCATAATTGGCTGCTGAAGTTGAAGTTGGATTTGTAAAATTGGCACTGTCACAATAACTGTACAACACTTGATCCATAATAGGGCTCCACATTGGATTCTTTCTCCCGGAACTGGAAGAGTCATGTTCACAAGGTTCAGCGCCCCGGAAGTCTTCCCATGGATGAGTGGATGTGGGAATGGGACACAGCGGAGACACTTTTAAATACTCAGCGTCCGGACTGAAATAATAATTTTGATGGAATTTGTTGGAATTAAATCCCGCTGAGTCTGAGACAATCCACCCAGGTTTATCCCGTAAATTATCCCTATGATGAGGATTCCTTCTCTCTGGGGAATTCATTCTGCTCTGACTCCTAGAATTTACTGAGAGAATTATTGTAGGCACAGACTGGGACTGACTTGGTGGGAAACTTGAGGGACTCGGTGGGCCGGTAGAAATTGTCAGTGACTTGGTCGGCCGGTTGGGATCCATGAAAAATTCATCTGTGAAGTTTGAAAGATAAAGAGAAAATAAAATACTTGAAATTTGAGGTAAAGGTATGAAGACAAGGATTAAGGCACAACATTAGTTTTTGAACTGAATCCTGACGGGAGGTCAGCTCCAACTTTCTATTCGGCATGGTTTTAGATTATGTACCATTACAAATATCGTTATCGTCAGGATGACGATGACAATTAGCTACGTGTCTAGCACCAACTTCACCCAAAACTTTACACACTGTCCTGTTTTATGCCACAGAGCAGCTCCTGCAATGTGGTGCTCAACAAGGAATGTTTACACTACAGATGAGCTACCGCTGTACAAACTCCAAGTAACAAAATTCGCACCCTAGTCTATAACACTGACTACCACACTTGACTGGGGGTATGAGGAGATGTGTGTATCTGTATCTATACACACGACCCCAGATATATTTATAAGATTTCCACAACCATCAAAGCAACTTTTTGAGTGAAGTGTTGGTTCAAGTGTTGCTTTTTAGTGTTCATTTGCCACTATTTCTTAGGATTAATGGAAGACCTATATATAATTATTTATATATATGTGAGATTTGAAGTTGAGGGAAGAAATGGCTTTTGGAGGAGCTCCACTGGTAGTGTTATACGGAGAGACTACTCTCACTCCTATTGTTGTTGTCGTTGTTACCACGATTTACGACTCAGACTCAGACTCAGACTCTGCATATAACGAAGAACAAGAGATCTCTGTTTGGTGCCGCGAGTCAAAATCCACACCAATCTTCGTTTTGGTTTCCAACAATTAGCACTGTGTACTTAACGAGTTTTGTGGAGTAATGGCAGATTTACACAATTTTCCACCGACACAATATGCATGTAATATTATATTTCCTACACACTTGTTATTTATGTACAGGGGAGAGATAGGATCTGGTCATACTACACTGTACGGTATCTGTATCTATATATGAGAAGGAGCAGTAGTAGTTGTGTTGTACACTCCATGTCGACGTTGTTCAACGTATCTCTCTCTCTCTCTCTCTCTCTCTCTCTCTCTCTCTACGGATACATGAACCATGCATAAAAGTTGGGCGAAAAAAAAATAATTTGAGATCTTTTCTACCTCAACGCTCTCGAATGTAAATCTTGAGAAGTACATGCTACATTTTTTCTCTCCTTCTTGGTTAAATCAGAAAATATGAGGTTTCCATTCCCATTACTGATAAATAACAATAGCAGGATCAAAGATTCAGGTGTACCTTTGCTCTTGTATAAAAATTCCACCTGAAAATAAGGCATGACATTACTCTGCACTTTACCCACAAAATTTTAATCCATGTGAGGTATGTATAGATAGTGATATGGAGGGGAGAACTTCTCGAAAGCAGCATCTCTATAAGGATCAGAACGTGCGAGTAAATTAAGTTATAGATAGATACCGCTAATTCATACACTTTTCCAACCTCCACCGCAAAACACTCAGGAATGACTTTCTTAATAAGAAAAACATATAGAGGCATATATGTATAATATCCTCGTCAAATCCAAAGTACATACTCTACTGTATACAAGAGCCATTAACTCCCTGGCTACTCACTCGAAAATCCCTTCTTGGAGTATCTACAGTAATTCCCAATGATTATCATGTACGAGCTCGTCTGATTCTGAGGACTTGCAATAAATTATAACAAGTAAATAAGGAAAACCGACAAAATCTTTCAAATACAATTCATCCCGCTCAGGTCCTTTCTAACCTCACACAAAGAACTAATCGTCTTTTAAAACTCCTTGATCACTTCTCTCTCAATCCTAATTTGTATTCAATGAGTCGAAGTAGGAAGGTAAGTATATTCTCTGAGGAGAAATTCCTTTGTAGGAGGTTCTACCTCTCACCTCACCAAGATTTACTTCAAATAGATAAGCACCAAGGGATACATGCTATCTGAGAAATAGGACAATGTAGTTCAGTTGTAGGGAATTTCAAAATTTCTCAAAAACCTATCCCCAGAACCCAATGTCGTGGAGTATTGTGGGCATGGTAGGAAATAACGTATTGTTACCCCCTTCTTAAAAACAAATGTTTCAAAAAATCTAAATTCTTTATTTTGGTTCAAAATATACTTGTACAAGTAGGGGATGACAGGTGACAGGGACTGGTAGGGATTTATTTTGTGTCCAATTACCAACCTGACACCCGTAGTTTAGTCGGTGACCATGTCAAGATATCGTCTTCGTCCACTGCGGCCAATCATGTACATACATACTCCGTTGTACATGTACTGAGAATAGTTTTGATTAAAAAGTGCACATAGGATTGTTCACTTGTATCTGACGATTTTGAGTTGGTAAACTAAAGAGAAAAAGGAGAACCAGTGATTTGAAGGGATCTCAAGGGAAGTGTCGAAAAATCCATGCTCTAACGGATATTCCCACATAATTTATTCACTTTCGTTTCGTTTCTTTGACAACTCCGTCATTTCCCCTGAAATTGTAAACTTCTATTGTCAGGGGAGAAATAACTACCTTCCGACATTCTCTCCACGTTGGATTTGGCTTGTGGCTTCCCAATCATTGTCATTACATTGTATTATGACTATTATCAAACCCTGAGCAGGTATCATTGAATGAGGGATTTTTAGCAAGGCACAGTTTCTGTCCCACATTCCCCATCGGTGTAGTTCCTACTGCCAGAACCTAAATGATTAGTATATTATTTCATTGTGGTGGGGGGAAAAGGCAAATCAGAGCTATTCTGCCCATTCCTATCCTCACATATAACAATAGAGGATGCGTATCTTTCATTGCGGCTCCTTTTACAGTAAATCTTCCCCGACCCACCACTCATCACGGGTTTCCAAAGCCACACTGAGTGAGATCATAGCCAAAAAAAAAATAATTTAATAAACATTCTCTCGCTTGTCTGAAAGACAAAGTCGTGGAAATGATTCTATTTGAGTGATGAGCATCGTAACTAATAACAATCTGCGTGGATTCACAGCCCTGCTCTGGCCCGTTCGAATCTTTCATTTGAGCAAGTTGTCAGGATTTAATTCTCCCACACCTCTTGCTAATAATAATTGTACAGAAATAACACATAAATTATATGATATTAATAGATACTAGTAATCAACAATTACAGGGCTCTATAGGACTCATTTAAGTAGACATAACTCAAGTCTACAAAGTACATACAGAAACAGAGAGACTCAGTGGCTTGAAGCATGAGCGCAATTAGTACAGTAGCTCAACGTAATTATTCACATGCTTTGCTTCCCTGGTCATGAAGGACGACTTGCTGATAGCTTTCGCCCTCAAAACAAATACAGTCCAATGCTTCATTATTCTCGTCAATTACCGTCCGACTTTTTGCAGTCTTTTAGACTGACTCCACGAAAAAACCAGGAAAAATTCTAGTGGTGAGAGCAGCACTAATTTCAAATTTCCCTGGATTCCGTACTGATTTTTAATCTTTCCTCAGATTGCTCAATATCTCCTTCAAATTATTATCTTGAGAGTCATTGAATGAAACTAATTTAAAATTATGAAAGTCTACTGTAATATCTATGTGTCTCTGGTAGAGCACTCATAAAAGGAGCAAAATCTGACTTGTACTGCAAACCTGGCAAGTAAGTTTTTACAAGGGGAAAAAAATTGTGGTAAAGGGAAATACAAAATTATAATTGACTACGATCATATTATACTGACATGTGAAATGTACAGAGATATGCCTCTATAGAGAAACCCCTCTCATAAGGGTCTCATATGTGGCAAGAGCACACTGTAATAATTTATGACTGTGACTATCTCTAATCATTATTATGTGTTCAGCATTTTACAGGAATCAAATAGAATTTACGCGGCTAAGTCAGTAACTATACCTACAGCCTTTGAAATTACCTAGTTTCATTTAATTAAGCATATGACCGAGTCCCGTGTGGAGAGCTCCTATTTTTGCATTGACAGCAAGTCTCAGAGCTGTAGTATAGACAAGAGCATCATTCTCCAAGCCTTGTTACACTGACTATCTCCCCTGACTGTGAGTCTGTGAGTGTGAGTAATTATTTGTGCTGAATAATTGCGCAAAGTATCGATCAAAATCAACAAAGAAGAACGCCTAGTCCCATTGTTCCCTTCCACCATCATCAATGACTTGCTCAATTTCATAACAATACATTTTTAATTCCCTCCTCTCAAATCCTAGTAAGAGTCTTGACGGGGATTTACATTGTCCCAGTCTGTTGCAGGCAAATAATATTCTGTCTCCTCCACACACATAATTACTTACATACATCTGACAAGTATTAAAAACATAAATGGTCAAATGGCTTGGGATAAGAAAAAAACACCCTCGGTCGATGGATTATTCACAATGGCCGTCCAGTTCGTTTTTTTTCCAATGTATTTCCCCTGACACACACAAATCAGGGAAGACATACATACAAAGGAAGAGTTATTGGAGATACACGCTCATGTAAAAACTTGAGGAAAAGTAGGTACAATGTTACATATGCTTCAAGGCAGAATCTTATGTATATATATAGAACAGAGAGAACTCGAGATGAAACTAATGGTCCGCGGACAGAAGATGGAACCCTCCCCTCCCCCCCCCCCCAAAAAAAAAGACACCAGACCCAGTGAACCGTTAACACTACATTTAGAACAAGGGTAATAGCTTCCATTTTCAAAATGTAATCACGAATAGAATGGAAGGACAAGGAGTCATTGAAGCACCAAGTCACTGTACCAATGACCATTCAAGGTATTTCAATGGAATCCAAATTGCCGTTTGAGCATTCTCAAACCGTTTTCTGTACGATGATACATGAGTGGTCTCAAGATATACTTATTTTCCTCACAAAATAAAAACCCTTGTAAGACATTAAACTAGCCAAGAAAAAACAAAGTTCAGTGCTCAACAAAGCACTTGATAAGTTGCAGATCCGGAACGGTTTTGAGCAATAGTAATTCTCTTAACTCGACATCAATCTCAAGGCCCCGCACACCACACAACCAGACACTTAAATCATTTTCATATGCAGATATGTCGTAACCAGGTATTTAAGTTAAATAATTATTTTATTTTATGTATATTATAGTTTCTATATAGTCAAAAACTTTTTTTCTAATTCAAAATTTAAATGGCTATACATTTAACTTATCTATATTCAGACCCTGATGTACAATGGGAATTGAAATAGTGACAAGGGGAAATTCTTTTGTGGATACAGAGGGTTTTGGATCTACGCACAGTAGACTCCCCACGTATGTATTTATTTCCTTGTGCAAATAAATCTTCCAAAATTATTATCTCTGCACTAAAATTTACTCCACGCTTATGTTTAATTTAATACGAGCTATGTACTTAATGTAATTATGTACATATGTGTGAGGTAAATTCTCAGAGCCAACCTGCAGCTCCTCTTACGTAAGTAATTACATATAGAGCTACTCCTTCATGGCATAGTCGGGATTTTTCGTATGATTTAATTCCTTGTATGTAATTATGTTTGTAGCTTCCACTTTTTTCGTAGCATCAATTTGTAAAACTTGAATCGGACTGACACGAGTGCATACCTACACAAATCCATTGTCCGTACTTGAAGGGAAGGAGCAGACACAATAATAGAGCCAACACCACACAGTCCATAGAATCAGTAAAAACTAACCACGGGATGAGGACGAAGGAATGAAGGAGCTCCGTAATCTGCAGATGCAGATCTGCCAGTCAACTCATTGGTAAACCACTTTTTGGGGGACTGGATTGTAAAACCGTAACTGAGAATTTCAAAATGATTCCAAATAAGAAGAGATGTTGTGAAGCATCAAGGTGTGATGAATAAATAAATTCAAAAGTTAAATAAGTTGATGACATAAGGCTAAAAAAAAGATTACTATGATGCTCCCTAACTGCACCAGTTATTACACGCACAATTTGTTTCACATCCTTTCACACAATTTTGAATTAGGATTATTCGTCTTCTCCAGGAAATTGTCAGTGGAACGAGGACGATTATGTAATTATTTTATGGTATTATTCAATCGCACTCAGACCTGATACACTGAATGATATAATTATTCTTCTGTAAAAAATTATGCTTACTACCACCTGGAGCCCTGATCTAAATAATAGGGATATAATTTGAGGCTTAAGACTATACAAGGGGCTGTACGTTATGAGCAAGAGAAGACAATATTATTCCCACGCTACTGAGTACAAGCTGGGTTCGGATTACACAATTGATCTTGAAACCCGAGTGGCAGATGTGAGACAGTTTGGGAAGCCTGGGTTGAAATGATATTTCACTGAGGAACAATTCATTGGGCGGTCCAAGAATTAAAAATAAAAATTGAGCGGTTTATCATAACTGTACTTTTAATTAATTTCCTGCAAAAAAAAAAGAATCCTTCTAAAATAGGACTAGTTTAGTAATTTGCAAGACAGGGATAGAGATTTCCGTATGGAAGGAGGTTCAAGGCTTTTGGGAATAGACAAGAGCCGAAATGACACAATGTGACACATTCCTGTACCCCTTTATTATTACAGTAATCAAGAGCTGAACTTGAATGACTAACTTTGGTGACTGCTGGTGTGAACATCCTCCAAGATCCAACGGGGTGCACCCCTCCTTAACTTGTCACAGTAACTTCGAGTCATTCAGAGCATTTCAAAAAAATAATTCCCCATGCAAAGACAGCCCAGACTACCAACTCACTTCATATCCGACGCTCAAACAACTCACATTCCTTCAACAAATAATTCCCTCTGTACTGGCTTGCACGTATGTATGTATATAGATATATGCCGAGAGAGACGAGACATGCCAAATACCTAGTAACTTGGAACAATTCATACCTCAAGTTGTACCTTCCCTCATGCCCATACAAATGTGTACAAACATCCAAGAGTAATTACCACACACGCCTCTACAAAATTGTTAAGGCTCCTGGAAGTTCCCCAGCGACACGTATGTATGCACACAATTCCAACCAAATAAAACAAGACTCCTCTGATATTAGCGTTCCTTTTTATAAAAATCAAATTATTAACCACTCGATTTCCTCCCTCCATATCCTTCCACACATGAAAAAAAAACGGAAGATTATGGTGATCTATTAAAAGTAATAATACTAACGAGCGAGAGTCACACATTTAAACCCCAAAACACTCACTACACCTGCACTTCCACAGAACTGTCCGCCACTGGAAAATAATTAGAAACCATTTCCATTACTAAAGATTGTGAATTGTGAAAACCTGGTGACCACAACACGTTCTGTAGAGCGAGAGGACTTCCTACCTCCTCACATCCTCTCAGCCGGCACTATTACATAAGAAACTAACGCAGGAACAAACTGCCCACAATCTGTGATTTATCTCCCAAGCTCAGAATCTTACAAGTAGTGGTTAGCAAAGCGGAACCTGAAAAAAAAACTTCCTGATTTATCTTAATGGGAAGGAACAAACCACCTCATTATAAATGAGAAACATTCATTTTCAACCCAACAGCTCACATCCCAACATATTTCTGTAAATATGCTCTAAACATAGGACTTGAGACTTTTTTTTACGAGGAATGAGTGAAATCCATTGTGTTGGGTTTCGCAGGGAAATACTCCAAGACCTTGTAAATGTATATGTATAGGTACAGTTTTAGCATAACCACTTATGTAATTACATACATGTGTCTACATGATTGTACTAGTACTGTAATACAAATACTAATCCCAGAACTTCCACATATTTCCTTCAAAAATATATAACCGGAGCTAAATGGTGGTTGAGATGCTTTGTTCGACTATGAAGATTGATCTCACCTCCAATTACGTGAGGACATGTGTCACATTTTATCTCCGCACATCTAACGTGCCGAGGATTGTGTCAGCCTCAGAGGATTACAAATATTATTGTAGCAGTGTCTCCCCGAAGGAGCTTTGAAGGAGTCAAACCGAAGTTCAATTTGTCATAATAATTTACGCACTCTGGGCATCCTTCAAGTCCTCACTCCTCCGTTTACAGGATTGATGAGAAAAAACTTGAAGTGAGTTCCGTTAAAGGGCTCTCAAATCTGCGAGAATGTACAAAATAAACACCATCCCTCTGACAGATATTGCACGCTCCATGGTTAGATTTTTTTTCTCATTCATCCTATCAAAATATTTCCCATCAATCCACTCACACCTTCTCCTGTCATCTCCAGTAATTAAATTGAGGGTGCATTTACTCAAAACCAATGGAATTAATGGCCAGTGTAATGATTTAGAGTATCAAACGAGTTTCCTCCCCGAACAAATCAAATTGTATTCCTGAGCTGGGAGTCTCCGCCTTCCAAAGCTCCATAAAAACTTAAAAGCTCTCCACTAATGTAATAAAAGCTCGATGAGCTTAAATCAAAGCCCGGCATACTGTATTCACGCATAAACAGCCAAAGCAAACATATGTAATTATGTATCTACATGTGTAGATACAAATATTTCATTCAGGAGGAACGAACTTCATTGAAACTTCCCCGGACCCCTGGAATCCTATTTACTCCATATGAGACCCAGCATTATATGGTAATTGAAATCCCCATTAAAGTGGAGTTATTCGACTGTCGGTGGCTTTGTAACTTGTATACGATAAAACTTTTAAGGCTTTACAATAATTAAGCAATGAAACAATCTCATGGGACTAACCATATATCCAACAACTCATGGGCTCTTGACGCAATTCAAATCCTCTTGAGAAAATCTTGGCACAAGTGAACCCTTTTTTGACTGAGCATATTTCCATATAATGTGGATTGGGGGGCTGGACATATGGAAGACAATATATTTACATCCATCCGTACAGAGTACAATATTATTGCAGTATATCTATGCAATCATTGAGGATTCGGAAGCATCTCTCTCTCTCTGAGCTTGAGAGTTTTAAAGACGGGCAATAAAAAGTTGAAGCGTGAGCTCAAATCAAAATCAGCCCCAGTGCGGCTTCTCTCTTATTACAGGGCAGGGGCGTAGGGCTAAATTGTTTTTCCTATACAAAGCTCTGCAGGAAAAAGAGAACGTTTTAATCATAATGGCGGTTGTTGAGGAAGCAAATCGTTTACCTCTCAAGTCTAATGTGAACGACCAAATTGGTTCCATCAAGGAGGATGGAGGAAGGGGAATTGTACACATATATGAAAAACTGGACAGATCATAATAAGTCATAATAATGACATTGAAGTCTCAAGTGTGTATACACGTCTTCTCACATCCATAACTCAAGACTGAACTTACAAATCTTCTAGGGAATGACTTTCGGCTCATAAAATATCCACCCCAAACGTCACCAATATATCTTTTTCCCTAGAAAAACTCTACAAAACTACTCTCGGGGATCTCCTCACAATCAGCTCCTGGGTTCCAATGGAGCCGCACTAAGAATGTGATAGGCTAAAACATGCACTTTCCACTTAATCACATTGTAATTTTTAAAAAAACCTTAGTGTTTCAAATCAACTGCAATAATTATTATGGAGGAACAAGCTTTGCAATTTTCAGTAGCTGCATAATTTCTCAATTTTTAAGGTTTTTTTTTACACAGCCATTTTTTGGGAGTTTAAAAAAAACTATTTTCATTGCTGGGATTCAAGATACCTTGTACCTTCATGTATGTAATTATGTTGCGTGCAATCTGGGAAGTTTGTAAACTGATTTGCTACAAAATGAGAAGAGTTCCAGGGAACAATTCACGGGTCATGAGGAATTAAAGAGGAAATTGTTAGAAGAGCACCAGTTCTGAGGAAGTGTCTCAATCCGCCCCAGTCCTTTCCCAGAAATTAAATTAGCGACTGACTTGGGTGTCGTCAATCAAGTGAATTTACGTTCCCTTGGTATAAATATCTAAATATGACAAGTAATTATTATATATCTATATCCCAAGATACAATTACTTGCTTGAGCTATACCATTCAATTATGAGCCAATCAGAGACAAATGAAGTCAAAGAGAACTAATTGGGAGTATTTTGCAGAGACAATGAGAGGAGCTTTGGTGGTAAAAAAAAAACAAATGTGAAGGCGTTGGAAATTGTGCAAAAGTAGGGAGGGCCAGACTCATTATTTGAATGGGACTATATACTAGTGGGGCTTCAATGGTAAATAAATGTGCCAGTGTTGTGGATGGATACAGCTCGGGAGTTGATTGAGGAGGACTGTAAAAAAAATCCCCAGTGATTTTCTACACCATGATGGCATATTTTCTCTCACTAAATAAATAAGCACTCAGGGCAAAGGCCCATATCATGTTTACATGACTATGTGGATATATAGGAAACTTGAAATTCGTCAAAAATAATTACAGGTTTACAGCTCAAAATCCAATCCGTCACTCTTTTTGATTTACACATATTGGTGGAGTAGTAATGGTTTGTTGAAAAAGAAATGTGTTTGCTCAGAGTTTGGTGAGATTGGAGAGATTACAGGGATACTGCGGGTATGAGCTCAATGGACTGTACACCTTCCCTAGGACGTGCCCTAACAAACCTCCTTATTAAGCCCTATCTCCTAATGCTGATAAACAGTCTGATGTCTTCAAGGGAATAAAAATCCTCAAATCTCCAATAAATTTTTTTTTATCTTGTATCAACTTCATTCATTCATATTGGGAAATGCTCTGTAGTAAGGCTTCAGATTTCTCTCAAATAAAATCTAACAAACATTTAATGACACAAAGCCCAGGCAATCATTATTACTGTCCTTTTTATTCCCCTTTTGATTTCTCTTTGGAGCCCAGATCCCAATCAAACTAATTATATCCACACAGAGTTTACTCAAACTCTTGAAACTACTAATTTTTTTTAATGCTCCCCACTAATTTTTCTCGAACATTTCCCTTTTCCCCCATAACATTTGTCCGCACAATTCAAAGGCCTATCCTGACCTCAACTGATAATCTCTCCTTGCTCGTTTCCCCACACCACCAGAGGGACCTTCGACAATTAATGGAATTACATATACACATCAATAATTATTATTGATTTTATTCCGATCAGTATCTTGAGAAGGAAAAGTTTTAGTATATTGTCCACATCTCTAAATGGAAATTATCTCAGAGATTTTGACCTCCATGGTCAACTATGGATACTCCTATGTCGGAGACTGATGATGAGGCCACTCCTTGATTTACTTCCAGGCAATCATGTGGACAGGGGAGCTCAGCCTTGATGGATCCAACACGACGTAAAATAATAATAATAATATCATTACAGTATGAGACTGAACGGAGCGGAGAGATTGTAAGTGGACATAATCATGCCCATTTTGAAGCCCCTAACCAACATTATTTTCAGTAATGTTTCCGAAGGAATTATTAATTTCCTATTAATTTTGAGCCTCTGTAACAGCCTGGGTCTTGGGAAATTATTGATTAAAAAGAAGTGTCAGCATGTAAGCTGTTGCAAACAAAGTTTTCGTGCCTTACCCCGCAGAGTACACAAATAAATACAGGAACCCCGAGGGATTGATTAAGAGAAGGTAATCGCTGAGGCCCGTCTGGATTAAAATGTGAAGGCATGACATGAGCGGAACGAACTATTTTGCAATGCATATGTACATATGTATCTACATGTTACAGATAAGTACTCAAGAAATTGTCAGGTTAAAACTTAGTAGTTTGGATCAAGACTGGGCATAATAATTGGAGTTGTGTGAGTCAGTTGACTCTGACCTGTTCCTTTGGGATTCTATATACCCTGATGGATTTTTTCCTGAAATTTTTAAATTTGAACGATGATGGACAGCGGCTGAAATCCCTCTGGACTTGTCCGACACATGCTCACAATTCCCAATTTCAATGACTCACAACTCCAAGGGGATTTCTGTGCTGGGACGTGAGTGCGAGTGCACAAGCAAACAATCTGCCAGGAATTTAATGATGGACAGTGCCCCAGCCCCAGACACAACAAAACATCAAATGTGAGCGGTGTCCTGTAAAAATCCATCCACGCACACTCATGTACATGTCAATTTTTGACGGGACTGCTGAGAGACAGGATTATTTGGGAGGATTGATTGAAATGTTATTTTGGACTGTGTGATCAGCCCGTCCCTCAAGGAAGTTTCGCTAGCCTGTGAGTCATTTGTCAAGTAATTGATTCAACTCTCACTTGCTAGAACTAATAATAATTATTATAAAAAAATTTTTTTTTGACAGAACCGGGAAGTGACAATTAGATTTTAGGAACATTTTTTTCCTTCCCATGGAGGAACAATTATGACAAAAAATATTACTGGCGGCATGAAAAACTCATTTACTCCACACAGCTTCATTTCACAGCTGACAATGACAATGCTCAATTCCTCCTGGGGCTATACAACAGCACTTCGCTCCTTTATTATTGAGCAGTCGTTGAACAAAACGGTGGAAAGGAAACAACTTATGTGGAGATACTTACACACAGACACACACACTTACAACATAAGTTCATCACTCCGCCCAGATGTTTCACGTGTGGTCCGGGAGATATTGAGTGTATGTCTTCCGAGTTCAAAACCCAAGATAAATAATAATATTATTATTTCCGTAAAAATTAAACCTCATAACCTCTCTCAAACTCCACAATGTATTAGAACTACACCTCATTTGTGCAAAACTACAAGCAACTCTGCCCAAGAGAGCTCCATTGTACTCGGAGACTATTGACTTCCAACGACGGTCCATCACTTGGATAGTGTGAGGAGTGTAATGGTTATTACCATGGATTGAGAAACTCCATTGGGCTTGTAATGTGTAGCAGGGGAGATATAGTGAGAGAGAGAGAGAGAGAGAGAGAGAGAGACAAGTATTAGAATTGTAACAAAAACTAGTCATCTTATCCCTATTGAACTTGTCTGCTCATTGTTCCATTAAATTTACTCAAGTCAATTCTCAAGAACCGAAACTAAATTGACTGGTTCTGTCCGTCATTCATTGACTCCCTTATAATTTGTCATGTTATGAGTCCCTATAGGTAATTAGATATAGATATAGATAGATATGCTTCGGACGTAAAAGTGTATGAGCAATAATTACATGATGGGAGTATATACAACTAGCTAAATATAAGGCTTGAAACCTATTAGAGACTCAGGGATTGAAAGCAAGTTTCATAACTAATTGTAAGTTCAGAGTTTATTAATTCTAGGATTTTTCTCACACCTGCTGAGTTCAGAGTGTGGAGACTCCACACAGTCCAATATTCTTCCTGCAATTTACCCTCATAAAGCAAAAATTCAATTTGAGCTCTGGCCTTGCGGCCAGTTGAGGTGAGGGGGGAGAGCTTGGAGCAGGGGATTAAATAGAGGATTTTAATACTGAAACAAGTTCGGACTCTTGTGGCAATAACTCCTCCAGTAGCCACCAAGGAGTGTGTAAATAGCCATGGGGGAGAGGGGAATCTGGCTAATAGTTTTTAAACGTTGAGGAACTACGCGGACACCAAGTAGTACTTACTTGATTATCATAATCATATTAATTTGTACGCCCTATAGCTATACCCAGTGGACGAGTTCCTCCTGTAAAGCTATAGGGGTTGAGGAAATCAGTGTCAAAGTCCAGACAAATACCTGCTCCGAAAATTCACGCTGTCCTGTCAATCCCTTGGAGCGAACCTTCAAGTTCACACTGTAGTAGTAAGCCAGCAGCTTCACTCACCAGGAACTGAAAGGTGGACTGAATGAAGAGACTGGAATGATCAGAGGCTGTAGATCATTTCCACTGGGATTAAATCAGAGGCAGTCAGCCGTGTGTGGTATTGGCGAAAAGATTGGCGGCTTCATGGAAAACATGACGGCTTGGGAGGAAAACTGCTTGTAATTTATCCTTGGTTATAAATTCTTATGTCTCTCTCTTGTCTCATGTATTTCCTGTTGTTCAGGATTTCCTCGGAGCAAGAACCAGAGAGAACCTTGGAGAGAGAGATGACAAAGGGTGATGGAGAGTGAAAGGAGGAAAAATGTGGTTTGAAATAACGTCAGACCAGTTCTCACAGTAGATCTCCGCCACTGCTCCTCTGTCTCATCCAACATTATTCCTCTCATTTGAATTTCAAATACTACAAATTTCCATTTGAAAAACCCCGGAGATCAAAATATAAAGGAGGGGAAGGGAAATGTGGAGGGAGCATTAAAATGTTAAAAGTTGTTTACACAATAAGGCTTAGACCTTGTTATAGGGAAAACGGGACTGGTCTAGTAAACTCTGTCTCCTTCCTGTAATTATGCATGAGATGTGCCTTGTCTCAGGGAATTAGAACTTTAAACTGCCTCAGTCAACACTTCTCATATTAAATTCCGTACGAATAATTCTTAATTTTTAAATGTTCGGAGGGCTATCGAAGCTATTGAGTTCCTTCCGGATTTCGGCCATGTAAAAGTGCTCTTGTCAAGGATAGTGCACTGTAAAGGCTAGTGCCCTGTAAAGGGGTCTTATATGATACTGGTCAATTGGGAATAATTAGTTACCCTTTTTGGAAGGATCCAATGGTAAAGGAGAAACCGGACGGAGCGGGTTCATCATACCTGGATGCGCCCAGCATTAAATCAAAGGGCCGTCGAGATTCATTACATTTTATAATTATCCTTACATACAACATGGGACCCTATGGAGTGTGAAACCATAGAGAGAAAAAAAAACTTGTTGAGCTTCAAATCATGTAGAGTTTAGATAATTAAATTCCACCTCCTCCTCAACTCTGAGCAAACAAATACTCAATGGAGCTCCCTTCAATCTATTACCAATTGAAACTTTCACAGGCTTTCCAATCAATCCCAACCATCCATTAGCTCATAATCAATTCTATCTTCCCCTATTCAATTTTTTCCCCTTCATTAATTCCCGAGGTTTATTTCAAGTCCATGATGTCTAATGGGCTAAAGTCCTCCTTCAACCCTCTCTCTCTCTCTCTCTCTCTCCCTCTCTCATCACCATCTCATGGGCCACTTGATGAGTGATAAAATGTCCAAACAAAATATACACACAACATCACGACCTTCATCTTGAGAACGTCAATAGGACTGGCTTTCCATCTTCCTCTACAATACACCGTGGTGTTGCTCAAATAGAAAATAAGCATCCTCTGGGATTTAGTTTGAATGGGGGAGTCCCGTGTTAGATATTTTGTCGGTGACATTGCGAAATCCACAGTTTTGTTCAGGAATAATTTTTCATTGAAAGCTATAATTATTACAGGAATGCATCAGATGGTCCTTTACTCCCAGGTAAATAGTAATTAAGCCCATAACTTGAAGATCCTCAACAAAATCTTTCCAGTCCGTCACTTGAAGCCGAACAAACCCCAACTTTATTTTTTATTAACAGCCCTCGCTCATTACACACACACACAGTCATAGACGGACACAACAAGTAATAATTGCCTTTATTCAGAGATAAACTCAATTGCTTGAATGCTAAAAATAACAGGGACAAAATTCTCTTTTCAAAAACCTCCCTCTCTCTCTCTTTTTTTTTCTCTCTCTCTCTCTATCCCTCTCCTATTTCTATTTGCAATCTTACTTTTGTTGTCATATACTTCTTTCACAAATCCAATTACATTTTATTCATTACTGTATAATAATGCTAGGACTCTTAAATTTTGAAATGCATCCTTGAGGTCAAAACCAAGAGGGATTTCTCAATTAGACATGATTCCGGACCGGACTGAAAATTCAAGAGAAACTGCAATAAGAATATAGATTTGGATCAAAAAGTGTTACTACTATGTTGGGAATTGAAACTAAATGAAAGGGAACTTCAATAGATTAAACGTGCTTGACAAATCCCAAGGGATTTCTAAAGTAAGACCTCGGGACAAGTTATAATAAATTATTTAGATTATAGCGACTCCATGGTTTCAAATAGTAATTATGCCTAACGGGAATTTTTAAGTTTTTTCCTAGAAGTGCGTATTTAGTTTATGATACAAATTCTGTATGATTATTTCTGAAGTCATTTGCGAGAGGCATAAGGATAAGATACTCATAAGTTTCTAAATTTATCTACGACTGTACTGTACTATTGTGATTATACATTTTGAATCTTTCATTTCCTGCTGAGGAGTACAAAACCGTCGGATGAAGATTAATTTAGTAAAATAGAGTCCCGCATAGGAGTCGGTTGTAGAAATGGACTTTTGTAATCCTGAGGAGTACTACTGGCTTAGTGGGTCAGGTGTAAAATACTAGCTGGGATACAAGGAGAAAATAAAATATGACTGTTCATAAATAACCTGAAGGTTGGGACGTACAATGGTAGATACATATGTACATATGTAGGTATTCATGCACAAGTGTGGCACTTGAGCGTCCTAATTCCTCAGTGATTATCTCAGCACGTTAAAAATTGAGAATTTGCCCTCCAAAGAATGTTTGGAGTTGGAATGAAAGCAACCACAAGATTATTTTCTTCATCCCTATTATTACGCTAATCACAGGAAAATCAATCATTGGCTCACTCTTATCAAGCTTCAAGCGAAGAGAGTTGTCAAGATTTTTAATAATATTTCTACCTCTGATTGGAAATATTTATTGGAGGCCAGCTTTTGTGCTCCAAGTTCAATAATAATTTCCTATTATTCATATTTTCTTACACTTTCACCTCAAGAGTTGCAAGTTCTCAGATCATTTTAAAAAATTAGCATCGTGCTGATTCGGAGTCGACCTCTTATTTTAAATTGGGAATTTGTCCTATTTATTCAGATTTAAAAAAAAACACACAACCTTCCCGCGATATTTGTACCCAGAACGTGTTACGTGCTCTGAGGTAATTAACAATTTAAAAAAAACAGGGACTGAAATTTTAAAATCTTAGAAAAATTCAAAAACTCTATCCATAAAATCCTGACCTCAACTTGCTTGGCCCTAAAGTTTCAGAATCCAGGAATTTTAAGGAGAGAGGATGAAGCTAATTCTGAAAAATCTGGAGTATTTGCTAAAGACTCGAATATTGTTTTTTTTTTCAGCCTCTTCCATGGCCTGGGGGAGAGGTAGAAGAATTTTTTGTGGCACCTTATGCAAATATACTTGATACTAACAATAAGAGACAGACACTCACATGGGAATCTCATTACTCAAGAATACGAGTATGAAGACAGAGACAATAATTTGACCTGTATTTACTTTTTAAATTCCCTTTTCAATTACTCCTCACCTCTGACACCACACACTCCCATTGAGACTCCATCGCAGAGGAATGTTGTTTATTATGGAAATTATCCCTCCCTTAATTTTATTTAGTTCAAGGAAATGACAATAATTGAAGTTTTTTAACATATGTTCTGACCCGAGTTGGGATTGTTTGCGGAGTCACTCTAACTTACAAATCTTGGATTGGACTTGATAATGTATACCAAAAACATTATTCAAATAATTGCAAGTAATTCTGTAAGTAAATGATTTTCAGAGGTATGTCAAGGAAAATTGGAAATTGATTTGAACTACATGTGATAGTTGATGAAAATTAAAAGTTTCCATTGGCACAATATCCAATTTCCAAGAAAAAAGGTAATTGTGTGGTAATAAATCCCTGACTCTGCCTCATAGGACGGACAGAGCACTTTGGGGTAGTTAAAAATAATTGAATGCTCTATATGAATCCCAATATTGTTGACTCTCAGTCAAGTCTCAAATAAGAGGGGGGAGGGAGTCAGATTCGGAAAGTGGAGAATGTAGGGTAGTGAGGAAATTGAATTCATGCAGGAATGATAGGATTTGGAAGTGAAACTTAAAACTTTGTCAAAAGCGTGCCTCTCGGAAAGTTAATAGAAATATACGGGGTATTAAAAAAAAATTAATTTATCATATTATTTCATAGTTTGGAAATGAGACTTGATGACAAGCGATTAGAAGACATGAGACTCCTCGCACCTTCTCCTCACACATATTATCCTGGGACATTTTCGAGGAGGACAAATGATCACTTGTTCACTAGCCCAGAAATGGTGGGAGATGCTGTGATGCATGAACAATAGGAAAAGTGTCTCATTCAAGAGAAAAGAGAGATGCATGAAGATCAACTGTGAGCTCCCAGCATGTGGTTTCCATAGCATTTAATTTTTCTCATTATGTCTGTATTTACTGATATAGAGATGAGGATGGGACTGGGTCTGACTCCGTGGAAGTGCCCGCATCCCCAAGTACTATCTGTATTGAGACATCCCATCACTCCGACCCCACCAAAGCATGAGACATTTTGATTTCCTTTGACAATCCCTTGGAGTGAGTCAGTGGGAAACATCAAATAGGGAGATAACATTGACAGAATCAGGTGTCGCATGCCGTGTCTCCCCATCATAGTGGATGTATCTAATTACATATTTATTCTGAGTCCGCACCATCATCATCATCATCATCTTCATCCCACCTACTCTATAGAGTTACATCTCTCCGTGAGCACCTCCAAATATATCCCACTCTCCATTGCAATATCCATCTCTTTCGAATAGTAATAGTTACGACTCTTTTAGTTCCAATCTGAATTGTCGCACTCACTCATAACATTAACTCCACATTAATTTCATTTTTATGAAAGAATTAGACTTTTAACAGAGACCCATATAGTACAGTTCGTGAAGGAATTACAGTAAATAATATCCCTTGATTATATTAACTCTATATGTGAGAGTGTCTGAGAGTGTGTGTGTGTGAAACATTGATATCGTGATGAGTGTAATGACATCTCAAGATACTTAACCTATTTTTCAAATAGTCAGTTTCAATGATTTAGTCTCGGCTTGGCTCTCTCCCCTATACTCTCAAGCCTAACTAGCTCAGTCTAGAGAAAGATTACTCTACCATTCAGGAGATGTACTTATGTATGTATGTATCTATGTATATTTACAAGATGGAGAAAAGCACTGAGGATCCATACGACGGGATAATTATAGGTAGTAGAAATATATCTACATAAATACACATATGTACATTCCATTGAAATGAACCTGCAATGGACACAGTCATGGTACATTAGCCCATTCTACTCAAAACTCTGAGCAATGACAATCTCTTGTCATCATTACTGTAATTATACGAAATTAAATTAAATTTTAATTGTTCCTGTAAATTAAATGTTGGCAAACCTCCTGTGACTATAGGGGTGAGTAAATACTCATAGCATATAGTATTTCAAATGAAGAAAAAAAAGACACGTCTTTAACTACTCTCATGAGAGGAGTGTAAAAGTCCCAAAATATTATGGATCTGTCTTCACACGTATAAATTCCTAAGTGTATAATTACATGTTCAATGTAAGAGAAAAAAAACATCCCAGGCCGTCCGAGTCAAAATGAAATTAGACATCTTCCGAGGTGAGTTTAAAGGTAAGTTATAGGACGAAAGTCTGTGAGAGGTGACCATATGTACAGAGATATTATTATGTATCTATGTATGTAATTACATGTAGTGAAGCAGTATGAATTACAGCACGGACTGAAAATAACTCATGTAAGTCCATGTATCAAGTATACTCCACAATTTAAAATTCACACCACAACTAGTAAATAGACTCAAGAGCCAGGAGGGGGGGGGAGAGAGAGAAAAAAAAGATTGTGTCAAAAGCTGTGATTTCAAAATCCGAAGCTCTCGCCAAGTTATAGAAAAAAGCTCTCATTTTCAAAGCTGTAATGAAAGGCTCACTCCAATTGAGATGAAGATGATCGTGACGTAACTTCACCTCCCCAACCATTCTTCTCTTCATGCAAATGATGACAGTGGAGAGAATGAAGAGATCGTGCCGCGTTCATTTCTGCCTTATTATCAGCTTCTACGTGATCACAGTACCATATACATGCGTCTCATGGGATTTTTTATATACAAATTTAAACACACCTATAGTAGTATCTACAATGCCTAGTCCCGGTGACCAGGACGGACAACAAAAACAATATGAGCTCTATGCCTCATTGACGATGTGGGGGAATGTATATATGTAATTACATATGACCGGATACATGTACAGTATGAAGGACTTGAGAGGAACACGTCTGTCATAAATATTCAAGTAATGCGTACCTTTTAGCCCAGACCCATCATCAGGTTTTGCTACACTTAGGACAGGGCTGTACTCTCAAATTAAAATCAATTCTTTTAATAGTGTTGGTAATCATAAGGTCATTGCATAATAGTAAGTCCAAGATGTGCATAGTCCTGAGTACAAATCCAACATCATAATTTATATTGGCCGAGTCCTTGTAGTAGATGTGTCTACAGATGACTGTGTGCGTGTAATTATGAATTCAGAACAAAGCCCAGAATCTGTTGTTTTCAGTCTCAATGAGCCTGACATAAGTTCTCAGATGTGTTCATCAAGAATGTGAACATAATTATAATTAGGGTACATGGATGTTTTGTAAGGTATAGTTGGAGGGACATGTACAGATCCAACAAATAATAGTAGCTGCCTTCAGCCCGAGCAAGAGTACTCAAAGGAAAGAATTAAGGGCAAGGGATGGGATGAGACCTTGATCAAAGCTGTTGCTATTATTCCAACTCCTCGCACAACAATATTGAATTTACTGTTTTTTTTTCTCCAAAGAAATCAATCTCATCTATTGTGCCAGAACTGAAGCATTGAATTCATCTCACTATTTAAGTGAATCTACGTGCCGCACAGTCTGCACTGACCAATTTATTAAATCGAGCATATAATTCAGCCTCATTCCTGGGGAGATGAACGTTCAAGAGAGAGAGAGAGAGAGAGAAAGAGAGAGAGAGAAAAAAAATAGGAAAACATTATGTTTACAATTTCCAGAGTACATATAGATGTAGTAGGAGCTGGCTCAGTTTTTTTAACATTCCAGACGCACACACGTCTCAGATATCTATAGGAACTACTGTAGAGGCCTCAGAAAGTCCTGTGCTACACTGTGCATAGCTCAAAACTTTGGAAGAATGTGAAATGCATTGTTGTGTTGCAGTCGTCTCGCTTCATAGGCTTCGTAGTACTTACTTGCAGGCCCTCAACCACAAATTACAATACACTTGATGATCCTCCCTTCCATCAAAATTCAGGAGGGATGGAGCAAAAAGTTGCCAAAAAGAGTGAGCAAGTCTTTGCAGACTGGGGACATGATGTAGCATGTGCCAAAAAATTTGTTGTTGTTGTTGTTGTTCAGCTATAATAACTCATAGTGGAGGTTCCATCCGAGGACAGGAATATCTATCTATAGTTATCACTTGTTTCATTAAATCAGATTTAAGTAGGAGATTTAAGAAGAAGATCTAAGAAGAAGATTTAGGAAGAGGACTGCCCATATCATACTTTTAGTGTAAGATAAAATCAAAAGGAACTAAACTTTTCCAATCCTTCCGAGAGAAAATTGCAAATTTAGGGAGGAGACGCCTACACGTATGGGGGAACTCTCAAAGACAGATTGGAAGACAATGACAACAAGGGAACGACACGGCAAGATGATGATGATGATGATGAGAGGAGTGAGGACACAAAACATCTCTCTACCGCATCTTTTTATTTACAATGTAGTACATGTCATCCCTTGTGTTATTACTTATACTTCCACATAGGTCTCCGATGATAGTTGAGGAATTAGTAGGGGAACTGTTTATAAGCTCTTGTAGTAAATATATAGAGACCTATATGTATATAGATACATAAAGGATACAAGACAGGAAGATTTTGTGCCAGTCCATTTAAGACAGGAAATCAGAGCGACAACAATGAGAAACCATAACAACTGGAGACATGGTAAGGAAACCATGGGCATAATTATGAGCCCGCTCAAAAGCTTCCCTCAGTCTGAAGACCAAGCTCCTGTCAACACAAGATTCGCAGTTGACTCGTCAAAAACCACAACATTCAATGACAAGACAATGTAGCTAACAAAAAAAAAATCTAATAGATCCGAATGAATGACTTATACTCTACGACAACCATATGTTGGGATGCCTGGTCCGAGAACATAGATCTTATATAAGGCTAAGCCATATATGTAATTATACATTCCTGGTGAAGAGGCATAATGAACCAGATGCATTTTCCTTTGAAAGCAAAATACGTGGTTTCCCTCTTGAGGCCAAGATGAGTCAGGTGTATCAGCCGCCCTCCGTGCAACATACAATACATTGGAAATAAGTAGTTCATTTTCATTTCATAAATTCCCAGTGGGACATTATTGGTATCTATTTTCACTGAAATATGACTATAATTTATTTATGCAATCAGAGATGTTCAATTTAATAAAATATTTGGAGTGTAACTGGATCTTGCTTTCACAAAACTTCTGGATCCAAATATTTTCCGAATTTTTGTTTTGTTTTGCAGGAATTAATTTCAAGCCTTGAAAGTTCCAATAGTCAGTTTCTAGTGTACTTAACTTACTGTAACAGTGTGGAGGAATGGGACAATAACCTGTCCAAATATCTATAGTAATAACATACACAAAGATACACACTGCTTATACAATCAAGAGCGTAGGGAAGGAGATGTTATTGCAATCGTAGAGATGAATGAGGACTAGGACGAATTCTACTCATCCCGCTGGCTCTCTACACCATGACCATTACTTTCCCATTTGAGACCATGAGTAAAGAAATTGTGCTAATCCTTCCACATGCTGTAAACTCGGCTATGGAAATAAATCAAGAGCATAAGAATAAGGATGATTCATTGATGGAGTCATAAGGATTGAGTACTGAGAGATGTTTCCATTCTGTCAACTGTCACTACGGTCTCTTGAGGTCCTTCAACATTTCTGTTTACGAGGAGGAGGCAAGAAAGAAAGCAAACATGAAATAGCAAAAGAATATTCTCATCATTTGTCACTTGAGATATGCTCACAAAAATTCCTGATGCATTCCCCCCCCCCCGCCATTGCAATACTTACTTGGAGGATTCACATGGATGGATTTTCTAAACCTCACATCCTCTGTCATTTCCAAGCTCCGTCTCCGGCACCTGTAATGATTACAGCTTGACAGCCCAACTCAAAGGCTCTGCTGTATAGTATAGTACAGATATATGCTTTACATTTGATATCAACATATGGGTCTCTATATACGATGGCAATAGAAATTAATACATTTCCTCTAATAATTTTTGCAAGTCTCAAATTTCAAGCTTTGCATTCCTAATTACTTAAATATGTCCCTCACAGGTCTCTTCCATTCACAATCAGATCCTCTGAGATAGATGATAAGAGTTCGGTGACAAGAAACAATGATTGATTGAAACAAATGACTCACTCTGTATATTGTCTGAGATGACAAACTTTTTGTAATTTGACTCCCTTTGAGCATTCCATAGATTGGCAAGGGAGCATTGGAGCTGATTGAGGATTCTGTGTGTGTGGGGGACGTGGGAAGGACTGATCCCAATTAGTGGCTTTATATGAAAATGACAGATCAGAGGAACTGTCACTTAAAACCCTGAAACCGGGACTGACATGACACACATGTCAAAATCCATGAGATTCGTTATACATGACGTTGGGATTGTCTCTGCTCACTCATCAAAAGCCCATCATTATTTCATCATTATTACGATCCAATTTCATGGTGCAGTTTCTTTTTAGCAAGAGACCACTCTCACAATCATTCTTATTTTTCACAGAGGCAAATCCTATTTATATTAGAGCCTCTACATAATTATATGTCACTCCACTAGGATCTCGTTGTAATGTACATATGACTGTCTCCGGCTTTTTAAAAAAAAAACCTTTCTTGTGGATCCAGGTCGTTCTACCAACCCATCACAGGGGTGACAGATGCCTGAGACACTGAGAGTAAAATTCTAAGATTTCCGAGGTGTGTGTACGTACTGTATGGAAGGAGTTGGGAATTATTTTATTTTTGTCACCAAATTATGATGTGAGCGGAATGAATGGAAGGGACTTGATGAGGAAATTTGTCTCTCAAGAGTTTTCTGCCCCGTAATCTTCCCTCGCTCCCACTCCAAAATCTATCCTGTAGAGAGATGAGGATTGTGAAGGGGATTGGAAATCCAAAGGATTTTTGTTTGACTTAATCTATACTACAGATATATTCTACTATCATCAGCACTGCGACGGCCGAGGATTTTTAAAAATTTAGTGTACTGTGACCATTTTAGGAGGGGGATTTTTCTGAGCTGAGTCTATTAAGTTGTTTACTTTTTGTTCTAATGCTCGTCCGTCTTGGGTAAACTGAAATGAGTCCTGTCAGCGCCCACTTTTTCAGCCCCGTTGCCATTGAAAGCATGAAAAAAAGTTTAGTTTCATACAAAACTTCAAATGGACTACAATAGCATTATACAAGTTGCTCATAAAATGTTGAATTTAAAAAATAACGCTTCCCTATAGACACATATGTACATAGGTTCCCTCGACACTTCCTGCAATGAAGCTCTTACAAGTAAATACTTACGCCTCTGTATTATCCCCTGCTTGAAAGTAATGATTAATTATGTATACGTATAGTAGCCCAAGTTTTTTTTGTATATAGTAACATATATTAGTATTCAGTCGGAATGGGGGAAAAAATAATGAAGATGCTAACCCAGAAACGTCAAAGAAATGATAAAGTGACTGAGCGTATAATTCCAACGTTATTCCGCTCTTTCCATAAATTGTCATCCTACAAGAGCATATTTAAACTTCTGTGTCTACCGTCAATGAGAGTCTCCTGAGTACATTTCTGAGGACAAGAAGAAGGATTTTCTAGAAATTTTAAATCCCAGTCCTTCCGCCTGTGAGTGGAGCATTATCTCACAGGACACTTTGTGAATAGTCTCTTTTTGTGCTCACATGGACTGTATAGCTCATGACTCAATAAATCTGAGTGTCCTCATGTCCTGGGGATAAGAATCCAAGGATTTTTGGTAACTGCAGGAAAATAGAGCTCCCCAAGCCTTGTCCCTTTTGTGTAGACTATCTTCGTAACCTCTTTTATTCAATCATTGCCAACAATCAGCCCGTATATATGATTACCCCGATGATTTTTGTTGGACATGCCACTCTATATCTATAGATATGATTGCTCCCTTGTTCTTATCCACAATAAATATATAAAGTCTCCTATGGGACAGGGGACAGTAATCTCGTACATTTCTATGGCACAAAATCCTGACTGGGTCTGGGAGTGGAAATTAGCAAGTGCATTGGAAGATTAGATAAATCTCCCCATTTGTTTTTTTTTGGCCAACAGTTTGGCAAAAGAGTTTGACGGAATGCTTCCACAGGTGCTTTCTATGACTTGACGACTCTTGGCTGGGCGCGAGGGAAGTGAGAAAAATTAGCACGACACAGTGGCTTCATTTTACCTGAGCCCCTTTACATATTCATACTTACCCAAAGACAAGAGCACATAATCTGCACAAGGGAAGTGTAAACACCTCAGCTTGGAGTCTACTCACTTGGAATAGACTCAGTTGGATTTTGACAACTACTAGTGCAAAGGTGATATTATCCTGGGAGAAAAAAATAAGAGGAATAATAATCTGTGAAGAGCATGAGAGAAGACAAGGATCCGTTTTGAGAGCGGAGCAAATGAGGAGCTTAAAATCCCCCCCCTCTATATCCACACATACACAGACTCAATGCTGAGGATTCCTATTGTCAATTTACGCCAGTATGATAAAGTGCTGTGATTTTTTAAACTATTAAAACCAAGCGCTCCAATGCTACTAATTTTTAATCCCATCTTTCATTCCAGCCTTACATTGCTTCTGCTCTCCCAAGGTAAATTCTCTTTGCTCAGCAAAAAAAAACATTAGAGAGAGAGGGACAGAGAAAATATGACGAGTGTAATCTTAAATGAATAAGCATTAGGACTGAGCTGAATGAGGATATTAGAAATTAACCACACCAATACAATGTAATGAACTTGAGTTGGATTCTCCCCGGATTATGGATTAGTTTGTCAAAATAAATTCCGTTAATAAATTCATACAGGGCTGACTGAGACGGCTGTTGAAAGTCAAGGGGATGGAGAGAGGTGGGAGCTTGGGTAATTATAATGAAATTTCTGCATAGGAAATAATAGAGTGTATCAGGGTTAGGCTGGTCGTTTAACTGTGTGAAAATCCAGTGTGTTTTCCTAGCACACGAAGGTCAATGCTATGTGAAATATGCAGACGTGAGTTGTATGAAGTCTATGTTTTGAATCCAAGAAGCATTCAAGCATCACTATATGGAACTCACCTGTCTCCACTCCAAACCCTATCCTCTCGGATCCCTACCCACTAGCACTGTCCGTATCTGCCTGGGATACCCTCTCCCTCTCTGTCATAAATATCTGGATGATGTACATACATACATACATATGTATACATAATTATACCTACATGCTGCAGACGCATAACAAAAGCAAAACCTCACGCACCCTTGCGTTGGTGAAATCAGAGGTAACTCCAGTGTGAATAATCCTTTGAGTACTGTCATAAAGTAGATTGCAGGGTCTAGATAAGCACTGATGTCAATATAACTTCATTTATATAACTGGTGACAGGATGGGAGTTACGTGCATATGGACCTTTATTTCATTCCCCATCAGAGTTTTTACATGGGAATCCTCCCAACACTATTTTTTGTATCATCCCTACAAGACTACTATTCTCTCATATTACGCAAAGGGACTGCACTTGAGCATATTCCCTTTCATAACGTGCCCTTCCTGTACAGCAGCATCCCTCCAAATCTCCAATCCTATACTCCTACTCATAGGCTCCTGTACAGTAGGGAAAAATAATATCATGGGGAAAGGGATGGGTCCAGACAGATCTGCCCCTAGAGAGAGAGAGAGAGAGAGAGAAAGCGCTCCTACAGGAGTGCCTCATATAGTGAGAGTACACTGTACTGCACTCATAATTCAATGTATGTAAATAATACGAACTCTGGTGTTTTTTACCAAAAATTAGAGAGGCTCAAAAATTACAGGAAATAAAATCCAGAGCCAAGTGTACGACTTCCCTATGATTGCAAATCTGTAGGTACTTACTTACCCCAACTATTTGTATTTCCGATTCCACTATCTTCAGGCCCTGGAGCAAGTTACGTAAATACGGATAGGACTCCTAATGAATCATACTAGTAGTGTGAGTGCCAATGAGGATACAAGTAAATTGGAAGCCTCTATACGTGCTCCGACGGAAGGACCATTAACCCAACCAGAGCTGACGGACTCTCAAACCACAGTGTCTGAGGGAGTAGATACCTAAATACATACATATGTACATAGATATATCAATAAGAATAAAAATATATTTTTACAGCAGGGGATACAAATTTCACCCACAGACAGACACACAATCCTGTCAGCAGCTGTGGTGGGGAAGAAAGAAGGAGCAGGTGAAAAATTGTGACAGGTGAGAGGGTGAGTTATAAGGAACTAGCATATGTAGATACATATCTACTGTATGTATGTATGTGTCATATGGAAACTGATAGGAAAGTTCCGGAGGAGTAGTAAGGTCGTGTTGAGAGGCTGTGAATTGTATTGGAAAAGATGGTTGGTGTGGTGTGCCTTGTAATGGAGCGGACAGACCGGAAGTTCACGGAGGGCTTTGGGCTTGTGGGAAATGAATCAAGTCATCCTCAAAATCATTCTCCTCACATTTTCTTGCCGTTTCGGCTCTTTCCCATTTTCTTCCCTGCCTCACGTCAGTGCTGTTCCAACTCCAACTGCACAGGGAGAGACTCCCGTCGTGACTCTTCAGTATTCTACATTCACTTCAGCAATTCATCCCAGCATCCCAAATAGACACTAAATTAACGCACACCTCAACAGACATGCTGTCGGAAATCTCTGTAGGTCTTCAGTAAGCTCTTCTATCAGCTCACGCATTAGTATGTTTTTTTACTCTTTGCTTTCAGAGGAACATACAGGTAGATATATAGATACGTGCATATGTATAGATATGTATATTGTGTAAAAAAACAAATCCATAAGTTACAACATATGACACCATGGAGGGATGAAATCAAGCATTCTGGAACCCCTTCAGGGGATAAACTTGAGCCGTTGTCCCCGACAGCATTTTTCAGAAGTACGCGACTGCCAATTTAATTGTTCCCCTTCCTAGGGACGTCAATTCAGGAATTGATTCAGAATTCAAGGAACACTCCATTGGAAAAAAGGCCTTTCCTAACCTTAGAAATCCCAAGGAACTTGATACAAAACTTGGGCTTGGTTCCCAGGATTTTGCGAAAAGTGTGATTGCCTCCTTGGTTCCAAGATTATATAATACAACTAGCATGAAAGCCATCCACCAAGGTGGATGGGAAAACTGGGATTGCAGTGATTTGTAGATCATAAAAACATTAAACTTCACAATATATAATTAGGTCGTTTTTACATATAAGGCTGTTCTTCGTTTAAATAAATGCAACGGATCCTTCAAACCTCCAACCCGTTTCGATTGGGTAAAATCTGTGACAGAAACCAACTTCGTCGCTTATTAATGGCTTTATATATTTTTTTCATTACTTTCCTTGCAAAAAGCTAAATTAAAAAATTTGTTGTTTTTTTTTAAAAAACCTCATTTAAGGGGGTTCAACTCTGGACCGGTCAGGGTAAAAAAAATATCCCTCAGATTCCATGCAGAAATGCTTTTCTATTTATTTGGCTATTTATGTTATTCAAAGTACCCCGTCACTGACCTACATAAGGAATGGCTTGATATTCAGTTTTACCTACATTTCGTAGGTTTTTGAAGTAACTTCAGTTTTATTGACTTTATCTGTAGTCACAAATAAACATCGAATGGAATTGGCAACACACTCTTAAGAAAACTATAAGCATCCTACTTACGTTAGCAACATTGCGACATACTTTGGTCAAAAATAATATTAGGTGTTTTTTAAAAACTGGAGCCTCTCCTTTTACTATTTTAGAATTGTTCTCAAACTTTTGAATAATGTTTGATTATTATACGTGAAACACTCAATCTTGGCTTACAAAAATTGGTTATTTACCCATGGACCAGGATAGGGTCAAATTGTGTTTAATAATCCAGAACGCTGTTAATGCATGATAACTACATCATTTTAATGAATTGTATGTCTGACATGTGTTGGTGGACGAAAAAGTTACTCTTAAATTCTACTTGCTCTTCTACCCAAAGTTAAAATTTAATCGTGGTGGTTAAAAGATGATGACTGATCATATTAGCCAAACTGTACTAATATTCAAAGGCGTACACAATAAGCAAACGGTAGTTTGATTTGAATTAACCACACATGTTCCAATATTCAAGATAGTAACTTGTTTAACATTGCGGTATTTCTTTTCTCTCTATTTTAATTTTTTCTTTGTAATCTAAATGGTATTATTTTGTGTTGACTTGAACAGGATTAAGTTGCAGTAACACTTGGTTACCATAACTTTAGCCTGTTAAAGTAAACAAAAAAGAAATGTTTAAAAAAAGAATAGTGGTTCGTATTTATTTCATTCGAGCAAAAATAAATGCTTTAAAATAAAAATCAAAGCATTTTTTAACCGCCATGCTTCAACATGTCACGTACATAAGTGACGACTGCCATCATCATCATCATCATCATCATCATCATCAAGACGACCTCTTTCAAATTAGTATATAGGATTTAAATAAATACAAAAATGAAACCCATAATATCTACCTTGAGGAATTCAGTAATGCTGGGTATTTTTAAAAACTGAGGAAATACTTTTACTCTCAACTGTAATAATTATTAAATGTAAGTTCAAAGGAAGACAACTATGCTGCGTGGGTTTAATTAGGAGCTGAGGAGCTAACTCCCATTATCTATGAGTTACATGGTAAATACTTACAAATGTTTCGTGTGCGATGGATCAAACGATTACAAAAATCCCTGCAGCCATCCATTTCATAGCTGTATCTAGTCTTTAAATGCTCCAGCATACATACTCTTTTAGGAGATGAGAGGATTCTTGTGAAAAGGATAAAATAAATCCTTCTATGGCAATAAGCATTACTACATACATATCTAATCCCAGCTGATTGGTGAATATATGCTTAAACTTGAAGAAAAAAAAACATGCACAATTTGTACATGGTCATGAATGAGGAAAGATTTTAATTGCTTTCTTATCACTGCCCATACGCCCAGCTTCGTTTCATCATAGAATTAGGACGGCGGAGCCTCAGCTCTCCTCTCCGTTACTCAACATAGCCTATCAGTCTAGTGAGTCCTTGGGGATTCTAGCCCATAGAGAAGAAAATTGTTGACTTTAACTTTCCAACCATTACCTGATTGAAAGAAATTATTATCAAAAATCCATGACATGGAATCTTCACGTTTCTAATAATTACACATTTGACGCAATAGGAACTGAAAGAGCCGCAACTGATCTGTCTTTACTCTTCCTTCTGAGGGATGGGAAGATTATTGGTGGGAATTGAGAGAGAAAAAGTGGCGTCCGCCGGAAGTCAATTCTTTGATGGGAGTGGGGGGGGGAGAATTTAAAACAAATCAACAAGTAATGGCCAATGAACTACTATATTTTTTTTCGCCTTGTCCAAGGTTCCCACTCAAATATTTTTTCAGGGATTAAGCCGCCTCTTCCCAAGAATTCCCAGGACAGCTCAGATTTTCCAAGACAACTGGAGGATATTGTCGAAAACTGGTTCTGAACGTATATCTAAATCAGACGAACGTCCAGCTTGTCTTGATTGACCCATGTTTTCTCACAGTGCCCTCGGATTACAATCATGTGTTAATTACATGTAGGAAGGAGAGACAGGGTCCGCGAGGGATGGTCAACCGTCAAAGGACTCAAAAGTTGCGTAACATTCAACAACTCAACAAAAAGTGTATGATGTAAAAATAGCACGTATAAGTATATAGGATAGTAATAATTATTTGTGCATACACTTTGGGAAAATCCCTGTCCACCTCAAAGTGATTACAATAATTAGGGAATCAGCCCCCAGATTGGAGAGACGGAATTGTGTGTGGACAGTACGGAAATATAACAACAATTTGACAATTGCGGGGACAATTTGTCGAGGCCTCATTACTATCTATTTGTAGCTTTAAAAAGAACAGACGGAAAAAATAAGTGTCGGAATTGCAGGTTCGAGAAACCTTAGTAACTCTTAGGTTTGATTTGGCTCTCGTTAAATGAAGCGCGTTGGTCTCCGAAAACCCAGGCAGTGGTTCAAATTAGAGTCATAACAATAAGGAAGTCATCCCTTGACATCTCCCGTTAAAACTACTTCCACAGTTTCAGAGACTCTTCCGAGCTGTGTGGATGCTCTAGTGAGCAGAGGTATAGATATAGATATTTATACAGGGGATGAAGAAACAAATGCGAGAGATTTATTCCCCATTATTATTTCTTTGAGAATAAGTCATGGAAACATCCCAGAGCTCTGGTAAATATTCCCCAAATTTCCCTCATTCTGGTTTAATGGGCGCTCTAGTTAATTTTTTCACAATAATATTTAATTCCCCAGTTCCCTGACGTGGACGCTTTGAGGAAATGTCCAAGTTACAAGTGTAGGACAAGAGACTCTGTAATGTCCCTGTCCAAGAGTATTTTCTGTACAGGGGCAAAAATATTATGTTATACAGAGAGTCTATACAGAGTCCATACAGAGGGTATTGAAGCCATTCAGAGTGTACACATACAGCACACACACACACACACACACACACACACACACATACAAGATACAGTTATGCTCGACTGCATAATTTCGACTCATTTGCCGAGGTCCGAGAATTGTAGTAAAAAGTCCGCGTGTGATTTAATCAGAGATTTGGACATGCTTTGAGCACATTCTCAAGACAAGAGTCTTCGAACAAAACTATGGTATTAAGTGCATATCCCTCAAAAACAAACAGACTGTATATATGTACCTTCAGCTCTACAATCATGGTTTATCTACCCTCAAATCCCGTTCTGGAGTGCCTCTTATGAGGAGGGCTCTTATAAAGAGAGTGCAGAGAGAGAGAGGCTGCATTTCCACGGACATTTTTTTTCCCTACTAGGAATAAAGTAGCCGTTCTTGGCTATTCCCGTTCAACTGTACTTCAAGGATCCATGAGCTCTATGCTTTAGGACGGAGAGGATGCGGTTCAAAGAAGCGCAAACCTAATCTAATGTCAGTTTGTATGAGGATATTATAAGTGGGCTCTTTCTACAGAATATTACACAACAGATCTTTAACTTTAAAAATGGTGTGAGGCGGAGTGCACACAACTTCCACACATGTATGTAAATAGCCATTCGGAAGTGAAACTATACACAATTTGTTCGGGGAAAAAATAAATGTTGAGGCAAAGAAGGCCTCTTATTTCTATTAGTTTTGGGAGGGACCTGACTCACTGACACTATCAAACTACCAAAGAAGAACGAAATAACGGAACTGATGAACTCATCTTCAACCGAACCAAGGTCCACCATTCAAAAGTAACTTTCCTAGAAATGGGAAGTGGAAATGTTTCCTTTTAAAAATTTATTTTCATGTAATTAATTAAATTATTACTTCACAGATTTCCAGTCTGCAGCAAGAGCTGTCATACTTGAATTTAATAAAAAATTAAAATTAAGAATAAACAAAAGAAATTAAATCGGTTCTAATCAATTTTTGAATTAAAATTAATTTGAAAAATTCTAATCCGTACATACTACGAATTCAATGGGATCGTGTCACAGTAAATAATATGCTGCTATAAATTTTATGTGCTGCTTAAATATACCTTGATTCCTTGATGGAGCTTTACTTTAAATTAGAGGAATAAATGTAATTTATAATATTATAAACAATTAAATTTGATTGAAAATAACATCAAGAGTTGAGCCTTTGCTAAAGAGCCCATACGGCTAGCCTTAGATGTCATGCAACGTAGCTTTCAATTTCTAGTGAAATATCCCCTGACTGCAAGTGACCACATCAGAGGAGACCCGTTAGATTTCATTTTCATTTTCATCCTGAGCTTTGCCACACACGCACCCATCCAAGGAAAACTTCCGGTCCTGTTAGTCCCGGTTACAGATACACGCACTCCAACACACTCACAATGCTCCATCCGAGTTTTTTCCCCAAATATTCATCAACCACCCCCAAAGTACCACAAAACCATTTGCTTCCTCCTAGACCCTATAATGTCACATGTAGATACATACCCCGAGTAGAAATGACTGGTCAGATTTACGTCTGAAAATGGGAATTGACGTTAGTTGACGTTAAACTGACTAAGCTCAAATTTTTGGTCACAGATGCGATGTCCCATGAACGTCAATGAGACTATCACAAATATTATCGCAATTCTCAACAAAAATACAACGTTCTTTTAACATCAGGACCTAACGTTAATCAATAGAACATTCACGACGTTTAGTTAACGCAAAATCCCGGCGAAATAACAACAGCAACTATACCAATGGTTATATTTACGTAAACTTGACGTAAATAATAGTGCCTCCTAGCAATTGCCTTCTATAGACCCATTACATACATACATCAAGCCCGGTCGTTAATGCAACGTCAAATTTTGGTCAAACATAGTAAACTCGGCACATGCGTATTTACAAACTGGCCGAGAGCGCACTATAGTCAAAACTTTAAATGACTTGGCTCTGATCTGTTACTTTCCTGTAACTTCTAACAGTCAAAGATTACTTCTTTTCGTCAATTATTTCAGGTAAGCAAAACAAATTATTATTTTATATCAAAGTGTAAGTCGTGTGTATTATTTGAAGCAACGAGTTTTATGATAACAGTTATTATTAGAATGTAAATACTAAATATGTCCCTGTTTATCAAAGGTAAGTAATTTTTAAATGATTATAGTTAAGGAAGTATGTACTTGTAAGGCAACGCTTAATGTTAGCTATTATTAATGTTGAAAGGTAGGAAACCCTAATATTTATTTGGAATAATTATAGGGTTTCAATTTGTGACAATTTTCAACATTTTTAATAACTGATAGTGTGTCGCCAACACTATCAAGTATATCCCTACCATATCAACAATCAACATTCTTTCCAGCAAATAGTTTCTAATGCAGAAGGACAAATAAACAATAAATAATTTAATTGTGAATTCAACGCAAATAATGTCCTCAAATATGATAATTAGTTGTAAGTTTTTAAAAGATGCAGATTATTAATTGTTGTACCTTTCTTTAAGTTGCAACTAAATCTAAAAGTGAAATATTTCTTATTTTCAGGTTTCATTTTGACGATCGGTGGGCAGAAATTTAGATTTGGAATCAGGAATACGGACAGAAGAATGCTGCGGACAACTTTGAATGATGACTTTTTAACTATTTAATTATTTTTTTGGGATGGAATTTAATCAGTAAATTATATTTCAACCCACGTGAACAGGGAGGTTAAATTGCGTTGCATTAACGATAGTATTTGGCGTAAACCAGACGTTATTTCTATAGTTATCTTTTCGCAAGGTGGTGACGTTCAGCTGTCGTTGTCAGAGCGGACATATTGTATTCAGCTGGACGCCACAACTGGACTTTGTTCTGACCAATTGACGTTAATTTTTAACGTACTAATAACCGTGTACTGACTAAAATTTCTACTCGGGACATATGTACATGCAAGGGATAATCCCATAACATTCAATTCCTCCAACATGTAGCATCTCTAGAATTAATTTACTGACCTACGTCTAGGTCAGATTGGTCAAACTAGTAGTTACTTTCAAGGGTTCCCAGCATTTTTTTTACTATTGTCATACAATGTGACAAAATATAATTAAACGAAATATTTGATGTGTATGACCTGTGCTCTATGACAGTGTGACCCTCTAAAATGGGCCTAGTTCAAAGAAAATAAGTCCACAGAATTTAAAAGAAAATGTGACATAATGCAGGAATAGTCATTTTAACGTTCACTCTCTTATAAGGGTGGCAGGAGGGGGCAAAGGTTAATTCGGTCCTTGCTATAAACAGGATTTCCCACGCCCCTATCACGCCTTAGCGGACACTTGACCCACAGACCGGGCCCTTGTACAAACACACGGAGGAGCTCTACCTTGACAAGCTTCTATGAGGACTGACTTAGTTAATTGGAAGGAACTGTACTCAGGCAGCGCCCTGTGTATTAATTGTGAAGCCCAGAATATTATTTAATTTATGGACTGATCATTTTCCTCCTCCCGGTCTTGGAGCTTTTGGAGTTACAGGGGAAGAATAATAATAATTATGACGAAGGATGTAATAATAGTTCCACTCTGCTGGCTCATTTCGTTCCGCTTGGACCCATAATGGGATCTACACCTGTAGAGTCTTCAATTACTCAACCATCCATTTGTTTTGATTTTGCTCCAGTCGCTCTGAACGGAAGTGCACTTTTAGGTGAGGAAATGATCCGTAATTGGATTTGCACCTTCCTTAAAGTGGGGCCTAATTGTAATGTACTGTTAGGGATCCTCTTGCAGTGCCTCAACTTCCGCTTTTAGCACCACTTATTTTTTTTTTATTTATTCTAAAAGCATTCCATATAAGAGTAGATACATTATCACTCCACATTTATTTCCTCGTAATTTTCCACATCACAGGACAGCCTCTTTTTTTAATCCTCTACAAATATCATTTCAATATTTTGCACACCCAACAAGGGTTAAGTCAATTGTAACGAACGTACGTAATTTGGCCATTGCATGACTCCAAACATTTGCAATTTAAAGGCAGCATCTATTTACCTAAAGGAGTATAATAATAATTATAACAACCTATATATATGCATATTATACCACAAAAGTAAATATATACAAAAGTCCCTCGAGACACCGATAACTTTTGGCTGGGAATTTCCATCTCCGATGTTAATAGCTTATTTGGAATCTCACAACAACACCTGGGAATGGGCTTTAAATGGGAATGCCTTCAAATATGTCTGCACCTTTGAAATCTTCCTTTTTTATAAAAAAAAGTCCTTTCAGAGCGAGAGTAATAGTTGCTCTGCAAATGAGTATTATTAGTACGTACATATTTGCCGACCTAATAATTACATAAGCATTCCCTTTGTTAAAATACCAGAAATGTCTTGGTTGATGAAGGGGATGCAAATCATGATGTCAAATGGAAGTGAATTCTTACTACAGTAGGGAAGCACACATTACAGTGTACACTGACTATAAGAGACGCAGTGATGAGAGGATGTTCCTATAGGATGGACAAATATTCCACATTCTAATTTCCTCCAATGTTAATTTTTCCCCTCATAAGAGCTCATGATAGACTTGACTGCTTTTTCTTGTTTTTGACAGGCGCCCTTATAAAGAGAGCAGAGTGTAGACTTTTCCACGGGAATGGAAGTCTTGGTTGGGGAACTCAAGAGACAATGAGAGCGAGATTTTCTTGCAAAAATCCTCTTTGGGAACTGTGGTTAAAAGGGAGTTAATTGTGAGGAGTGATCTGAGCACAGCCAAGTGAATCTGTCTTCTCCTGTACACGCACTATAAAGACAAAATCTGAGCTTTCTATTTCATCATGCTGAATAGGACGTGATGGAGAAGGGTTTGCAAAAAAAAAAAAAAAAGAAAAGAAAGATATAATACTTAAAAGCAATCTTGGGATATGTAGATACATATAATATACATCCTCCCCCCTTTGGAAATTGATACTTGTAAACATGTGGATTGAACACTAACTCCTTTTAATAACCACATGTGTTATTTATCTAATTCTTTATCCCTTCTTCTACGGGACTTGAATGGAGATCCAATTACTGCCCTGTAAATATTCAGGAAATTCTTAAGCACCTCAGGATCTCTCTCCAAGACAAGTAGACATAATATCTTGAGGAGAAATGTGAGCATATAGATTTATGCCCAGTGTCTACGCACAGTGGACTCCTGTGCCGTCAGTTGGATGCAATTAAGCACAAATGAGCAGGAGAGACCCAATACTAATCAAGGCAAGGAGAAAATAAAATTTAATACAATATTTCAGAATCATATCATTATGCTATCATTTTTTTTAAACAACTCCGCGGCCTCTCTATCCCTCAGTGATGGCAGAGTGGAAATCTTTGCTAAATTTTAAAAGGTAATTAGATACAAGTATTTGGCAACCTACGCTTTTGAAACGGGATCTCCTTGGAAATGGTACGTTTTAAAATTGAGGAAATACAAGTTTTAAAAATGACAGCACATAGCTTCCTCACAGAATCCAAAGGACAAGGAAGAGAAGCAGGAGGATGAGGAAGGGCCGGGAATAATAATTCCCCATTGTGATCTGAAGCCTAATTATTCCCAGCTGCTCACAATAAGTCTTTTAATTACTCCCCATTATTTCTACCTAAAGGTATCGAGTGTAAAGGGGGAAAACGGCCCAAGTCAAGTCCATCTTGGAGATGGGATCTTGTATAGACAGGGGACAGTAGTAATTATTTGTGATCCCAAATGATCCGGTTTTAAAATAATTATTAATAATTATTATTATTGTTCCTATCTAGCTTCATCTGGCTCTGCCAACATCTCCAATCCATTAACAGGATTATGCTTGGTGTGTGGTGAAATGACATTGTGAAGCCTGTTTTGCATTGAGACTCCTCAATAGGGAGATATAATATGAATATCTATGTATCTTGTGTCTAATCCCTTGAGACCCAATCCTGTATAGGGTCTCGTTCCTTTTCAATGGAATCGCTGTCTATACACGACAGACGGAAGATTAGCTATGCCCATGGAATACAATCAGGACTGATTCATTCTGTCAATAAAAAGGAGTCGTTCCCTATCGATTTTCACTCCGCTCACTTGATCAGCTCAACCCCGCTGGGCAATTAGTATGGGAATCTTGTCTTCCTCAATAGATGCTAATTAAACCAAAGTCAATGTTATCACTGGGGAAACCAGACACTAATCTCCACAAACGGCACCGCATCCTCCTAACCCACGGGGATCCCATCAAACATACATACTCCTTTAGGACTCACGTAAATATCATTAACAAATCGACCGCGACAATAAGTATAACGAAATTCCCTCGTTTAGGAAATTAGTAATAGCGAAAGTATAGGTATTCGAGCCCTCACTTTTCCCAACTTTCAACCAAAATCTCTCCACTCATCTCACAATCCCATCACTTGAGCCAAAATAAGCTCCATCAAATTCTCACACATATATAATCCCTACAGTTACGAAAGGGACACATACATAATTATTTGTCCCTCAAAAAACCTATTAGGTAAAAAGATTTTTAAATTATTTATTACAAATGAACTCTCAAATTCAAAAGGTGGTAAATTCATCGAAGATCCTAGGAGACTTATAAAGTGTCAAAAATGATCCCAGAGGTGAAATTGAGACTGTCTAGACCAAATATTTTTCCTACCGTAGGATCAATTCTCACATGTGTCAATTTTTTCTCTTATTATAGCGAGAGATCCCAGTGTAATAATTTTTGGGGCAATGAGAGAAACTGAAAAGTTGCTTGAGTCATTAAATTACAGGCATTGATTCAAATTTACATGTCTAGTATGTAATTGAAAGGATAATTACTCTTCCATTGGGGTAAGGTCAGTCCATGGGGATTTGAATAGTATGAATTATAGTTATTTTAAAAGAAAGGCCCATATTTCAATGGGAATCCGAATCCCTGGGTAGAGGCTCACTTTTTCTGCTCCAAATATTTAAATATGAGGGAATCGAAAGTAATAATTATTTAATATTTTCCTCAGATTATAAGAAATGAGTCAAGAACGAGTCTGTCGGAGGAGGTTGTGAGCCCGCATTAATTTCCCTGTAAATTACATCCAATGATTCCAAACTTTCGAGAACAAGTCCAACAAGCATTGCATAAAAAACTGGAAATTTACTCGAGGAATAAACTGTGGTGTCCGAAAGTCTACAAAGTGTCACCGGCACCTCATTTATACCTAACAATATTCACAGTTAGAGGACAGGGCTCGTCTCAGTATCTGTAGGAACGATTAGTATATATAAATAATGGACAGGGTGTGACATAAGACTTAAGCCATAAATATATTTTTTTCTATTGGCGATTCCGACGTGAGTCAGGGACGAGGAGAAGGTTTTGTGGAACCCTGTATGGATGGACATATGGTGTTTGTGTGGAAGTCAGTGGTAGTGATATCCAAGTTTATAATTATGATTATCAAGTGATGAAAGGGAAAGGGGGAAAGGAATCTTTCGGTGGCCATCTGTCATAGTAAAACTGTCATCTAGTATATCGTCGGTGAAGAGGCAAAATGATCTAGGTGCACGATCGATTAGAATCAAAATGATCTACTTGCAGTTTCACTAAAGGCAAAATGATCTACTTGCATTGAATTTTAAAAGCAAAATGATCTAAATGCAGCTTTTCCTAAAAGCAAAATGATCTAGATACAAATTATAATAAAAACAATATAAGTAAACACATTCTAATGCCGGTGTACAAAAATGCGAGGTATTCAAAATCTTTTATATATGCATTTAATTCCCCAATGCCTCCATTTCTTTCTTTCAGTACCATTGAAAAAAAAATGTTGTCAATTATGATTTAACTTTTGAAAATGATTCCGAATGTTATGATAATGGTGATGATCGTAAAATACGATTTGAAGAAACTCCACGTTGAGAATTATTAAAGGGAAAACCAATTCAATGTGCACACTAACACATGAGCTTACTGTGATTTTGATTCGTCTTTTAATTCGTCGATTTTAAAATAAATGAATGTTGCAGTTTTCGAAACTAAAAATGTATTAGATGCAATAAGTGAAATTAACTTCAGTTGCTGGAATGATCCTTAGTAATAGCAAACCCTTCAGAGAATATTAACCCACAACCCTAGGTCAATTACAGTCATGGTTAGCCCTTATAAGCCACGTGTCCTCCTTACAGATGCTAGTTTTCTCACAAAAAAAATAGACCAGCACTTAGATCATTTTGCTTTTAAGGAAAATTGTATGTAGATCAGTTTGCTTTTAAAGAGGCTTGCACCCAGTTCATTTTGCCTTTAGGGAAAAAGTTATGTAGATCATTTTGATTCTAATCGATTATGCACCTAGATCATTTTGCCTCTTCACCGACGATATACTCAGTGATGTACAAATAAATGTAGAGCTAGAGGCAATGAGTAGAAGCCTATCTCAGACCTGCCAGACTCCTCGTATTAGTTCACAGGGGGAAAAAGAGAATTGCTTTCAAAATCAAAAGGTGTTTCAAAAGATTGACGGATTAAGAGTCAGAGTTTTTTTTTTTTACCTGCAATAATTTTTAGAGATTGTCATTGTGTCTCGAATCCTATATCTTAGAAACATAATATGATGCTGAGATACTAAACAAGCGCTCACCGTTCCATGGCATGGCGTAAGATCAAATATGCAGTGCTGGGGACTGTCTCCCTATAACGGAGTCCTTCTCTCAAAGCATTTTCTCTTGAAAAATATCCCATTTACCCCCATCCTATTATTTTTTTTTCTGGTAATTACTTTACAAACGTATTCCATTCGAGAAGTGTCAAAAATTTTGAGGCTTTTAGGGATGCTCTTAAAAAAGAGTGACTTCATTGGGATTGGAAGGACTGACTAAGCATATGCTGTCTATTCTGAGGACACACTCCCCTATATACTTACACATATGTGGGAAATGCGTATATAATTATGTGTACAAAGTATATATGTAGATATGGCTATGTAAAGGGTTCTCGTTATAAGAGACCCTCTTCTTTTTTTTTCCTCTGCAGAAGACAGCAAAGCATCTGCAAGAAAATATATACATTGCGATGAAAGATCCCGCACGGGGAGGAATGGGAAATCTTTCATAGAATTTACCAACAATCACTTAATTCATCAGGTTTATTTGTCAAATTCTATTTAGGGAAAAAAAACCCCATAGGACGAAATGGTTACGGTACGTTAGTTTTCCTTCAATTTTTTTCTTCCCTCACTTTGTTAAGCACACACACACACACGTGTTACAAGCTGTAACTAAGTTTCCCTTTCCTATCAACATCACACCTGATAATACTCCTTTCATAATTACAACATTCATTTTTAAGGCTTGTATCAGTCCGCTGAAAGGAGTACAATTAGGCTGGGTAATTACACATAATTACATATGTATATGGTAGTCACACTATCAATTTTTTGGGGGGTTTCGTAAGGATCTCAAATTATTCTAAAGATATAACCGCACAGACAACTTCAAGATCCCAGATACGTCGGTGGGATTTTTGGGATTATGTAGACAAAATTAAATTTCAAATAAATCATTCGTCCCATATAATAGAGGTACATAATCCACACCATTCCTAGTCTAGTCTAAAGCGTTGGAAAGATTTACATCAAGTTTCATTAAAAAAAGTATGTAAGGTAGAATATATGAATACAGTGCAGCCAAGTAGCCCTTTGGACTAGCGTCACTTCAAGGAGAATTTCCCTATTAAAAGAAATATGCAACTGGTACAAGTTACAAAAATTAACACTGGGCTTAAAAATAAGAATGTCTGCACAAACTTCGTCCCCTGTAGAGAACAATCTCTAATAGTAATAAAATAATAATTGTTGGAAGTTGATTCGCTATGGTGAGGGGTTACGGTGCATGTGTGGCAATCCGTTTAAAAATTTACATTGGAGTAATGGGGGAGAATTTGAAGGTATAGGTAGATATAGATTTTGCCACTATAGAGACTGTACATAAATCCTATTATGAGGACCTATCTCATGACGACACAAGTCTGCTCACTTTACAAGAGTTGTCGAAAAAATAAAAGTGGAAAGAGTCCAAAGATCTACATATACTTTCATGCAAAAATAATAATAATTGCCAACGCTTTGGAAATAGGTACATTGGCTGGTGAAAAAACAAGTTTGAAAGTGGTGGAGTGGATACTACAAGGAGGGGAAGGGGAGGTGAGTGATAAATATGACAGAAAGAGGTAAAAAAAATTGTATAATAATTGAAGCAAGCAAGTGAGTCGGAGTTCATTGAATTTGATTGTTTTCAAGTTTTTTCTCCCATTCACACATCAAATTTCCCATTCAAATCTACGAGTCAACTTCTCAAAGGTCATCATATTTCTCGAAAGATGAATGATCTAGACATTGCACTATATATTTATGACTTACATGACTTATCGTATTACATACTCACTCCATCCACTTCAATCTCACAGCCTTCGGACAAATATAAACTACTGGGAGTAATAATAATTACCTTTGCATATGGAAAGCATTGATGATACTGATCATGCCAAAGGGGGGGGGGAGAGACAATACATTTCCCCCTGACCTCACCCACAGGATAGATATTATTAAGTCAATTTGATAACAAAAATTTTCAATTTTCCCACTATTAATTTCCATAAATACAGAAATTGTTTGAAATTAAAATCCAGGATTTTCAATGCATTTTGAGACTCTCGGAGTCTCAATGATAATAAGCTCGTAGGATAAAATCAGATTTTTATGTATAATTTTTAGAACTCTGAGAGATGTGATCTGTCGATAGGGGTTGATGGAAATTATAGAATCCCAGTACATAGTAAAGTTTTTAAAAAATTGGGTGTATTCTATCTCCATTAGAATAAATGACCAATCTGAATGGGGATATGAAGGGAAATTAGGGAGTTGAGTAAGTAATTTTGTAAGGCTGTCCCTGCCATGGGTTATGGAGGGAGCTGAAAAGGTTGTGTGGGACTCCTTGGGAAGGGGTGGGAAATCCGTATGATTAGCAGTAAAAGTGGAAAAGATTGGAAAGATTGGAGATTGAGATAAGTGTGGAGATATGTATGTATGTATATGTAGGTATGGAGATATGTCAAGGATTATTGGAGGTGTTCCCTCGGACCCATTATCTTCCCCACTACTCTCTTCGTCTTGGGTGTTGTACTTTACCTTCGGTAGTTTTGATTTCCAGTCCTCATATTTATCTCAATTGATATGATTAGGAGTGTGATTGTTCTGGTGCATTCCAACGAACGCTTAAACATAGTATTGGGATACAATCACAATCTAATCCGTCTCATTTTCATGATTTTATTGGTCGACGAAAACAAGCCCAGAGTTATTAGGACGGGATGCCGGAGGATCAGATCTCTGTATCTACATATCTACACTTACACCCGCCATAAAACAAGACCAAGTTGCAAAATCCCGTGTAAGCACTTGTACAGAGCCCCCTTATGGCAGAACCCATACAAAGAACCAATGAGTCTTGTGTCCAAAATTTTTTCTGCTTTTATGTAGAGCCTACTGTATGATCTCATGAAGGAGTCTCCTCTCATAACGAGAGACCACTCCGCATCTGTTCTCCCCTCAGTTCATTCCTGTCAAATTATATGTAGATTACCCTCACAATAATAGTAATAAGCGAAAAGTTAAGATGTGGCATTGTTAATCAGTGAGAGGATGGAGAGAGAGTGAGAGAGAGAGAGAGATTACCTAAGAGAGACATTACTGGATTTTTTATTTAATTTTTTTCAATAACACTAACTCCCTGTAACTACAAACAGAATACAAACAGCCATGAGGGAGCTCTCGCTATAACGCATTCTGTCGGAACAACAATCCCTGTAGAAACTCGCATTACGAACTTCCATCTAGAATTTTTATATGGTTTACAATAACGCTTTAATCCACATGAGACTCGAATAAATCAAATTTCCTACAAGCCTATAATATTTTTATAGCGGTCTAAAATCTGTCATGAAATAAAATCAGGGTTCAGAAATTCCCTTCTTCATGCTCACACCTCATTCGTTCCTGATGTTGGGAAGGAATCCCTGCCAACCTTTCTCCCTAATGTGATCGGTGCTGCCTACATTTCTCAACGGGGAGACCAATCAGGTAACAACTATCTGGAAAGACCCATCAAATATAGTAAGAACAGCGTGAAAGCAGTGTTCTCGGAAAATCCATCTTATGGGAATATAAACTTTGTTAATTTTGAAATCCTTAAAAAATTCGTAGAGGGAAAAAAGTGGGAAGAATGTAACTTTGCAAATACTGTATACTCTACAATGTGTATACTTTGAAATATACAGCTGAGCAATTATGAAGGAGTAAGGATAATAACTTGGCACTTGAACTCGTTCCATACCCACAGAGTAAGTCCTGATTTTTCCCCCGTTACTATATACCTAAAGATGAAACTACAATAATTCATACTCGCTTAATTTTATTGGAGCCTATTTGAATAACTGATACGCCGAAGGAGACCGTTGAAGTCTTAACATGAGTGGAGAGTTTCAAAAGTGCTTTAGTATAATTTAATGGAGGTATAGGTAGATACAGTGAACTGGCTTTGGAGAAGCCGTCCTGAGAGATATCCAATTTGACCCTGTCACTGCCCTGCTCTGGAACAATAATTAACGTTGGACTAAACAGGAATTTGTGGAGATGTGCTTGCATTTGTGGAGTTCCTCCATGGAGAGTACACTGTACTCCCTTTTTATTGTTTCAATTAATAGGCAATTACCTGACAGGTGGTTAGCAGGGGGCGGAAAGTCTTATCATTCCCGTATTTCATAAAATAATGAACAATGAGGATTAGCCAGGAGTTCCTTAAATATGCATCAGAGGAGAGATGACCCAGCATAGAGCGTCCAGCATTCCTTGGAATATTCCCACATCTCTCAGTTAGTATACCTAAGTGAGCTGCTGTATATGTGAACAAATTGATATGTCCATTTCTTAAGCCTTTTAACATTTTTATGCAAATTCTTTCCCTCTGGATTCTTGAGATTGGAGCAAGTATCGAAAACACTTTCATGTTTTCCTACTCAACTAATCTGTGAGCGATCGGAACATACGCCAGTGAAAGATACGACCCCCTCGTAACAAAAGTGTTCGGCATGGGTGAGGACAGTCCGATCTCGTACCATAAGATCCGTACCTCAAGAGTGGCTACTGGTAAATCTGGCATTTAAGGTGTAACCATGCCCCAGCTAAGTTTCCGGCAATACATTTTTCCATCCTCAATTTGCTTCTCTTTCTTGGCATAAAGTATTGGGGATTAAATTTTGTGGATAAGAGTAAATTACAATGCTATGACCGTATCAGGCTGGCACCTAGCTATACATTTCTAAATCCTTGTATCTAAATTTTTTTTTGTCTGATTAGAGTGGGTAGAGCCCGACATCGGAACGATTTCCGATGCATTTAAGCAGCAGGGCTATAGCCCAAGTCTAACCCGCTTACCCTAGTCTTACCCTTCCCCGTCAGGAGCACTGCCTCACAAAAAGCGAGTCAGGAACTACTACCCTTTAAGAGACGCAATGGAGGCAGAGCTTGGGGATGCCGTCCTGGTTTATTGTTAGTTAAAAGATATGTGGAAACCATTAAATAAGGCTTACTTTCAAATTCATTTCCTTTATCTCTCACGGCAAATCCAACTATGCGTCTCTGAGGAATTTGCAAAAGAAATGTCTCACGTATAGGTCCGATCCATAAAACGGGATTGGGAGGAATTTTGAATAAGGTTCAAGGTTATGGTAGTCATAGGGATAGGATATTGCAATAAGGAAAAGGAAATTAAGCTTTTATGTTAAACTCATGAAACCCTGAGTATGAGGGTGAAGCTCGTTTTGAAAAACCTGGAAGAGAATTCTGTACGCAGGGAGAGATGAAAATTTTATTTAAGGCCCGGATTACTTGGGCTAGTGAGAAGGATAATTTAGAACACCCTGGGCATAAAAATGGATTTTACTTTCCCTAATATTCCTTCCCAGGAATCGACTTCCCAGGATTCCCTTTCTTATGTTTCAGGCTTGAGGATATAGAGTCTCTTTTTACATGGAACCCTTCCCCCAACTTCACATTCACAATATCGAATAACATATACATCCCACAGAGTCATCCTGGGGATGCTATTGATCAATGGAGATCAACAAACAAATCGACAACGCACCTCCATCGTGTAACTCCATGCCTCAAAATGTAATTGATTCCATTTCCCTCACACCGCAAGTTAAGCATGCCGAGCCAAGCCAACATTAAAACAAGGCAGGGCTCTTCGAGTAGCTCTGGAAGCACAGAGACAGGAGCTCCACAAATTCACGGATCCTATATTTCCCAATGGTCTGAAGAAAAACTAGGGAATGGTACGAATACTTTTATTAGCCGGACCGCCGTAAATAGACCATAATCTATTTTTTAACCTTAGGAGCAGGGAATCCCATGCACTAGACTCTAGATTTAATTTTTTGCCTTATTATAAGTGTAGCATGCTACTAAATCCGCTAAGTTTGTTCATTGAGGGATGCTCGTACGGAAGTAACTCACTGTATATTATTTGTTACTGACTACGGGGAGTTTTTGTTTGACAGTGTTCCTGGTAGCAGCGAGCGAGGGTTGATAAAATTTTGAAAGGGAAGATACACCTATCGTTTAAAGAGCTAGTGCCAAGCGGAATCGGTGTAGGCAGGTTGGGTACGAACATACACATGTAATTACATATGTATGTACGTAGTACTACGTAGATACGTATACATGTATATATTTCATGCGAGTCCAGTCTAGTGGTGTATGTTAAAGATGAGGTTCGTGCTTCTGAATTATTGAGTAGAGGAACCCTTTCAAACCAGAGGTATAACAAGGAAAAGGACAGAGCTTAGGAAATTGAATTCGTGAGACGTGAGCATTTCGCTTGTATCCTTATGGAATTTGAGAGCAGACCCTTTTTTAAACACTTCCCGTGGAAGGTGTGCTATCACCGCCAACTCCTGCAATATGAGATACCCTTATAAGAGATTCCCGCTATAAGGGACATTTTTTGGTCCCCTGAGCATCAGCCCTTGTAGCCAGAGTTGACTGTAGTAGGACATCCGACAGAATAGCCTCAGAGCACACACTCTCTGTAAACGAGCATCCTTAAATCCTTAGAGCAAAATATCCCACTCTTACATTGGCATAGATACTTTTATTAGAAGAAAAATTAACACCCTAATAAAAGGGAACGTGCGGTGCTCAAAATTTTGCCCCATATAGGTAAGTATCTATAGGAAATGTTTCTATGAGGGGATCTCTTAAATGGAGAGTCCACTGTACACGGAAGCCGTTCCCTCTCCCTTTTCCGGTCTGAGAGGTACAAAATAATCATTTCGGGGGAAAAAACTAATGTGTGTAGTGTTGCTTAAAGGACTCCGTAAAAAACGTTTATGCTGGGGTAGGCAACTGTTTAATAATGAGTTACAGTCTTCATGCTATCCACTCCGTTTTGGCCTCGACGTAATAACCTCTTTTTTCTTTGCGCTCTCCAGTAAATAAAACTTAGCTACTGGCTCCGTATAATTCTTTGCAAACTTTCGCACAAGAGGTTTACAAAGGTTCCATCCAATGCTTAGGATGCTCATAATGGTTCCCATAATCATTTCCCACCCTTCTAGACCACAGAAGAGAATGACTCTTAAAATATTTGATTCTCCTTATATTTGCACCAAATTCAGTTCCAGATTTTCTCAAATTTATTTCATTCACTTCCGTCCATATCTCTGAGGTGGGAGAATCAAAACCATAAAGCCATAAATTTTTTGTAGGCACACTGGTTTTTTTTTTCAGTGAATATTTTGACGTTCATTTTTTTTATCAGTTTTAAAAAGAGCGGGCACGACTGGAGAAATTTCGCTTCAAGAAAATGTAAAGGAAGATAAATTTCGAATGCTGCCATTTTATCGTGGTAGAACTGAACTTTTAAAAATATTTAAAGATACAGGGCCTGTAGTAAATTTCATGGAGAGTCGTGTCCATTTTATAACATCAGCCCATGTCAGAAATTGGGGCCAGAGCAGTTAAACGTGTGAGAAAAGGTTGTGCGAAAAAATATTTTCAAAGGTTATTATCACGAGCAGAAGGTTTTTTGACGTACAAGTTTTGATCTCGAACCATGTCAGCTTAAAAGCTTGTGTAAAATAAATTCTCTCTACAAGGATACCCCAGAGAATTGTGTATCCGAATATTGTAGAGAATTTGCTAGCCTTGTCAATGGAGTGTCATTATGCGGGTAAAGTTTAAGATGTTAATGGAAACTCTCTCGTGAGTGGAGTGTGAAGTAATTCTACTCTTAGTAGTACTAGTATAATCGTAAGTATAATAATTACCTTGTATGATTGGATAGAGCACCGATTGGTTCCTTTTAGTACAATTTTTAAGTACAAGCACTAGTTAGACCACAAAAATCTAAGTTTAAGATACGTGTCCTCCGTTACTCTAGTAAACTTCATTAGGCTGGATTTTCACTTTGTCACACATTGAATCAGTTCCCTGTAATTAGGAGTGTTTGGACGGGAAATGGGAATTGAAACCCAGAGTAGTAAACGGTTGTCAATACACAGTGAAAGGTACGAAGTTAGGAGTCTCTCTGGAGCTAGCCGAAGCACACACCTCACCAACACGAGCAACTAAGGTAGACTGACACAAGCCACTAAAAGTTCCCATGTGTTCCTTGGCACTTCAAAGCCAACGAGTGAGCAACGTTCTGCCGCTTGCAAGACTCCAACACTAACTTCAGGCAAGGAACAAAGGAAGGTAGGGAATATCCCATTCTCTAATTTTCTTGCAATATTTTTTAAATTGTTATCTGGCCTATCCCCGCATTAAGGACTTTAGTCACCAGAGGCAGTCTGAGTGATGCAACGTCAGGGATAATTTGCGGAAAATTAAATCCTAGTATTTCAATTTTCCAATCCCATTCCCCGAAACGTGAATAATTCTAATGACAGTAAATTTTATTGGGTTTCTTCCCATTTATTTGACACATAAAAAAAAATTGTCATGCTGTGTTTTTTATTAAATTAAAATATTAAAATTAGTTTAAGAAAATGTTTTTTATTTTAATTAATAATAAAAGGAATTTATACTGAGCTCTGAACCAATCAATTAACCGAGTTATGGATTAAATAGTTACTTGTAGACAGCGATAATAATAACACGAAAGGAGTTTGGAGCCCGTATTACAAAAGTCGGAAACTTGGAGAGGAGCAGGAAGTACAAACTACAGATACAGATACTTCCATAAATAGAAGATCCACCACTGTGGCACTGGGGCTTATAAAATTGTCGGTCTCTCAAAAAAAAGACAACAAGTGCTGGAAGGTCTCCCACCTTTCCAGTGGGGTCCACTTCCGGAACTCATTGACTCATCCATCTCTGGGACTTGTTTCATGGTCTCATTCAGAGGGAAGTTCAGGGAGCACTGGAGAGTTGAAATAACAGGAACAAAAAAGAACAGCGAGAATGACTCCGGTTAAATTCATGCAAGCACAAGAATCCCAATACTGGGAAGGGGCTAAAATTGGAAGGTGTTCACTTGACAGCGTACAACTTATGGCTACACTCCGAGGATAATCTCTCTATATAGATTATCTTATATAACATAACAGTCTATAAAATTTGGGCATACATAGCCTCCGTGGACAACCCCCTCCGTTTTTAATCCCAATAATATCTGCTTGCAACCTCGGCTATAAAAATACACCTTCCCCCTCGTAATCCTACAATTTATTGAGGATAAGTAAATTGTAAGTCGGAAATGTGTAATTTGGCTGATACATATCTCTGTATTGATACTATTGATAGTGACTGCAAAAACTTAACTATTTAGCTGGAAATCAGTGTGTACCGCTGATTGTGAGTTATTTGACAATGAAAGATTTACAATAATTATTAAATGGATATAATATAACTAATTACATATATAAGTACACAATAATTATTAAGATCTCTCCCACATATAACTTCCAGAGGTAGCTCCTCCGACTTATTCAGTCGATTTCAGGTCCTTCAACGTTATCACTGTTCCAAATGTACATGTTGGAAAACCCTTGGATTTTTACATACTCCTGTCCTGCTTTCCCTCCGACACTTGCCCTACACACATAAACCCAGAGATATAGACTATTTCGATACTTACTGATTGTGAGTTTCATACAAAATGTGTTTGAAATAAAGTTTTTTTTTCAAATTACAGGGTGTTTCCTGTATTACCTAGTCAACATATAAGAGTAACTAATAAACTGTATGGTTCCGCAGTTTGTAGCAAATTCTCTTCTAGATTTTATGAAATTTGTTTCATTCACCTGGGTCAAGTTTTCAGCTCACAGGGATGACGGACGTAAACCAAAGAATTTTTTATGGATTTTGAACAGGCATTTGTTTATTTCATTACAAATATTTTCTCAATTATATTTTCACTTCTTTTTGTTAAAACATTATGGGTTTTCCGGGGAGGAATAACACAAGTATCTCAGTCGAGAATTGTGTGTACAGCCCGAAAGAACAGACCGCAAGTTTTTAAAAAAGAAAAAAGGAAGCTAAAGTGGAGGAAAAACGATTTCTGAACTCGAATTTTTTTCATGGACAACTTGGCGGTTTGAATAAAATATTTCAGAATGCTGTGATTGCAATTGATCAAACGTCCGTCACCCCTGTGAGATCTTGACTTGATCCAGGTAAATGAAACTTTCGTGAAATCTGGAAAATAATTTCTTACAAACTGGGGCAACCAAATATTTTATTAGTTACTCCTATGTATGTGTCGACTAGGGTGGAGAGAAAGGATATGAAATACATTGAATCCTTACTGCTGCATCATCAGTACGTGTAATAGTGTAAGTGCCATCTATCAAAACATAAATGGAATAATATTCACAGAAAACGGTTTAAGAATAACTTTTTTGTATTTTTTAAGCTTTTTCTGCTTAATGCTTAAATAATTTCAGTATTTCGTATCAGCAATTTGGCGCTCAAAATATATTGCATCTCTATTTGTACAGGGCTGTTAATGACCTTTGCGCATCTAAGCTCTCGGAGATCTAAACGTGGTAGGCTATATTTAAAGGCATATATTTGTGAAAAACTTTATTTCGGATTAGTTGAAAGTAATCGGTCAATAATTATTACAGAAGTTTTGACCAGGAATCAAAAAAGATTAAAAAATCCTGTCAGTAAGACGTTAGGTTTCCCTCAGCATCCCGAACTTTATTCAATTTTCATGGATATGAACACGGTTGCACAATTGAAAATGCCATGGCATTTTGGGTATTTTAATTTTATGGCATTTTGGGCACTTTGGGCATATTTACCTTAGGGCAGGCATTTTGGACATTTTCTCCCCGATATTTTTGATATGATCTTTAACTATGTATATATTAATTTAGCACACTTAATCACAAAGCAGTGTATAAATAGACAATTTTATGAAACACATTATTATTTATTTTATATTTTTGGACGAGCTCGTTCGCATGCATGATGATGTATAATTATCATAAGACTTCGAGAGCAAACATTGTAACGATACAAAACAAAAATATTTAAAACTGACAAGAAATCCACAGCTTATGAGTTTCAAAACTCGTCATCAGCAAAAATTGTAAATTTTCGGCTTGTAAAATTTTGAACTCCTACAGATAGAACTAGTGTTTTACGTGGGACAATAAAAATCTACTCCACAAGCTTTGTATTTGTTTTGAAATATTTTACAGCCGCAAGATCTTAATTAATAAAGTTCTAAAATCCAAAATTCATTATTGATGAATAGAAATTCATTTTTGATAGAAATTTTTGTGTAGTTTTTTAAGTATATACTGTTCATTATCCAAATTTGATACATTCATAGACACTGGTGGAATCGTTCTTTTAAAACCCCATAAAGTCTTCTATAATAGATTTGAGTATTTGCAACTTTTTAAAGCAAATGAATGTTGCAAAATTTTTAAGGTTTCTTAAATCCTTTCTTAATCCATTTTTTAAACCACTGGCCATACTGAATTAGGATAATTCAATTTTACAGAAAGTCCAGATTAAAACTTTCTTCAGACTGGATGGGTTTGAGTATATCATAAAAAAACTCCCATGTTTACGCTACAGGATCAACAGTGGTCATAGTGTATATACGTTCCTGTCAAACTGCTGAATATGCTAAATATGCCTGCCCAAAATGCCGGGCATTTTCAAAGTAAGGCATTTTCAGGGCATTTTGAGGCGGTCAGTCATAAAACCCAGGGCATTTTCATTTCTGCAACCCTGAATCCAAGTCCATGCTCAAGTTAGGTATCCAGTTTACTCTTACACCGACTACTCCGAAGAAATATCAGACTCAACTAATGCTTTTATTAGATCCTCAACTTTTCAGTGTTTTAGCAAACCCCATTTCGGCTACTCAGAGAATAAGCATTTACCCCCGCATTTTAAATATAAGTAATTACAGACAAGTATTCAAAAGTGTTCAAGCAGCACAAAGTAAACACTTACTTGATCTAGAAGTTACTAGAGTGTGTTCACCCGCCCCGAAATACCATTTCGTTAAAGTGTATAATTAACTCACAATTAAAAACATTTACCAGCAAGGGATAGTTCGCATGCCCAGTATGCCAGTTTATCCTCAAACTTTTGAAAATAATGGAAAAACTTTATATTCATTCTTTGGGTCACAATGGTTCAAGAATAACGTCTCCTGCCGCAATGTTTTCGAAATTTCCAAATTTGATAAAACTTTCCACCAAAATTTCACTGAACTGGGTCGGTTTTTTTTGGAGTCCCGTGATACCAACGCGAGCCCCTCGCCCTGGGACAACCCAGAGACATAGTAAATATATGTTTGGAGAGCCCATGGCGTATATATGTGCAGGCAAATACCAGTTTTTCAAATTTCGAAAAAAAATTCAAAATTTTAAAAATAATGGAAAAACTTTATATTCACTCTTGGGGTCACAATGGTTCAAGAATAACGTCTCCAGCCGCAATGTTTTGTTGCAATGGTCATGCACATGTCAATCGCGTAACCCCACAACGCTTCGCTCATTTAGCTATCGGCTTGCCGACTGCAATTAAGGATTTTTATTATTACCAATTACCACGAAGGTTCTGATCGTTTTGCTGGCCTGCATGTGAAGACAGAAACTCGGATTAATAAAATGTAGAAGTACGCACCAAGTGTTTCTAATGATATACAAACACATGGTTACATCATGAAATTACCAGGAATATACTAAATCATGTACTACCCCTTCCAGAAGTGGTCTGGAAGGGCCGGAGTGAGGAGCTAATTGTCCTTCCCTGCCACTTCTGCGTAACTCAAGGCTTGAACGCTTTCAAAATGTCCCGAAACGTTGGTGCCCTTTTACTTGTTCCATTCCACACTTTCGTAAACACGTATCTTGCTCCACTCCAAGGCTCAGTACATTTTTTCCTGTGGAGCAGTGCGGATACCTGCTCTTGATCATTCCTATTGACTACGTGTTTCAGTGCTACCTTCGTTGTCCTACCAAACGTTTAGTTGACCCTACCAACGCAACATGAAAAACACATGAAATGGCTACCCGCTGGACATCTCTGAATAACTTGTACCCGAAGTGACCAAAAGATAAGTATTTTTTATTTTCTATAAATTTCCCCGTATGAGAAAGTTGCAACCCTTGAAGCAAAGTAGGTGTTAGAGACCGTAATTTAATTATTGTTGGAGCAGCCTTTTATTTGGTTTATAAGTTATTTATATGGAAATTCAAGCATAGCATTATTTGATGAATACATATTTTTGTCTTCCTGGCCCATGTGGTGAATTTGTCAGTGTCAAATTCCCCCAGGTGAGAGTTACTGCGTCACCAGAGGAGCAATCATACATTCGGTTAGACCGAGCCTGCGGTCCGGTGGTGTAGCGAATCTGTAAGGTTGCAGAAGAGCCGGCTTTCGACTCTAGCTCACCCCAACAGAATTTCAGGTCCTTTCTATCTTTCCCTATACACTATCGGTATGCAAATGGGGTTTGGAGGCATGTTGCGCATTCTTGGAAGAGTGTCAGCAGGAGTAGTGTGTTCCGTACACTGATAATGATTCGTAAGATGAATCGGTGGATTTGCATATACTGCGACTGCAGACATTCGGATAAGATTGTGTCCGCGGCTTGGCCCTTGTCTCCTCCCTTATCTGCATATCTTCCTTCTCTACCTACATTTCACTCTCACTCTATAGCTATTTCGGACAGCAGTAGCAGTCCAGCACTGAATGTACTCAACTACCATCGTTGAGGAATGGCTCCAAGAGCCCAGTGCCCCTGCTGTTGTGGAGGTGTGAGCAGTGAGAGAGATGGATGTTGGGTTCTGGGGGATGTTGCGGCTGGATACAGGGCGCACGAACGCTCACTCAACTGAGTGAGTGGAGTTACGGTTGCCTCGGCTCTACTGGATATGTGCTTACCTGCCAACACAAGGCTTGTACTCCTTCGGTTCGTCGTGGGATATATTCTCCTTCCATGTTACCTTGCTCTCTCACCTCCTTAGAATAAGTAACTTAAGTTAATTGGTTGTTACAAATATACACTTGCAATGTACGGATGATATGGGCTCAGCCCGAAAAGAATCCTGAATAAAGAAATTTAATTTTAATTTTTAATCATACATTCGGTTGGGATGAGAATTAATTCTTTGGTAAGTAAGTAGTAAGTAAAGTCGGGTCATTTGTATTACCATAACTGGAGGCTCAACGGGCCTCAAAAGGACAAATTTTCCGATAGAACAAAAATAGTTCAATTAAATTACGACTCTCATTTAAGGAATTCGGATATGTTTTTTATAAATTCTTGGAATATTTTTTTAGTAATTCCGAGGAATTAAACAAAAATTCTTGGATTTCTGAGTAATTGACCAACATATTTTGTCAATTCGTGGCAATTAGTTTTGCAAAATAAGTTTGTCATTTTTAGTGGAGGTACTTCATGTTCTGTCAATTATTGTACCTGCGAAATATATTTATCAGTATTGAGGAGGGTTCTATCTCAAGGGAGTTTTTGTGGGCCAATGTTTACGTGTCGATCGTTCCTTTTGAAGACTTTCTCGGTGTTATATTGGAAACGTGTAGTTGACCATACCAAAGAAATGCAAAGACCGGGAACAGGACCCCTTTGAAGTATTTCCAACCGAAGTCACTGTTGTGCTATGCAAACAATATTATTATATAACTACGTATTTACGTAAGCAAATACGCACGTGTGATTATGTACCTGTTGCTCACAAACAAAATTCCCCAAAAGGAAGATGACTTGTGAAACAAGTATTAATTACATGTTTCTTTATCTTGACATTGTAAGTGTGGACAAGACGACCTTCTGGTTTCCCGTCCACACAAGGAATCCCGTCCATAACAGGTTTCCCATTTGTGTGTGGTTGAGCATGAAGTTCAATGCCAATGCCGTCACACACAATCCTTAAACCATTGATTGCCTCTCATTTCTGTGGTAAGATGAAACCACGGACGAGAGCCTGCTTACGTATATGTTAATTAGTTAAGAACAACAAATTGAATAATTCTACTTTTTCCTACAATTCTTATTGTCAACTTTAATTAGATTTTACTTGTACAAATTTACCTTAAAGTTGTTTTTTGACATATTTTGTCCTTCTAACTTTAGTATAAATAGCGTACATATTCAGCATGTAAAATCAGTACAATTTTGGGATTTGATCAGTTCAAATAAATAATATTGTCTGAACAAACTTCTCCTCAACTTCTTTATTTTGCTCAACGCATCAGTCACCATGCAGCTAATTGTAAGTTTTATTAGGTTCTCTTCAATTTATCATTTTGAAAAAGCTCAAGCCTTCCAGCAAAGTGAGTAGTTGAGGCTGCTATTTCATTTTTGCAATAGTCGTTTATTGCAGGCTAAGTACAAGGTAGACAACACGATCTCTTAAAAGGGGTTTTTCAAGACATCGGAAATGTAATATAATTTTTACGTCCACCCCTAAAGCCAAATATGCGCGAGGAAAAACAAGGAATCCAGCGCTTATTTTTTCGCAACTCAGGCGCCAAGTACCGTGATCGTAAAGATCAACAACTAGGACGTTTTCGGGGTAATAGGGCTAGGGCCGGTGTAGCGTTGTCATACACAATATTTTATTTGGGGGAGACATTTCATTTACAATTATCTCATCAAATATGGCTTCGTTCATCAAATTATGTGTGCACATTTAGGTATACGTAAATAATCGTTACAATATTATTGTTCGAAAATTTAGTTGACCCTAACATCGCAATGGAATGGCTACAACAAGGACTCCTTTCAAGTACTTACATCTCACGTCACCGGACAGCTAATTGTAAGTTCTTTTTATTTCCATTAATTTTCAGAAAGTTGTAGCCATTGAAGCAAAGTAGGAGCTAGTGGCTGTAATTTCAATTTACAACAGCCATTATGTCCCAAAACATAAAGCACCCTTTCACTTTGTCCATTCAACGCTTCGGTATAATACATTCCAGGGGCCTATTTCACCAAGCGCTCTTCACTCCTCAATTTTCACTTTTCATTTGGTTTTGAAAAGTTTTTGTTCCACCATTGCACTTTGCATTTGTCAATTGCAAAATGCAAAGTAGTAACTTTTCACACCGGATTTTGCAATTTACGTTTCACAATACTCGCCGGGAAAATGCAAAAGTGCAGAGTTTTGCAAATTTCCATGAAATAAATGCAAAGGGTCTCCACCTTTTGCACTTGGTACATGTAGCATTAAATATAATGTAGTTTCTCAACTTACCCGTACACACATAAACATAAATTGGTTTACTTATTTAAAATTCCAATCTAAACTCCAACTAAGTTGACTTTGTGCTCTGAAATTGCGTCATAATAATAAGGTACGTATCATACTACCATTTGTTATTATTGTCGTTATGAATCAAAATGAATCTGCTGTTTGATAGCAGTGACGAAGTAGATGATGACACTGCGTATACCCTCGGAGTTTACCGAACCCGCATTAACTTTACCATCGAAAAGTTCCGAATGAGATCCTCCGAAATAGAACATATCCTAGAAAGAGTAGGACCGTTTTAGGGCCAAAACAAATATGAATAATGCAATATCTCCGGAGGAGCAGTTACTAATAGCGTTGCACTGGCTGGGTAATGGGGGACAGTATCATGCCGTTGCTGACATGCATGGTATCAGCAAATCAACTGTTTGTCGTGCTGTCAAAAAAAAACTACTAAACTACAATAGTTTAAACTACTCACCAACCATGATCCAGGATAAAACGAATGGTGATAACGAGATCTTCTGGGACTTAGTGAGGCAATTTGATATGAGCTTAAATATTTCATTGGGTGCTCACCATTGTATGTTTACATTTGATGTTTACCGTTCAAAAATTTGCACTCCTCACTTTAAATGCAAAGTTGGTGAGTTTGCTTTGAGATTTGCTCCGCACTTTTCACTTTGCGTTTATCGCAAAGTGAAAAATGAAAAGTGAAGAGTTGAATTGGTGAAATAGGCCCCAGGTCTCCGTTTACTTTTTCTTGGGCATTGCCTGATATGTACTGTGTGCACGTCCTTTCCCGCCGCTTCTGCGGAACTCAAGGTTGCTTGAAGGTCGTTGTAGCCACGCGGGAGGAAAACGCTTGGCAGCTTCCAAGTGTCCCGAAGGATTAGGTGCCCTTTCACTTCTCACATTCAACGTTTCCGCAACACGTTCCTTTGTCCACTCCAAGGCTCAGTTCACTTTTTCCTGCGGAGCAGTGCTAACACCTCCTGATAGTTCCTATTGAGTACGTGTTTCAGTGCGACGTTCGAAACGTTTAGTTGACCCTACCAATGCAGTGGAATGGCTGCCACCAGGACATCTTTGAAGTACTTGCTCCCGAAGTCATCGTAAATGTAATCATTTTTTATTTTGAAAATTGCATTTCTCATTTTAATTATTTCTAGGATATTTACTTTTGCGGGTTGATCAATTGACATCTTCAATAATTATCAAAAGTTAATATTTCATACAAAGTCAACGGTTTCTCTTTCTCTCTGCAAGAACAAAATTTGACTTTAAATCAGATGCTGTGGTAGATAAAAAAAAATTAGAATAGTATTTATTGAGAGGTTAAGCTTATGGTGCTCCTTATGGCGAGAATGGCACGTACATATAAACATACGTAGGTATGTGAATCCCTTTGACTATTTGGTAGGTTCAAGTCCTAACCCTGCGAACGATTTTTCAAGTCATTTCTATGTTTTCCAGAATCGCTTTTGGGTAACAGAGTTGTGGCCTGAAAGGTCTTATTGTACTGAAAATATTTTTTTGAATCAAATTCCTAATCGTGTATATATGCGTGTATGTAAGTATAAGATAGGTACAATAATTTTTCCCACATAGTTGATCATATTAGTCCTTAATTGACTAATAGCATTTTTCCGATGTCTAAGAAACTGGTTGGAACGAGATGTGAGGGTAGATTCCGTGAATAGGTTAGGAATCTGAAAGACAGTTTTGGAACCTTGCATAGTTCCCGAGATTTGAGATCCAAAAGGTTGCATGCGGAATGTCCCACTTTGCACGTAATTTGTACACTTCTGTATAATTTTGATGTACACATAAAATTCTGTTACATTATTGACTTTTGTTCTTATTAATTCTTGTTCCTGTGAAAGTACGAGCTTCCGAGGTCAATTCGTTTTTTCAGGTTGTAAATTACACAGGAATTATCCTTTCATAAAATACAGCCGCTTTAGTTGTTGCTACCTGAGTGTTTGGTGACGAGTATCTCCTTAATATTCAGATTTTTTTTAAAGATTTGATGAAAGGATATAAACAACTAAATTGGAGGTCCTTGTCTCAGACTAACTCATCCTGGACAAAGACGATCTAGCTATCTTTAGCAATATCAGGCTGAGTTTTCTTTCGCGGGCACAAAACTACCTACGACCAACCTACCTTGGCTTGGTGGTAAGGCATATTGGTAGGGTGGAAGGGGTAGTGGTTGATTATAATGGTAGCGCATGTTGGCAGTTTGATAGGGTAGGGTGGTTGGGTATGGAGGTTGATTATGGTGGTAGATTATGCTGGCATGGCATGGTGGTGGATTCGTGGTAGGAATAGTTTGTTTAAATGCCGTTGTTTAAAGTCGTGTTTTTAGAGAACGAAGTTCCATGTTCTGATGTTCCTAGTTGATGATCGTAGATGCATACTCATTCGTTAAATCATTAATCAGCCGTGGAGATTTTTAATTAGTTTTTTGATTAATATCCCGCGCTTACGTTTAAGATGAACGTAATGTAATTTGTACACTTCTGTATAATTTTCATGTACACATAAAATCCTGTTACATTATTGACTCTTGTTCCTATTAATGCCCACTCCTAGGAAAGTCGTCTAGGATATAAATATATAATAAGGATATAATCAGGACCAGGCATGTGTAACATCGTGTAGGTTTCCCATAAGCGAAAATTTAAAAACTGCCTAATATTGTACGCGCATCAGTCCCGCTCAGTCCTTGCACTTGAATCAGTCCAATCCGTCAGTCCCACTCAGTCTCAGTCTCAACCGTTTTCATACATATCAGTCCCACTCTCACTCCAATCCCACTCCACTCCCTATGTTTTGGCTCAGTCCAAAAGAGCTGAGTCCCGTTTGACTATCATTAAATTACACCTCATCGTGCAACTTCACTCTAATGTTAGGGAAATCCCGAGCAGCTCACAAGACGGACTGACAAAAACATCAGTCCGGACGGATTGGGAATGACTATTTGAATGTACAGACGGATTGAGACGGAGTGGGATTGACGCAAATATGTAGAAAACTGAGTGGGATTGATGATCAGAAATTATTACACATTAATTTAGTTAATTAAATTAAATTAAATAGAGGCGCTTTTTAAAATTGGCGCGGTATGTACGCATGCGCACGCAGCGTGTGAGATTGAGTGGGATTGACTATCAGGAGTGTGTGTGTGCATCAGAGGGATTTCTCTATGGTACACATGGTTGGCAAAAAACCGGCTTTTATCAATAAAGGCCAAGCCAGTGGCAAGAAATGGTAACAACCGGTTTTTATTGGACAGTGGACTTATTTGGATAGTATTAATTATGGCCATTTTATACCAACCTATACAACAGGGCCGGGCCGGATAGATCCGGATTTTAACCAATAATAACCAGGTCATTTCTGACCACTTGGCAACCCTGTGTTCGTACATGCGTAGTATTAGCCAAGCCGGTGGTACGTTTTGGCTAAAACCGGTTTTTATTGGACAGTGGATTTATTTGGATAATATTAATTACGACCATTTTATACCAACCCAAGCAATTGGGCCAAGCCGGTAAGAACCGGATTTTAACCAATAACGGCCAGGCCATTTCTTGCCACTTGCCAACCCTGATGGTACATAGAGTGATTGGGACGGAGTGTGAAATGAGGTATCGAGATTGAATAGGGATTGGGAGTGTAAGAAGAGGGATTTCCCTAACATTACTTCATGGTCATGGTCAGTTGTACGTGACATTTTCCAGGGCTACATCAGGGAGAAAAGTATAAGTCAAAATAGCAGATACTGATACTGACGAGCAAGGCAAACTGATAGAAGGTAGTAACGCCACCTTTACTACCAACGTTGTCTTTAAAGAAGTGTTTAATGCTTAAGTGGTAACTTGCAAGCATGCGGGACTAAAACTCCTAGCCGCGATCTACGGATGAAACATTAGGCATGGGCAGGACCTTGGTGGGAAGTTTGTCAAGTGCGCTCAACCATGACATTTTTGGTAGATTTGAAATTCACCAAACAAAATCATTCAAACCACTGGCTTAGCAAATGGAAAGCACAGTTGCACTATACATGCACTATGTACCTGATTGTATCCTACTGAGAGCTGATAATTAATATTTAATAAAATGATAATTTATTAATGTTGTTAGAATGTGTGCATCCTCGCCCGGCGAAGCGGGCTTCCCTGTATATAATTTATGCATGCCGCCTTATTAAAGTGCACTTTCTGTCCATTTGTTTAAAGTTTCGCGCGATCTTAATTCAATGGCGTTACAAAACGCCCAAAAGGTGGCATGCCAAGCACTGCCTGCCCGTTTCTTTAAAGCGCTACTCCTAATATAAGCGCGCACGATGTAGGCATACAACAAGTCTCTACGACAGGGCTTGATTCGTAAACCGTTTGGCTTTTAAATTCTACAATCACACTACCAACTCTTCAAGTAATTGTCCCTGTGAAGCACAGGGCTTTTACTAGTGTAATCATTATTTTCACGTCCATTGGCATAAGTTGAAATAAGCGCGAGGAAAAACACATGGAATCCTGCGCTTAGTTGTGGCACTCTCATGATTAAGTTCTTTCAACCTTTTTTTAGACCTTTTCGAGGTAACAGGTTTGGGACTGGAGGTGTAGTATTGTCCTGTACAATATTTTATTTCGGGAAAAATTTCATATCAAATATGACTTCTTTCATGATCAAATCAAGGTACGTAAACAGACGTTAAATCGTTTTTACCAGAAGTCAAAATTGCTAGCTCATTTTATTGTAAGGAATCTTACATGAAGGGTTGGTTGGCGGGAATATTTCAGTTTAAATTCAGGAAGTTTTAATTCATGTGCCTTTTTAAGAGAAAATGATCTTGTAAGGGATCCCATGGTGGTTTGTGTGCTGGTGGGAGTGTCCTGCATTTTGTTCGCTAGCTTTTCTGCAGCACTAAAGATTACAGTGCGCAGTGTGATGATGATACTGTTGCCACGCTTTAGTACACAGTATGGAGCATGGACGCTTTAAACTAGACCCACATTAATTAATAAATTACTTTCCTTTTTCATCAGGAGTAGTGCACACATGTTGATCATTCCCATTTGGGACTACATGTTTCAGACAGGTTCGAAATTTTAGTTGACCCTATCGTAGCAATGGAATGGCTACAACAAGGACCACTTTCAAGTACTTAAATCCCAAGTCATGGGACAGCTAATTGTAAGTACTTTTTCTTTCCAGTAATTTTTAAAATGTTTTAACCCTTGAAGTAAAGTAGGAGTTAGTAGCTGTAATGTAAATTTACAATATCCTTTTAGTGTAAGTCCCAGAACATAAAGCACCCTTTCACTTTGTCCACTTAACGCTTCGGTACAATATATTCCAGGTCTCCGTTCACTTTTTCATGGGGATTACCTCATATGTAATGTGTGCACGACCTTCCCTGCCGTTTCTGCGAAACTCAAGATTGCTTGGTCGTTGTAGCCACTAGGCGTGAGCGGAACGATATAACTATACGATATATCGGTCCATATCGTACATTTTTAAGCAACGATATGTCACGATATTTCTCGAAATTTTAAAGCGATATATCGGTTAATTTTAATATCGTACATAGGAAGTTTAATTTTCAAAAATGCCACCCTGTGTCCCTCTTACTAGTTTTTTAAGTAAAGCTATTAAGGAATGTGAATTACAAATGTCACTGAAAAAGTCTGGGCAAAACGAATAAAACTCGAGCATTTTAAAAATACTTGTCTGAATTCGAAGTTAGAACTATAGTAATACAAAAAAACAAAATGCTTATTTGTACTAAACAAGCATTTTCAAACTTAGTTTGTTTGAGCTGGCCGATGCCGATAGTGCTCGGACCAATTCAATTCTGAGTCGGAAAATTTCGATTCAATTCAAGACGAAACTGAACCGATTGGTTCAGTTTGAATTGAACGGAATCATTTTACTTAAATTATTGAAGTTCAAACGATCCACCGTTTACCAGCTCTCCAGTTCCTAATATGAAAAAATCCGCATTCATAAGTGAAGTATTACAGGTCTTAAAGTTCAATCTTTCAAGGAATTTGATTTTACAGGCTGTTTTAAGGAGAATAAATTACAAATATTGAATACTCTGCAAAGATACGTTAAATCTGATAGAGTTTCATCGAAATTAGTATATTGTTTTAAATTTAATCAAATACCGATATATCGCTCATGGATGTCGGTATCGTGATTTTTCTTGTTAACGATACCGATATTAACGATATTTTAAAGTTGAACGATACGCTCATGCCTAGTATAGATACCAGATATTGCAATACCCGCTCTTCGGGTACGGATACGGGTACAGGTACCGATTTTTCGTACCCGTACCGAGCACTGATCCTGAGGATGCATGCATGGGGCTTCTTAGGAAAGTGTACATATCACTTTTTCAATTTTGGGGATCTGACGACATTGAACTTGAATACATTGGGTGTTTGGTCAAATATTTGTTTCGTTTTTAAGGTTCATTATTGACAGTTTTGTACCAAAAACTAGGAACTTGGCCAAATAATTTTCTCATTTCCTGTGAATTTGCCTTATTTATTTGTCCATAATAATTTAGCCTGAGAAATGTTCTCTGAAATTCGTGGTAATCCGCCCTAAATTTATTTTTAAATTCGGGGAATAATTTTAGTAATTCCAAGGAATTCCACCAAATTATTTTCACTATTGAGCGAGTTGGCCACAACTTTTTCTGGAGTTCAGAGAAATTGGAGAAAACCTTATTCTCAATTCCTGGTAATTAATTTTGCTGTTGGTGTTAATGTTTTTTGAATTTTACTGGAGTTGGCCCATGTTCTGTAAATTATTTTACCTGCGACGTAATTTTACGGTTGGGAGTTGAGTTATCCCTGAGAATTAGTGCATCGCATGGGTCCAGGTCGCACCCGGGTATTTGGGTTCAGGTTCAGGTTCAGTATGGGTGCATGTATTTTGGACCCAATAAAATTGGGTCCTTTCTGGGTACAATATTTTATACCCGTGAAATTGGGTAAAGGTTCAGGTTCAGGACCAGGTACAGAGAAAAACCCGTTTTGATTTTACCTGTCAGGGCCAGGTGTAGCACATAAAAGACCTGAACCTGATCACGAAAGACCTGAAATTTTTGGACTCATTGATTGGAAATTAAAGGCCAGAGAATTTCAAGCTTCCAAGATGATTTCCATCGCAAAAGCAATGACAGGGTGTCATGCATTCTTATTCATTTTAAATATATTATGTACCAAGTTGTACTTTTAATACACGATAAAATAAAAAAAGTTCTGATTATCAAGTACCCAAACATGTTCAGGTCCGGTTCATATATACCCGTGTTCAGGTCGTCTTTGGGGTACTTTTTCGGGTTCAGGTGCGGGTACTGCAAAAGAACAATTGGGTTAGGTTCAGGATCGAAAAATTTGAACCTGCTAAGCAGTGCTGCGGACAAGTTCAAGTATTACTTGAGTTTTCAAGTCAAGTTCAAGTTCGGGTCAAGTTCAAGTAGTCTAGTTTTTTTACTTGAACCTTTCGGGTCAAGTTCAAGTACGTACTCGGCTTGACCATGACATTATAAGGCAAGTCACGTTCAAGTACAAGTAAGGTAAATTTACGTGAACCTCAAGTCAAGTTCATGGTCAAGTAGTGAAAGGAAAAAACTTGACCATGAACTTGAGATTTCATGGTCAAGTTCAAGTAATTTTTGTTTGCGCATGTCATAACTTATGTTCGTTTGCCAATGTCATAATTCGAGGGACACAATACAATATTGTACGTTTTATGAACGTTGCATGATTACCTGACGAACAGGCGCCTTGACGTACAACTGTGCTCATTGTTGTTCACTCCATGAAGTTAAATACTTATCTTGGTAATTCATATTTTTGCTTAGAAGGGTCAGTTTAAAGTTGAATAAATAAATTTTAATACAATATGAGCTCGGAAGTATCTCAAGCTGAAGAAAATGAAGACGTTAATTTAGGGAATACAAAGGTCACCAGTGGAAAGAAGAGATCACCAGTCCACATCCATTTTAATTTCTGTCAAAAGGAGGGCAAATATCTGTGCAATCACTGTTCGTAAGTGGTTATTTAATTTTTAAGCAATGTTGGAAGATGCATTAAGTATAGTGAGTTATCCTGTTATTTAAGTTCGCGTTTTTTTGTGCTTAGAAAACGGTTTTCTAAGGAGAAGTCCTCCGGAACTGGAAATCTGATAAAGCATTTGAGGAGCCACCATCCCAGCAAGTTAGAAACTGACACTAAACAGCCTGGCTTAGATGGCCCTTTACAAAAAGCATTTAATAAACAAGTAAGTACTAGTTTACTTTATTAAATATTAAGTCAAGAGTTAAATCACGTGTTTAAGTACATGTAGGTATGAACATTAAGTTAATCCATCTAGAACATGCAATATTGGTCAGACCTGCAGTGAAGATTCGTTATAAAGATTCTACTGATAATGAATGTATCGATATAAGTGTAGTGTTTTTTGACCCCATCTTTCATTTACACTATACTGTATGTTACATTGCTATAAAGAAATTCCACCAAAAGGGCCTACATTGTATGGTCTCCAGCGCACCTCTTATATAGAACTTTTACTGTATTCACAACAGGGTTGGGGGCTTTTTTGGTTTTTTTAAAAAAAACCAAACAACCAGGTTTTTTTGGTTTAAACCGGGTTTTTTTGGTTTAAACCAGGTTTTTTTGGTTTAAACAAATTTTCAATCCAAAACATTCATTAATATGCAAAAACATGTGAATTTGAACAAATTTACTTATTTCCCAAACTCCGTAAGTATCACAAAGCATTAAACATTTAATAATTTAGATATAATTTTAACGATAACTTTGCAGCATAAACACAGGTTTGGCATTTTTAATTTTACAAACGATTCCGAATTTCTAAATGTACAAGACTAAAAGTTAATAGTATTATTTACTTCACTAAAGTTTAACTACACAATATCACAGTAACTGCACAAGTTTTGTGCACGACAAAATATAAGCATTTTGGATTGAAAATATTAAAATTTTAGGTGTTTGGTTTAAACCATTGGTTTTTATAAAAAAAACCGTTTGGTTTAAACCATGGTTTAAACCATGGTTTAAATCATTTGGTTTAAACCAAACCAACCCTGATTCACAATAATATGATTGCATTTTAATTAATTGCATTTTTTAGAAATTCTCTTCGGATGAGCTTAGCAAATTACTCGTTGAGTTCATTCTAATGACTGACCAGCCATTCAACATTGTCGAAGCCGAATCATTCCTTAAGCTGCTTAATTACTGTCGAATGCCACAATTAGCAATACCCAAGCGAGACAATCAGAGAAAAAATTAAACAGATGTTTAATTTAGAAAAGTCTAAGATAACTGACATGCTCAAGGTAAGTGTAACAACATTCTTCGAACAAATATCCCCTTTGCTAGCCAAAACAGGAGGGTATCATAGCTTTCAATAGCATATCTGAAAATAATTACTTGCCATGTTTTACAAATTAATGCAAATTATGATGATCGTGAAGGTTATTGCTATGACACTTTTTACAAAATTCTTCGATACATATGACAAATAAAATTAGGGACATTTTTGGGGTAAATCTATCTGCCCCTCTTCGTAAAAAATATGATAAACAAAACAATTATGTATTATTAGGGAACACTAACAAAAAGTATTAATCGTATGAAGATTATGAGATCCATCCCTTGATTTCAGGGTTCAGGACTAGGGCAAAAATATTTTTACTTTTTCAAGTTTAAGCTGTTCAAGTGCTTTTAAAGACAACAGGGAAGTAGATGTTGTTTTTATATCATTATATGGGCTTGGCAGGGTGAACATGTCATACTGTCTAGTTTTATTACCAGATATTTTAAAAGTCCGATTGAATTGTACTAATTGAAAATAAATGTTACTGGTTTTAATTAGAACGCTCCTGGAAAAATATCGATTGTGGTGGACTGCTGGAGCACACGAAATGGATACTCATTTCATGGTATACTTGCAACCTTTGTAGATGAAAACTGGAATTATCAGCAGGTAGTTCTCGACTTCGATATACTTGTTGGATCCCACAGTGGAAAAAATCTTGCTACGTCCGTGTTTAAGATTCTAGACGAGTATGATATTAAAGAGAAATTGCTGGCGATCACGTCGGACAACGCATCGAATATGGACACAATGCTTTTCGAACTTCGAGAAATGCTTAAAACCCATGTAAGATCGTTTTCAAAAAGAAAATTAAAAATTCGTTTAGCTTGGATGGTATATTAAGTAAACCAATTTTGTTTTTACAGAATATTGATTTTAATATACCGGATCCAAGAATTCGATGCCTTGCGCATATCATTAACTTATCCTGCCAAGCATCGTTGAAGGTGTTGAAAGAATGTAATGCTGACGGTAATCCAGGATTATTTGAAGACAACAGTGATGATTCTGGCGGAGGAATTCTGGAAGATAAATCATTTCCTCCACAGGTCAATTCCAAGCAAGGAAGTAATGGAGGAAAATTACCTAATAAATTGTCAGTGTATGGTCGGGTATGACTTTTATCAAATAACATTTAATTTAATAGTGCAGTGATTGAAAGTCAAAACAAAATGGATGGCCAACATTTGTGTCGGCAGTAAATTTTTAACCAAACGTTATGTTGTCATTTTGAGTAATTTCATTGAAATTTAACTAAAACTAAACTAAATGCGGTATGATTGTTACCGAGTTAAAGCGATTGTCACGAAAATACTGGACAATTCTTTATACTAAATAGCATAGACAAATGCAGTAACAATAGAACGGAAGGTTCGGCAAGTATTTTTTATTGTCATAATCAAATTTTAGTTTGGGTTTTTGTACTTATTAGTTGATGATGGTGAAATCTTCTCATACGCCAGGAAAAACTATACTAATTTACCTTTAAGTGTTCTATTGTCGAGAGCCTTTAAAGTGTGGTGCGACTTATATTCTTCCCTACCCTCAAAATATTATTTCAGGCACAAAATGTCGGCTCCAACAGAATTAAGTGTAGTCTAAATTTGTTGTAATAACATTTGTATCTGATATTTGAAAAATATTTTCATTTAGGATTAACAAATACAGACAGTTAAGAAAATAGGATATTTGTTTCTAGCACTACTTTTATTTGTCAGAATGCTCGCAAAGGCTTATTGGCACTCTATAATACAGCCTCAAAATCAGCCAAATTTAGCTCCAACTTGGAATGCTCCTATCAGAAGAAAGAGCATTACAAAATGGGAATTACTAAAATAGAGTGTCTCTATATAGCAACTGCTCTTTTAATGAGGTCTCTTATAGCTGGAGTACACTGCAATTGCTTTTGATGATTGAATATAATGATGTTTGAATTTTAGCTCAAGCGAGCCGTAAATAGGATTCGAAACTCAAATGTTCTGCAAGATTCTTTGGGACATTTTTGTTAGGCTAATCAAATCCCAAAACTCAAGGTATTAACCGATATGCCTATCCGATGGAATTCTACATTAAAAATGCTACAGCGCTGCTTGCATCTTCGTAAAGTAAGTTTGTAAAATTATAAATCCTTTAATTCGCGATTTTTACATATCAGCGTAACAGCACACTTTTTACTACATCTAGCCTACGTATTTTGTTGCATACTGTGTTAATGTTTCAAATATCAACAATTTACAATAAAGCAATTTGATGGATTCTTTTATTTGAATTTTCCTGTAATTAGGCCCTTGATGCTACTATGAAAAGTGATGACTATCTTGCAGGCTTGACTTTATCTGAAAGTGAATGGAGCTTAGTGGCGGAAATGGTGAAATTTTTGGAAGTACGTACACAATTTAAGCTACTAACATTGTAAATTCACTTAAATCAGTGTTTATAACATTTGACATTTATTTTAGCCTTTCGGTGAAATGACAAATAGAACATCAAAGCAGTATCTACCCTTAATGTCACTCACTGCTGCAATTTACATCCAACTTTATGAACATCTGGAATCTTACAAGGTAAATTCTTGCAAAATTTTTATAAATATTGTTTGTTCAGAATGTTTACTAATTATAATTTACAGAATGATTCAGGACATCATCCATCGATCATTCATGCTGCCAAACTGGCCTGTGACAAAATGAATGTATACTACCCGAAAACGGATGGCTTGGTTTATTTAATGGGCATTGGTAACACGTTTTTCAATATTTGTAACTATTATGGTTAACCCAACTGTACAATGGGATTTAATTATTCAGTTTTAGATCCCCGTTGCAAACTATATTGGCATGCGTCCGTGGGATTCAAAACACTCGTATCAGTGTATAAAAAGTATTGTCCCATTTAAACTCCAATCACAATACTTTAATACGAATAATAATTGTTACCAATTAACATTAGTGAAATTTTTAATAGAGCCATTTGTTAAGTTTGGAACTCAAAGTACAAAATTTCGGGAGGCGATCAAACCGAAGATCCAATTGTAGATGATATCATTGAGCGCCAAATGAAGCGTGTAAAGTATGATGATAGAGATGAACTGGATAAATATCTCTCGGAAGGTCCTTGTAAACTCTCGGATCATCCAGACAATGTGCTCATTTGGTGGAAAGTAATTAAAAATAATGTTATTCCAAGTATCAAAATTATTGTTTTAATTTACGCAATTTTGAATTACTAGGAGCACGAGTCTGTATATCCGCAGCTGTCCAGAATGGCTAAAGATTTTCTTGGTGTCGCAGCCACTGGAGTGCCAATAGAGTGCATGTTCTCCATGGGAACTGATTTGCTTAGCCAGAAGAGACTATCTATGATAGCAGAAACCATTCGGTGGTGCCTTTGTCTTAAGGCCTGGCTCAAATTAAAAGATCGGGAAATACTGAAGTTACGTGCAGAAGCTGTGGCAGAAAAAATGCTCGGAGAGGCTTACAATTAGCAGCATGATAAAAATTGTTGTTTAGAGTTTAAAGGTTGTCCTAGAGTGTTTTAAACGAGTTGTAAAATTGATTTCTGAATGCGTTTTGGTTTGCAATCTGACTGAAATAGTTTACCAACAAATATTTTTGTCCATATAATATTTCTTGTGATACTTAACTTGAATTATCAAGTTCAAGTCGCGTTCAAGTCAAGTTGGGATTTGTACCTACTTGATCAAGTACAGGTCTCAAAAAATTTACTTGATTACTTGAACTTGACAAGTCAAGTTATTACACGAACGCGAGTTATCAAGTTCAGGTTGTGCCTTGAAAATTACTTGAAGTTTCGTGGTCAAGTCAAGTTCATGGTCAAGTTTTGAAATTACTTGACCCGATCGCAGCACTGCTGCTAAGTAGGTACATTTTCAGGTACAGGTTCACACTTTTGAGGTACCCAAAGTTTGGGTCCAGGTACAAGTTCGACTATTTTGAACCCATACGATGCACCAGACATGTCCAGCCTTCCAAGGCTAGCCTTCAATGAAGGCTTCATTGAAGGCGGAATATCAATTTTCCAGAGAGTTGGGAAGGGAAGGCGGATGGCTGAAGGAAGGCTTCCTAGTATTAACATAAAACGGAAGGCAAAGGAAGGAAGTCTATAAAGTAGCCTTCTGCTATTTAGAAGGCTTAACGCATGCAATGAACGACAATAGATACAATAGTTACAAATACAACAATGAGAGTGTACTAACAACACTACAAATGCATAAATGTACAGTTATATGCACAATGAGACTCAACTCAATTGAGTAAATTGTATCGCTGTTTTTAGGTGTTTTACCTGCAAAAGGGTTGTTTAAATGCATTGCTATGGTATTTCGTGTTATGAAGGCTAAATAGGAAGGAAGGCTGATTTTTTTTTGAAGGCTGAAGGCTGGAGACATTAAATTAAGAAGTAAAGTAGGGCTGAAGGAAGGCAAAATATTTTGAAGGCTTCCTTTAATAGAACGATGAAGGAATGCATTTTTTCAAAAAATTGCCTTCGAAGGTTTGAAGGAAGGCAATTTCATTTGGAAATCTCTGCAATGCACTACTGAGAATTTGGCGGAATAATTTTCTCGAATCCCCTGAAACCGATAAATTATAATTGTCATTTAGGAGGTGGGTTCTACCTCTCAAGGGAGTTGGTCCATACTTTAGTGGGTGGTTAAAAGTGAAACTTTATAATTCCTGAGTATAGTTGATGTAGGTTTAACTACATGTAAAATATGATGGAGGTAACTTGAAGCTTGGTTGCAATGATGCTGGGCAATGTGAGTTTACGGTAAACTAAAACGGAGTAAATCGGGGTTACTTGTGACAATATAAAATATTAGTTTATTGAACAAGTGGTTTAAGTCAGAGGTGAGTTGTTGTCTCTTTCCAGTCTCACAGCAGAGTCACATATTTTATTTTAGGTTTTACAAAAGCGTCAGTTCTACCTTTTATCATCTTTGAATTAAATGTAAATAAAGTTAGTTTAGAACCAAAAAGGTGAGGTCAACTTAAAGATAAAAATAGCATGAATGTATAGGTTAAGTTGGTATCATCGAGGGCTCCCAACTGATAGCAACTTCTTACAAATTATTCTAATACAAGGAGCATTGACTTAGGAACTAATCAGTAGCAAGGTGGATAGAATGAATGTTGTGTTAACATCCCGTCCACCAAAATATTATTGAATATTTTAAATGTTGTTGGTAGGAACCATATGTATTATAAAAGCTCAAGAGAAATAAAATAATAAATATCAGGTAGCACGGATCTTCTTACAATTATAATTAGTCTCATAGTAAATAAAATGGTGAAAAATAATTACATGTATGTATAAGTAAGTGTACACTTTTTACTTTTATTACTCGTCGGTCTTCCATTCTGGGCAACAGGACAATCTTGGTGATTGGTCTTCTGTAGACCCCGTCACTTGTCTTGATGGAAACCTGTCGAACTAATCCATTTGCGTCTGTCGGGTTCAGGTGTACTTCGAGTACTCGGCCAAGCTTCCATTTTTGAGGTGGAATGTTCTCCTCCCGAATTACCACTAAGTCATCCGGCTTAATGTTATCCTGGATGTACTTCCACTTGGTTCGTCTTTGCAGTTGCTGGAGATACTCCATGTACCAACGCCTCCAGAAATGCTGCTTAATTTTCTGTTGGTGTTGCCACCGGTCCAGCCTGTTTATCTTCAGCTCCGTGAGGTCCGGTTCAGGTATGGCTTTTAGCGGTTCTCCAATAAGGAAGTGACCAGGCGTCAGGACTTCCAGGTCATTCGGATCTGAGCTGAGAGGGCAGAGGGGCCTAGAATTCAGGATGGCTTCGACTTCCTTCAGCAGGGTGTCGTACTCCTCATAGTTGAGTGTGGTCTTGCCTAATGTGCGTCGCAGATGAAATTTAGCCGACTTGACTGCGGCCTCCCAAAGACCTCCCATGTGTGGGGCTGCCGGGGGGTTCATATGCCACGAGATTCCCATGTTAGCCAGGTCAGTCGTTACCTTGGATTGGAACTCTTCTGATAGTTTAATGGCCAAAATCTCCTGTAGTTCTCTCTTTGCTCCAACGAAATTAGAGCCGTTATCACTGCTTATGGTTTTGGGGAGTCCACGTCTTGCTGTAAACCTCCGAAGTGATGCTAGAAACGAGGCGGTTGTAAGATCGCTTACCAGCTCCAGATTGACTGCCTTCGTACAGAAGCAGACAAAAACAGCGATGTAGGCTTTCATGGTCTTAGGTCCTCTCCCCATGGACAGCTTCAAAATAACAGGACCCGCGAAATCCACGCCCACATTTGTAAAAGGTCTGGTCATAGTAACCCGGGATCTGGGGAGGTCTGCCATCAGTTGATGGGATTGGTCGGCCCGGTGTATCGTGCACGTTTTGCAGGCTCGAGTAATTTTTTGGACCAACTTCCTTCCGCGAACAATCCAATACATTCTCTGGATTAATGATAGGGTGAGTTGCGTCCCACCGTGATTCAGACGCTCATGGTACCAGCGGATGAGGAGGTTAGTGATGTGGTGTCGCGGTAGTAGAATTGGGTGCTTCCGGTCAAAACCAATATCTGCATTTTCGATTCTCCCGCCCACCCTGACTAGCTGATTGTGTAATATTGGAGTCAGGGCTAGGAGATTGGACTTCCGGTGGAATTTATTGTTGCTGGACTGATCTTCAATCTCACGTGAGTAGGATTCTCTTTGAATTAAAAATATCCAACCTTCTCCTTCCTGCAGATTTTTGGGTTGTAGAGGGCTGGGTCGCTTTTGTCTGTGACTTTTTAACCAGCGTAGAAACAATATCCAAATGGCAGTGTGCCTTCTTAACCGACACCAGTCTGAGTACCTTTCCGCAATCTCATTGCAGTCTGGTCCCGCTGATGTTGTTGTTAGATTTGAGACAATCTTGGGTTTTCTTTCCTCCAGCTGGAAGATTTTTGTCTCGGTTGTCTTCAGGGGTGGGATGTGGCCTGGGGAGAAAGTGTAGTCGTCTTTCTCGGGGCACTGTCCACGGCAGTTCCCAGGCAGAGGGTCGGGGTCTGGGCCTTGTAGAAAGTTCGGTCCGTGGAACCAGATCTCACTTGTAGTGAAGTCCTTCGTAGACATTCATCTTGTTGGTAAGTCGGCGGGATTCAAAAATCCTGGGATGTGCCTCCAGTTGCTAGATTCAACTGAGGACTGTACTTGAATGACTCTATTGCGGATGAAAGTCTTCCACCGATTGGGGTCTGAGTTGATCCACGCGAGCGTAATTGTTGAGTCGGTGTAGCATCTTATGAGGGAAATTGTGAGGGGCAACGCCTTTTGAACAGTCTCACAGAGTTGGGCAAGTAGGACTGCTCCGGCTAATTCGAGTTTGGGAATTGTGAGTGGTTTGGAGGGCGCTACCCTGGTTTTGCACGCAACAATTCTCATTTGAGTTGCTTCATTGGAGATGACTCGAAGATACACTACTGCGGCGTATGCTTCTTCGGAGGCATCCGAGAAACCTTGTAGTTGGTAAGTGTGCGCGTACTTCAGGTTGACACATCTTGGTATCCGGAGACAATGAAGGGCCGATAGTTCCTCCTGATAGTCAGCCCAAGTTTTCAAAATCTCCTCTGGTGGTTTTGAATCCCAGCTAACTTGTGACTTCCACAAGGTTTGCATCAGCAGCTTAGCCCTGATAGTTATTGGTGCGAGAAATCCCGTTGGATCGTACACCCGTGCAATTGCGGACAGGATTGCCCTTTTTGTTACTGGGGACTTCATTTGGGTCTGAATTACAAAACGAAAGTCATCAGCCATTGGACTCCAGTACAGACCGAGTGTCTTGGATGCTTCGTCCTTGTCCAGGTTGAATGACAGATTTGTTTCCCTCAATTCTTCTGGGATGGCTCTGATGACTTCAGGATCGGATGAGCACCATTTTCTTAACGTGAAGTTTCCCATCGACGTCAGCTCCGTCAAATCCCGCTGAAGTTGAATTGCCTCTGGGGTGCTGTTAGCTCCGCTTAAACAATCATCCATGTGGAGATCTCGTTTCAAAACGGTTGCAGCGTTGTCCAGCGATGTCCCCACATGTTGTAGTGCCAAGGACTTTAATGTGCGGACGGCTTGAAATGGGGCTGATGCGGTACCGAAGGTTACTTTCCGCATCCTGTAGGTTCCAATTGGTTGGTGTGGACTTTCTCTCCAGAAGATCCGGAGAAAGTCTCGGTGCTTTGGATGTACATATATCTGAAGGTACATTTTCTTTATATCCGCCACGAGGGGTACTAACCAATATCTCCATCTTATCAAAATGGCCAGGAGGTCTTCTTGGAGAACTGGTCCAATTAATAGGAGGTCATTTAAAGATTTCCCGGATGAACTTCTGGCGCTGGCGTCATAGACAACCCGAAGTTTGGTTGTGGAGCTCGATTGCTTTAGTATGGCATGATGCGGGAGGTAGTAGGACTCGTTGTCGGCTATCGTCAGTTGGGGAAAGTCGACTTTCTCCATATGCCCTTCCTCCAGCATTTCCTTCATTGCCTGTATGTACTCTGATCGCAGGTCTGGATTTTTTGAAAATTTGCTCTCAAGATGGTAAAATCTTTTTAGTGCCATGGCTTTGGAATTTCCCAGATTAGAGTCTTGCTCACTTGGTTTGAAAGGAAGTTCTACTTGGTAGGATCCATCCTGTAGCCTGGTTGTGGTTTGTAGGAAGTGATCTTCTGCCATTTGTTCAGCTTGGGTAAGGGGAAGTTGTTCTTGAGGTGGTTGCTCGAGGTCCCAAAAACGCTCAAGTTGCTGCTCCAGGGATGTTGTTAGCATACATTGTATGAACTCGGACTGAGTGTTGGACCTTCCTCCTCCTATTAACCAGCCAAATGCTGACTCCTGCGCAACTGGATCATCTTGCTTTCCTCGCTCCAATCCGGGGCGTATAATATCGTAGTACACATCAGTGGATAGGAGCAGGTCAACTTTGCTTGGAGTGTGAAAATAGGGATCTGCAAGACCAACGGAGGGCAGATGATTCCATCTCGTGGCATCAACTAGCTTGTTTGGATAAAGTCCACCAACTTCTTGTATGACCAGGGCCACAATGTTGAGTTGAATACTGGGATGATGCACTGATGTGAGTTGGAGTTGGACGGATTCGCTCACCGTTGTAATTCGCTTCTTTTGTAATGCTTCGATTGTTCTTGGGCATGGAAGTTTTACTCTGGGAAGTCCTAGCTTCTTTACAAGGGATTCCCCAATAAGAAAAACGTCGGAGCAATTATCTATTAATGCTCGGCAGTCTGTTGTGGTCCCGAACTGATTCCCAATTTGAACAATTGCTGTAGGTTTAAGCTTTGTTTCTTCTGTTGGGTCTTGAGTCAGGGCTACGGAATTTGAGGACTTTGTGGAAATGATTTTTGCGAATGAGGCGTGGAGGAGAGTGTGGTGCTTCTGGTTGCACTGTTTGCAAGTGAAATTCGAAGGACAATTCTTCCAGCTGTGGTTTGTTCGCAAACAGTTGGTACAGAGATTTGCCTTTTCTGCTACCCTCTTCTTTTCTTTGTCCTCCACGTTCAGGAGTTTTGGACAACGATAGTTGGGGTGCTCGGTGTGGCAAATATCACAGATTGGATTTTGTTTGGGTTTGGGTTTGGATAGTATCGGTCTGGAGGGTTTCGTTGAATTGGGTTCTGGTCTTGGATCTTGGGGTTGGGTTTGTTTCCCCCCTCTTTCGGTAATGGATGCCAAATCTGTAGCTTCTTTATGAAGGAACTCATAGATTTGCTTAAGGGTAGGCATATTCTTATCGTTCAATGACTGGTGAAATCTCAAATGAGTATGATCATCAAGTTTACGTACCAATATACGAACGATGAAAGGGTCGGCCTGAGTCATGTCCAATCCAAGGGAAGAAATGGCAGAGATTGCATTCTTGGTAGTGGTAACCAGTGACATTCGAGAGGTTGCTGTTCTGGTCGTACTTTCCGGGTGGTCCAGAATCACGTCCATACTTTGGTAGGCGATTTCTCTAGTGTGCTCGAAGTGGTCCATCAGCATGTCCCAGGCAATTGGATAGTTGGAGTCCTGGACGATGAGGGACTTGAGCATAGCAGCGGCTGGTTCTTCCAGGAGAGAAAGGAGGTAATGGAACTTCTCGTCTCCCGAGAGGTCTATGCGTTTGTCAATTGCATGGCTGAATCTGTCTTTGAATGGCAGCCACTCATCGTATCTTCCGGAGAATTTGGGTAGAGAAAGTTGGGGGAGTTTGGGCTTTTGAATGGCTTGAGCTTGAGGCGTTGCAGTATTTGCTGGTGAGGGACCCGCAGTTGTTGTTGTCGATTCTTTTTTAATTATCTCTTCATTCCAAGTGTCAAGAATTTCTTGTAACTTACATATCTCGTCGAAGATAGGATCCGTTTCTTTGGTTACTGCGTCTGCTTCAGCCTCATCAGCGCATCTCTCGTACAGGTCTTGGACGACAACGTCGATCTTTGCTTTGGTATCGGCAATATTCTTGAAATAAGTTACGTGGTTGGATCTGGTCGCCGTTTCTGGAGTAATGGCCACGATGAAATTTCTTATGCGCGTGAGGTAACCTTTATGACCTCTCAAACTTAGCTTTGGATCGGTCATGGTAAGGGATTTGGGTAGGACTCTGCTCACTGACACTGAGGTTTAGGACTCGGAGGTTTTGAAGGACGAGAAGAATTTTTGTAAAAAACTTCACAACTAATCAGATGTAGGAACTGTGTCACTGGATTAAAAAACACACTGGTACGTGTCACAAAAGTTCGAAGGACCAAAAATGTAGGTTTAACTACATGTAAAATATGATGGAGGTAACTTGAAGATTGGTTGCAATGATGCTGGGCAATGTGAGTTTACGGTAAACTAAAACGGAGTAAATCGGGGTTACTTGTGACAATATAAAATATTAGTTTATTGAACAAGTGGTTTAAGTCAGAGGTGAGTTGTTGTCTCTTTCCAGTCTCACAGCAGAGTCACATATTTTATTTTAGGTTTTACAAAAGCGTCAGTTCTACCTTTTATCATCTTTGAATTAAATGTAAATAAAGTTAGTTTAGAACCAAAAAGGTGAGGTCAACTTAAAGATAAAAATAGCATGAATGTATAGGTTAAGTTGGTATCATCGAGGGCTCCCAACTGATAGCAACTTCTTACAAATTATTCTAATACAAGGAGCATTGACTTAGGAACTAATCAGTAGCAAGGTGGATAGAATGAATGTTGTGTTAACAGTTGACGAAACGTTTTTTCAATTTCTGGCTAGTTTGTCAATTTTAAATACTTAGCGAATTAAGTTTATGATCTCCTATGGTCGCTGGTCAAAACTTTTTTGAAAATAAATAATTAAAGTTGAGGCAAAATGCCTTTTAAGATGGGAATTTTGAGTTGATTGGGACATTATGTCAAAAAATCTGAAGCTTTCTGATATTTTTCAAATCTGGAAGAAATTTGTCTCTAAAATGCGGGAATCCAATATATTTTTACCGCTGCCCCTTCTAAGGAATAGCGGGAGAGAAAATCGTTTTATGTCTCCGGGTACAGTGTGTTAGGCCATACTTGTACTTTAAGAAAATATATTACATTGTATGTAAAGAGTAGCAATGAAGCCTCTTACTGTTAACTGTAACACCTAAGGAATATTACTTACATTTGTAAAGAAAAGAGAATCTTATTGTCTATTGTATCATGCTCAACTATTGGTTAAAAAAGGATGCTTCATCTAAGAAGCTTGGACTCTGTAGTCTGATTGGTATTAACTCTGAACAAAAGTAACAATGTAAATGTAACGGAAACAAAACCAGTTTGAACTGGATAATTCCTGTTTTACAGCCAACCCTACAGTATATAAACCCAGCTCCTTCACACACTCGGGGAGTCTGGCTCGGGTCTAACCCTTGGTAACTTTACTGTTACTCTGCTGGACTCCACTCCACTCCACTCTCCTTCTCTAGCTCTCACTCTTCCTCTCATTCTTTTTGTACACTGAATAAATATCTCTATAATTGGCAATACTCTCTTAATATTCTCCCACTTTATTATTTAACTATTAGAGCTACATCCCTTTAAGGTATAAGCACAATTATATCTTAACATGGCGGAGTTGCTACGTTTTCTATATTTTGAATTTGTTAATTCGAGTATAGACGATTCCCTTACCTCTCTGCGAGTTTGCTCCCCAGCAATCCCATTCCAAAAATATTTTTGTGGCGTAAGCCTCTGCCGAAGGCTCTGCCGAAATTGTTCACATACTTCTCATTTTACCCCAACAAATAAAAGCTAGATCTCTGAAAATTTCACAGATTAGATAAAAATTTACGGGTAATTTAATTTTAAAATCAGCTCCTGAAAATACGAAAAATTTTTGGTCAAATTTTTCCAAAAATTTTTTTTTCCTGTACTTTTAACGAACAAATTATTCTGTACCTACACTTTTCCTTTGTTCTTACACTATCCAACTGTATAATATTCTACTATAAAAAATTTTTTCGTGGCGTCAGCCTCTGCCGGAGGCCCTGTCAAAAATTTCCATAAAAAATTTCATTTTACCCCACGGAGTAGAGCTAGATCGATAAAAATTTTACAGTATATGTAAAAATTTACTAGGAATCATATTCTGAAATAGGCTCCTACAAAATCTAAAATTTTTTGGTCACATAGTTTTTCATTTAATTAAATCTTTATTTCGACCGACAATTTGTTCCTATCTTTCTTCCTTATTTCTTACTATCCGAACTATTTATACAAAATATTTTTGTGGCGTCAGCCTCTGCCGGAGGCCCTGTTCAAATTTTTCAATACATTCTCAAAATGCCCATACGAGTCAACCAACAATTTTGTCGACACCCGGATTACCGTTTGAAATTACTGGGAGAATTGATCACTCTACCCGTGATTTCCCATCGCAAAACTTCTGCCCATTGCAGACGAAACTCCAATGATGACCCTAGCCAAGTCACCAGCCCAATATTGACCTGCTCAACGACAATTTACGGACTTCACTCACCGCGCCCCATGCACGCCCTGGTTTTCAAAATAGCGACAAGACACGCCTCATGCCTCTTCCATTTACGACGTTACTACAGAAAAGTTTCCAGTACAGAGAAACCACCCAATGAATTCTTCGCTTCAACCGGTTTGCCTTATTATTATTTTTGAATGTCACGGTTAATCTACATTTTATTTTGAAGTCTCCTCTACGAACTGCAGTGTCTCCATTTTCTAACAATTTTTGCGACAAACATTTCCACGACAATGTTAACATTTCCAGTGTGCTTTCCACTTCAGAAATTGTTTACTTTTTCGAGGACGAAAAATCTTTATGTAAGGTGAAATATACGTAAAAAGTGTCATTTTTATGAGAAAGTCATGTATTCTGTGTTCCAATATTTTATGTGATTCTAAAGAATTTTATTGTGTTATTGAAAATTTAATTCGGACTCAAAATTTTTACAGTGTATTTAATTCCACATTTTATATTTTTCCAACGATGAGGTCATCGTTTCCCCTAATCCAATGAATGTTAAGCCATACTTGTACTTTAAGAAAATATATTACATTGTATGTAAAGAGTAGCAATGAAGCCTCTTACTGTTAACTGTAACACCTAAGGAATATTACTTACATTTGTAAAGAAAAGAGAATCTTATTGTCTATTGTATCATGCTCAACTATTGGTTAAAAAAGGATGCTTCATCTAAGAAGCTTGGACTCTGTAGTCTGATTGGTATTAACTCTGAACAAAAGTAACAATGTAAATGTAACGGAAACAAAACCAGTTTGAACTGGATAATTCCTGTTTTACAGCCAACCCTACAGTATATAAACCCAGCTCCTTCACACACTCGGGGAGTCTGGCTCGGGTCTAACCCTTGGTAACTTTACTGTTACTCTGCTGGACTCCACTCCACTCCACTCTCCTTCTCTAGCTCTCACTCTTCCTCTCATTCTTTTTGTACACTGAATAAATATCTCTATAATTGGCAATACTCTCTTAATATTCTCCCACTTTATTATTTAACTATTAGAGCTACATCCCTTTAAGGTATAAGCACAATTATGTCTTAACAAGTGTGACCATAATCCTTAATTCCATTAATCCGCCATAGCCCACGTATAGAGAAGTGATTCACAAACTGTTTTAATTGTAGCAAGTTTAGTTCTGGAATTTTTAATCATTGAACTGACACACTAATTGAGGTCTCAGAGTTAATAAAGATCAAACAAAGACGGGGTTTTTATTTAACCCCAGCAGGAGCTTCGCGCTGTTTAAAAATTTAGCCTAAAAGATTAATATTACGATGTATAAAAAATTACCATATATTTAACATTGCGCTGTATAGAAATTTATCCCAAAATTAACACAAAATTGTATTGGAATATTTATCAAAAAATTACCTTGCTCTCTATAAAAATTAACATTACGCTGTATGGGAAATTCTTCGAAAACTAACATTGCGCTGGATAGAAAGTACTGCCAAAATTAACAGTGCGTAGTGTATAAATTTACCCCAAAAATACCATTGCGAAGTATATAGAAGTTAATCCAAAAAATATCGCGATATATGGTAATTAATGATAAATTAGCATTGCACTGAATAGGAAATTACTCGAAAAGTAACTTGGTGTTGTATAGTAAATAATGCCAAAATTAAGATGCTACGTATACGAAAATATTCGAAAATTAACATTGCGTGGTATAGGAAAATATTCGCGAATTAACATTGCGTCAGAGGTGTCCATCCTTCAAAGGATTTCCTTCAAAGAAGGCTTCTTTGAACGAATTAAGTGTTATCTTTGGCAATTATGAAGGGAAGGGAAGGAAGGCTGGAATGGAAACGAAGGATGAACGAAGTCCTCTGCTCGTTGCAGAAATAATGGAATGTGAAGGAACATGTTAATTTTACAGCCTTCGAACGCCGTTGGAACTTACAATCCCATCTACTGTATTTTTGGCAAAATCCTTCTGTAACTAAAGTTCATGTATGTAAGTACACCGTTACTCAACTGAAAAACATTATTCTGGCGAGTCTTCTTAATGTTATTCTAGAAACATTTATCTCACAATGGCAGAATGATACCCGGAGCATGTAAGCATTTTATACTCTTCACTGTACATATGCACATACGGATAATCAGCAATATTGTAATTAATTACAAACTAATTATTAGTTTTTCAGAGGTAAGCAGTTGGAAGTTTAAATCTCTGACTTTGTGACTTGTGTTAAAAGATTTGGGATAAATATATGAACATAGAAGGAAAGTAACGCATGAAGGGCATTTAAATATTTTTTGAAGGCTGAAGGAAGGATTATAGCAGGATTTGAATGAAGGAAGGGCGAAGGAAGGGTAAATATTCAGAAGGCTTCATTTTACGGAACGATGAAGGAACTGATAATTGGAAACGGTCACCCTTCTGAAGAATGAACGAAAGCGATTTCAAATGGACACCTCTGCATTGCGTGGTATAGGAAATTACCCAAAAATCAGGATGAAATGTCAGGTCAGTGAATTTTTCCAGAGTGCAATTTAATGAGTTTTGTCTGCGATTCCCAACACAACTCGACCCTCTTATTCTTTTGGAAACGCTTTCGGTGAAAAAGGCCCGGGGCTTTGCAAATTATTAACGAAAGTCGGAATTTCGGTGGTTTCGACGAATGACGTTACAAGTCGCGTCGTTGTCGCCAGACGAAGAATTCATAAGGTTTGTCGATGTGCATCACTCTAACTCGACCCCCTGAGTCGATTGGTAACAGTTTCGTTAAAATCGGACGGGAACTTTAGCAGTAATTCAGTTAAATTGAAAATTCGCTAATTCGGTTCGGATTCAAAGTCACGTCAGTCAATTTTTCCCTGAGTGAGAATTTGCGAGTTTTCTCTGATTCCTACCACAATTCGACCCTCTTATTTTGTTGATACCCGTTTCGTTGAAATCCGACAGGTACTTTAGAAGTTACTAACAAAAATTTGAATTTCGCAGGGTTTCGGCACATGACGTTACAAGTCGCGTCGTTTTCCCCACTCGAAAAATACATAAGGTTTGTCGATGTGTACCACTAAAACTCTATCCCCTGAGTGGATTGGTAAAAGTTTCGTTGAAATCGGACAGGAACTTTAGAAGTTATTCAGTTAAATTGAAAATTCTCTAAATTGGTTCTGAAAGTGAAGTCACGTCAGTCAATCTTTCCCTCAGTAGGAATTTTTGAGATTTGTCGGTGGTTTCCGTCACAGCTTTACCCTCGTAAACTGTTGGTACCGGTTTCGTTGAAATCGGACGGGTACTTTAGAAGTTATTATCAAAAATGGGAATTTCGTAGTTTGGGGCTGAAGATTTTCCAAGTCGTTTAGTTTACCCCAGAGGGGGAAGTGATACAGTTTTATGACTGGTACCAAAATAACTCGACCCCCTGAGTCGACGGTAACGGTTTCATTGCAATCGGACGAAAAATTTAGAAGTTATTGAGTTAAATTGAAAATTCTCTAATTTGATGCTTATGCATAGTCACGTAGGTCAATTTTTCCCTGGGTGAGAATTTTTGAATTTTATCAGTGGTTTCCATCACATCTCGACCATCGTAGTCTGTTGGTACCGGTTTCGTTGATATCGGACGGGTACTTTAGAAGTTATTACGCTACATTGTAATTTCCTCATTTGTTTCTGCGAAACTCAAGACTACAATGTCGGCGAAAATGTCATGAAAATGCCTTCGTTTGAAAATGCCAGGGATTTTGGACAATTATATTCGGCAGTTTGGCAAAAACATGAAAATGAACATTGAAAAACATGTATTTGCAAGTATAGTTATGATCATTATTGGTCCTCTATCGTAAACATGGGAGTTTGTATAACATATTCAAGGCCATCCAATCTCACGAAAGTCTTAATTTTGATTTTCCAAAAAGAAACCCAATTTTCCTAATTCATTATTTATTGTCGGTGGTTTAAAAAATGGGTTAAGAAAATATTTGAAAAATACTTTAAAATTTTGCATTATTCAGTTGCATTTAAAAGTTGAAAACACTCAATTCTACTATGTTAGAAAACTTCACGGTGTTTAAAAGAAAGATTTGATCACTGGCTGTGAATTTTTCAAATAATTATTGATAATAGCAAAAAATACAAAACAGAAATGTCTCATTGTCCAGTTTCATTGATAATGAATTTTGGATTTTTTTAATTTTAGTACATACAAACTTGTCGTTGCAAAATATTTGTAACTCGTGTAGTAAATTAGTATTGCTCCAAGTAAAACACTAATTTTAGGAGTTGAAAATTTTGCAAAACAGTGTGGAAGTGGAGAAGGACGAATAAATCAAGAAGTGAAAAGTCGAGTCGCCAGGTCCCAATCAAAACTGCATGTTAGTTATCTCTATGCAATGTACAAAAATCCAAAACTGCAAAGGATGAATCGATTGCAACAGAAGCGAAGCGTTACTGCCTCGCTAGTATGAGCTCGATTGAAAGTTGTTGTAATTTTGGCTGGCTGGGTAGTTGTTACGCGAAATGTATGTTTAGAGTAAACTAAATCCCCAGCTCTCATCATGAGTTTTATTTCCTGGTCTTTGTGTGGAAGGTATTTTATACCTTGTCATCATAGAAATCATTTCTGTGGTGAAAACGAAATTGTAACTGTTAAGTTTGAAATTTCACTGCGTCTACGAGTTATTTGTTCATTATGTTGCCAATACACTAATGCCGTGGCGGGGAACGTATTTTCTATGTCCTTGGAAATCAAGGAATTCATTTCTATGGTTAAATCTGGTTTCAACATAAATTGGGAGTTTTTGCAAAATTTGATGAAATTTCGAGTCGGGGAAGATATTTTTTCGGCCTTAGTGATTAACGAGTATGTTCCCGTGGTTAAATCAGGTTTTCACATCAATTCGAAGTTTTTTCGAAATTCCATGATTTTTTCGAAAAAATTTCATCAAAATTCGGGAAGGTATTCTCCACGATTATAGTGATCAACGAATTCGTTTGTGCGGTTAAATCAGATTTTTACGTAAATTCTGATTATTTTCGAAATTTCATGAAATTTGGGGTGGGAAAGGTATTTTCCACGACTTTAGTGATCAACGAATTCGTTTATGCGGTTAAACCAGATTTTTACGTAACTTCGCGGAATTTTCAAAATTTCATGAAATTTCATGAAATTTCGAAAATTGAAAAAGTAAAGGCGTTATGCCCAAGTCCAGGACCCAACAGGTCGTTTGCCGCTGGTCCGATCGTTGTATCTCGTCCCGTGCGGGAGCCTTTAGAAGGACAAAATCAAAAACGAGCAATTTTACAAAAGCGCTTCGCTTTAAAAATTGTTGTAAAAGCTAAATGTTTATTTCTTTATTTCGCTCTTGATTCACATTTTAAGTTCACCAGAACGCAGATTTTAACTAAGAATTTTTCTTGTAGTAACCCAAGCACTAAATTGGGATTTTGTTGAATTTACTCATCTTATTTTTGGGAACTTTCTGCTCAGCAATTTTGATTTATTTTCTACGCTCCACATTATCCTAACTGGAGGCTCGATAGACCTGGAATTGAAGTAAATGTTTCATTAGAATAAATGTAACTCTCAATTATTACTCCTCTCACCCAAATCAATTATTTATTTCCTGCCTGAATATTTTTGCAGTTTTTTAATTAACGCCTGTATAGTTGGAAATTTGTAAAAATAGTTGAGTATACAGTGAACATACATACACAAGCTTTCGACTGATTGTGAGTTTTACTTTCCCGGCCACAAAACTACTTACCACCAACCTACCACCAACCTACAGGTTGGTAGGGTAAACTGGTAGGGTATGGTGGTAGTTTGGTGGTAAAAACGTATGTATTAATTATTTGTTTATGAGGTGGTAGTAGGTTTTGTGACATGGAAAGTAAAACTCAGTCCGCACTTTCTCTCTACACGAACACCAAAATTTGACTCTGAAAATGTGATATCTTGACTTAGAGAAAAATAAGAGTCGTTTGTAATGGAAATAAGTTCACATATTTTTACTCCTACAGAGAAAATGCTCTTGAAATGGGACTCTTATGGTGGGAGCATACTGTATAAAGGGTTGCACAAGTGAAAATGTCTTGGTTATTACGCGAGCCCCCCGCGAAAATCCCAGTCATTTTTGGCAGGTATATTCCGGGTGTGGAAAAAGTTCCCTATCCTGCGAACCCGGTTAGTTGGGCACATGGTCAAGGCAAAAACGTTTTGGCCTACCCAGGTACTTGGGCAAAGAAAAATCTTGCTACCCAGGTAGTTGGGCAAAAAAAATTGGGCTGCCCAGGATGTTGGGCAAAATTTTTTGGCCTACCCAGGTAGTTGGGCAAAAAAAATTGGACTGCCCAGGATGTTGGGCAAAGGCAATTTGGGCTACCCAGGTAGTTGGGCAAAATATATTTGAGCCTACCCAGGTAGTTGGGCAAAACAATTTGGGCTACCCAGGTAATTGGGCAACAAAAATTTTGACTACTCAGGTAGTTAGGCAAAAAGAATTTGGGCTACCCAGGTATATAGTTGGGCAAAATATATTTGAGCCTACCCAGGTAGTTGGGGAAAATATATTTTTTCCTACCCAGGTAGTTGGGCAAAAAAGGTTTGGGTTACCCAGGTAGTTGTGCAAAAGAAATTTGGGCAAAAAAAATTGGGCTACTCAGGTAGTTGGGAAAAAAATTTGGGCTACCCAGGTAGTATGGCAAAAAAATTTGGGCTACTCAGGTAGTTGGAAAAAAAAATTGGGCTACCCGGGTAGTTCGGCAAACTTGCCAGCGGAATTTTGGCCATTTGTTCTGGCGGGTTAGTTGGGCAACTACCAATTTTAGGATAGTTGGGCATGCGGAACTTTTTCCACGCCCGGTATATTCGCCGGTTTGACTGAAACGTACACACTACTACTGGTCTTTAGCGTACATAACAAAGATTTTCATGACATAATCAAACCCATGCGGTCCTTGAATTTATAATTCAATCATTTTTATTTGTGTGTCTGTAAGTATATATAAGATTGATAAAATAATTTTCACCATATGACTTTCCATAATCTAATAGCTCTTTGCGCTTTTTTACAAAACTTTAGACAAGGGTAGATTACATGGTAAATTACGAATCTGAAAGAATTGTTTTGGTGCCTTGTATAGTTTTGGAGAGGAAATAAGTGTGTAACGTGCCGCATGATAGTTCCGAGGTCTATGTTGCTTTAATCTGTGGTTGTGGGACTTGTTGTGATCTTGTATTGTGGGAATCGTTAAGGTTATGTTAAGCTATATATGAGTTTGAGAAATATTACTCATAGGAATTACCCACATATGTAAAGGAGAAGAATTGTATCTTGTACTCTATTGGCTGATGATGACATCATTTATAAGATTCTTATTGTGTGATGTTATGTGCCCAACCATTAGCTAAAAATGATGTCACTAAGAAAGAAACTATCTTCCCTTTGTTACAACCATCCCTATATAAACCCAACTCATGAAGACAGTCGAGAGACTAGAGCTGAGAGGCTGGAGTTAGAGTCTGGCCCGTGTCACACACATAGTAACTATACTGTTACTATGCCGGACTCCACATCACTCCTCTCTCTCTCTCTCTCCCTCTCCAGCTCACACATTCACTATCCCATACTCGAGTACTTTGAATAAACTATTAATTGGCAGAACTTTATATTATATTCCCCATCATTCACTTATTCTTAATCAAGTAATCCCCATTCACAATTACATCTTAACAGTTATTATGTGGACACGTGACTATATACACGTTCTGACTACCCTGGGCCTAACTTATTTCTTTTTGACCCCAGAATATTTCACCCATGGTCAGGGTTGGGGGCTTTTTTGGTTTTTTTTTAAAAAAACCAAACAACCAGGTTTTTTTTGGTTTAAACCGGGTTTTTTTTTGGTTTAAACCGGGTTTTTTTGGTTTAAACCAGGTTTTTTTGGTTTAAACAAATTTTCAATCCAAAACATTCATTAATATGCAAAAACATGTGAATTTGAACAAATTTACTTATTTCCCAAACTCCGTAAGTATCACAAAGCATTAAACATTTAATAATTTAGATATAATTTTAACGATAACTTTGCAGCATAAACACAGGTTTGGCATTTTTAATTTTACAAACGATTCCGAATTTCTAAATGTACAAGACTAAAAGTTAATAGTATTATTTACTTCACTAAAGTTTAACTACACAATATCACAGTAACTGCACAAGTTTTGTGCACGACAAAATATAAGCATTTTGGATTGAAAATATTAAAATTTTAGGTGTTTGGTTTAAACCATTGGTTTTTATAAAAAAACCGTTTGGTTTAAACCATGGTTTAAACCCTGGTTTAAATCATTTGGTTTAAACCAAACCAACCCTGGTCAGCCTGTAATGCAACCACAGGAACCTGTTCAAGGTCATGTATGAAGCTGTTTAACTCGACATCAGGTAGCTTTCCAGATTCTAATTCTTTAACAAATACAGTAGCTTGATATAAAATTACTGATAGGGGTTAACATTGTGCAGTATAGAAAGTTTTCCCAAAATTGACGTCAACTCAACCCCCTGAATCAGCGTGTACAGTTTTCATTGAAATAATGATATACTTTAGAAGTTATTAAGTTACATTGGAATTTCTCTGATTTTTAGCAAACGAGTAATCAGGTAAGTGAATTTTCCCCAGCGGAGGAAATCATCAGTTTTGTTGATGGGAATCACGTTAACCCAATAAGCCCCTAAATGCGCTGGTAATGTTTTCATTGACGTTGGACGAGTAATTTGGAAGTTTTTAAGCTACAATCGAATTTTGCTCCAATGGTTAAGTAATCAGGTTTAACGACAGGAACCACCAGAACTTGACACCGTTTGAACTTGTTGGAATTTCTTCTATTTGGAGCCACTAAACTTACTCGAGAAGAATTCATTAGTTTTATCCGTGGTTTCCACCACAACTAGACCCCCTGCAAGAATTAATGCCAGAGGACTGGAGTTGAATGTTTTGGCTGGTTATTCAAGAACATAGACGTTCGACAAATATGCCCAGAATCTGAAGTTCGAAGGTTGGCTCAAGTGTAGAAAGCAAGCCACGAAGGGTCTTGTTTTTGTTAATTCTGATTTCCTTTCTTCCGTTTTCAGCCTGTTTTTTCCCATTTTTAATGCACTAATTCAAAATTGTTTTTAAAAAAATTTCAAAATAAAAATTTAAATTCCTAAATATGTACTTTTTGTGTAAACATTTTTGTCTATTCCTTAGCAGTGGGCCAAATTTTGTTTGTTGTACACGGGCAGTATGAAAATTAAGCTCTTAGAAAAAATGAGGACGACCGGAATGTGCCACTCATGTGAACGAATTGGGCGAAGCATGAGAAAAATATCAAGAACAGATTTTGTTTGAGTTATTTTTAGGGGTGAAGTGAAACGAAGGTCCCTGTTGTGATGGTCCGGATGTTCACTTCACTGTAATCACGATGACTTCCGAACCTGTCAATTCATATTTTCTACTGCTGCATCCCTAATCAGTAAGAAGTTCATTTATTTTATATTAGCTTGAGTCATAACCCAATTCTTACAAACTAATTAGTTACATATTACGCACTGGAATTCAATGTATCACTTCGCCCCTTTCTGAATTTCCAGTTTAGCTCCAGTCACCGGTGATTTAGTTGAGTTGTGCAAACCAAAGCCATCTAAAGAGATTCTGGATGAGGTAAAACATTTGACTCTTCCACGGTTTGTAACGACAACGCCAAATACTGTCATGCTTACTAGGTTTGAAATAATTGTTTGGATGTGTCTGAAATTGTTCGTAAGTTAGTCGAGAAGTAGCAATACTGGAAAGTCTGGTAAGATTTTAAAAATCAGAATAGCAATGAGATTTTTTTAAACCCATTAGATTGTCTCGGACGTTTGTTTACTCTCAACGGGATCCGACCGTTAAATTTGGAAATTTTGGGCTCGAATTGGGCAAAATAAAATATTACGAACAATTTGTACAGGAGTTTCAAAACCATTTGAAGCTTCATTGCTGTTACGACAGAAAATAGTCAGGAAAATGTTAATTGGGTTCTTGAAAAACGGGAGGGACAGTTGTATCTGTCCCTATTTGTCCCTCCCTGAATTATTTTGGGGGGGACAATGTACCTTGCCAGGCCTTCTTCCGGAGTGTTTGTCTACAAGAGCACCAAAATTTGACTCTAATTATAAAATTGACTCTCTTGACTTGACGGTTCTTTTTTTCAAGTTTTATTTGTTTCCATTAAATCTTCCCAATTCAGAAAGTCACAGCACTTCAAGCAAACTACTGCTGGGAATGAATTCTTGTGTGGAATTAAGCCGTGTCACATTTTCTTGACTGGAGGCTCGACATGCCAGAAATCGACATGCCAGTATTTTCAGTTAGAACAAAAATACCTCAATTATGTACAGAAGCGAGTTATTGATTACTAGACGAACGTTGTAGTTTTCCGAAAATCAAGATGACTCCTAAATTTAATTTTAAAAAAAATATTGAAACTCAACACTAAAGCTTGCATGTTAATTATTTAAGTTTATGGTGCCTTGTGACGCACACGTTGCTTGGGGGCAAGTCACGGTAATAATAGGTAGGAATTAATTATTCTGTTGACTCGAGTGTAGTTATTCTTCGATTTCCCGTCAACCAATAACCTTGGGTTGGTCCTAAAGTTTCATGAATCGTCTAATCAGAATTTTGAACTTCCGTAGGAGTAATGGTTGAAAACACCTGTACGCAATACCATCTGACAGTAAATACTTAAAACAACTTAATTTCAAATTGAGGTCAAGGAACTGCATGTGACTTCTAACCCACCGTGGTGCGTTACGATCAATAGGAGGTCTTGGTCTTGTGGCATTTTTCTCTCATCATGGGTAATGAAAAGGAACAAAACATTTGGAGCCATTCTGAGGAACATCTGACCCAAGTGAGCCATACCCTCAATTTCTCGAACAGATTATGCGTGCTCGGATATGTCAACTAATTAATTATGATCTGCTTATATACTCATCTCCGTTTATCAATGGTCGAGGTCGAGATGCAAATTCTGAGTTAACACTTGGGATTTTCCCAATCATCTTTGGTCAAAAAATCTGCTTTTCCAAATCACTTAAAACACTGGAATTTAATTTCAATTTATAATTTCCAGTTGCCATTTTAGCCTCAGAATTTATGCCACAGACTCTAAATGATTGTCAGATTTTTAGATTTGGGAATGTTTTGAGAAACAGATTCAGTTCTGACAGGTATTCGTGAACACTTTCGGATTTCCAGGAAAATTTGAATTATTGATGTCCTTGCCACTCAAAGGAAAACAATGAAATTATGGCAGGTCAGAATTCAAGAACCCATCCACCATTTTAAAGAATACTCTTCTGTGTTTTCTGTGATGCTATGTCACTGAGCAAAATTCTGACGGAAATCTAAATCTAAATATGGGTTGAATTCAAAAACGAACTGTAGCAGCGCTTAAGTCACGTAGAGTGCTAATTTTAAGACAACGTTGTCAGAATCCAAATCCAATAAACAATTTAAGTTCTTCCTTGGAACTTAAGTCAGTCTTAACTGTAAAAGCGCTAGGATCAGTCAAATCTTAAGTCACGTTCAGTCAAGGCAGTAGCTTTTAAAACAAACAATTAACTATAAGTTGAGAGAACATTTTAAAGGTGATTGTAAATTATGTACGTGTCTGTAGAATACGTAACCGCGCATAGAATATTCTTAAAACACATGTATTATAATTATGTGGTAAAATTAAGGGAAAATAAAATTTTATTCCACATAGAGGAGGAATATATAATCCATGGGGGAGTAATATTCTATTATACTATTCAGTTCTTTACTCAGTTGAGTAAATTCAAAAGGATCTAATTCACAAGTTTCATATGAGTGAAGACATGATTAAATGATGATCTCAATCCAAAAATCTTATGGATCATTTTTCTTCTTCACAACACACTTATTCCTACTCTCCTATCCCACTTTTAGGGAAATAATAGAAATCTACAAGTAGGAAATTCTTACAAGTTGGAAAATCAGAAATTCTTTATGTACTCACAATTTTTGTCGAACTACAGAATTTTATCTGTTTGACTATTTTATGCCTTTTCAGCGAGGGTACATGTGCTATTTCACCGGCCAATACGTTCAGAACTGCGGGCCTGGCTCGTAGGAAGAGAAAGCGAGGGTGCATCTTCAGCAGTGCTCGGCACGGGTATGGGTAATACTCGGGTAAACGGGTACGGGTACGGGTATGGGTACTACCCGGGTACCGATTTTGTGTACCCGATCAATTTCGGGTACTACCCGGGTACACTTTGTTCGGCTTAAAATTTCGGGTACGGATACGGGTATGGGTACGGGTACAAGGATTTCAAAATGGGTATATACCCACCGGGTACGGGTATAATGGGGTAATTTACTCGTACCCACCACCATTGTACCCGAATATTCGGATACGTTGAGAATTGAGACATTTTGATGAATTTTATACCATCATGCCCATACGTTGGAAACTTCTGTCCGTATCTTTAGTGGTTCTGAATACATATATAGCTTATGTTAATACTCTTTTAACCTTACAACATACAATAAATGTATTTTAGACTGTAGCTAACATATATGTATGCTTTAGGGAAACATGATTTTCTACTAGTCTAGTTTTCCTACTCTTCAATGAAAATATACAATATCAAATACAGCTCTAGCTAGTCAAAATTACACACTAAGGTGTCATACATTATTGTACATAACGAACTATACACTGCATTTAGAGAAATCTGGATATAAAGTAGCCGAGTACGGGTACGACACAGTGATACCCGAGTATGGGTTTTCGAGTATTTTTCGGGTACGGGTACAATGCGGGTACAGGTACATGGTTTGAGATTACATTACGGGTACGGGTATGAAAAATTTGTACCCGGATACTCGGGTATGGGTACGGGTATAGATACCAGATATTGAAATACCCGCACTTCGGGTACAGGTACGGGTACGGGTACCGATTTTTCGTACCCGTGCCGAGCACTGATCTTCAGGAGCACAGATGAGGAGAAAAAGGAATGTGATAATTTTTCGTAAACGGTCCTGAGTTCATAGCATTTTTTCGGACAGCTACATTTCTAGCGAATGTCACTGGCAATTATTTTTAATATTTGAAAATTTTTAAAAAAATGAGTACACGGAGCTGAAAAGGCAAAATGGTCTACGTGCGCCTGCTTTTGTACATCACTTAGACGATTTCGCCTGTTCAGCGACGATGTGTTGTACAATATTCTCTTTATGATTCAGTGCAGGTTGTAAGGGCCAAGGCCAAATCTACCAATAAATTATCTATCTGTCTCTCTACAAGAATATCAAAATTTGAGTCTAAAAATAGGATGCCGTGGTAGACAGAAAAATAAGATTTGCATTTAATGAGAAGTTCCCGTGTTCCCGTAAAAATGATACCTAACGTTAGGACCGTACTGTACAAATTCCAGTCGCAGGTGCTTCTGCAGAACTGAAGGCACAAATTGAAGTAGGTGAAGGCTAAGTTTTACTTTCCCGGCCACAAAACTACCTACCACCCCGTAAAGAAATAATAGAATACATATGTTATTACCACCATCTACCACCTTACCCTACAAGCATACCTAACGCCATTTCATCCCACGATACCTATCTACCATACCCTACCAACATACCCTACCACCAAGCCAATGTAGGTTAGTGGTAAGGCGGCGTCCATTTATTACGTAACGCCAAATTTCTCAAATCCGTACCACCACCCACCAAATGTAACGCACACGTAACGCTTAGATAAAGAGGTACCACCCAACCGTAACGCATGTTTATTTATAATGAACTGTTTAAGTAACGTGGTTAAGATTCTCCATTTATTTTTTCAATTGCTCGAAAAAAGTAAATGTCCACAGCTTAAAGCTACAGCGTGTACATCACTTCCTTCAGCCCCCCTCCAGAGTACCCCGAAGTGGTTCAAAACATGCTCCACATGCAATAAATTGTGCCATTTAAAATTTTCAAATTAATAAAAAAATCATTACATGATGCGAAACACTTGAAATTTTTAAGGCGTATTTGGCTCTACCCTGCACAATTGTTTTCAAGGACATGTGCGTATAAGCTCATTTATGCATGAAATTTGCGTTACGTGTGTGTCTATAATAGGACCACCATCTCGTCGTAACTACAGCGTAACGGCAGAACATTTGACCACCGATCGACCTACCGTTACATAATATATGGACGCTTTAAAAATGTCCCGAAACATTAAATGTTCTTGCACCTCACGAGGGTGAGGGCGAGAACAATCCTCAACGTGTCGCTTCATTGATGACGAGGGAGAGTGCTTGCATACTATAATCTATCCCTCGCACAAGGAGGCAGAGGGAGACAAAAAGGTCCATCTATGCTTACGTGTGTGTCGTGCCCGCCATTGTAAACGGAAGGGGCTCTTTGATAGGTCCAGGGTTGCACAATTGAAAATGCCGTGGCATTTTGGGCATTTTAATTCAATGGCATTTTGGGTATCTATGGCACTTTGGACATATTCAGCTTAGGGCAGGCATTTTGGGCATATTCGCTCTTTCGATATTTACCTATATTGTAATGATGAAAGGTAGCGTAGCTCAGACTTATTATAAGAGTAAGATAGTGTAGGGTAGTTCAGTGGTAGAGTAGTAAAGATAAGTCAAGTTATGTCAAGAGCTAAATCAGGAATGACCTCCCTTAATTTATTCAACAGAATAGATGGTAGTCGTTTAGTTAGTTAAGCATCGTGTAATAAGCATTGGTTAATATCTTTCGTAATATTATAAATTCATTATTTCTAAAACTAGTAATAATTGTTTGACTCAATAATAACAACTATGGTTATTCTAATAATGTCGTTACAATATATATATATATTACCTACCTACTCATTTTGCATATTAAATTTCAAAGCAGTATGTTGCAAGTTGAAATAGACAATTTATGAAAAGAATATATATTTTTTAAATTTTGCTGTAAGAATTTGTTTTTATACGATGTCTAATCACTTAGACTTCGCGAGAAAACATTCTTGCAAAAAGATTAAATAACTGTTAAGAAAACTTTACTTTATGAGCTTCAAAGCTGGTCATTATCTAAATGCAGCTTTTGCATTGCCACATTTTTTGCTCTTAGGTTTACATTGGTGTACTTGAGCTGATAAAATTCAATTTTCAAAGTTGATCCAAAATTTGCTATACAAGCTCCAAGTTTTTACGTTTATATAACTCTACATATGTTGTAATGAAAATGCAAAATCTGAAATTCATCTAGTCAAACTTCATTTCTGATAGAAATTTTTAACTAGTCATTACGAAAATTTGGAACTGTAAAAAATGTTTTTGAAAACCAAAATGATTTATATTACGTATATGGCGTTGAATGATTGTAACTTGTAACTTCGTTGCGATTGTTAAAATGTCTTAATAAAAAACACTTAATATTTTAAACCGATCCCCATAAATAATGAATTATAACTATTCTTTATTTTAAAAAATTAACAATAAAATTGTATAAAACTGCATGGGTTTGATTATTGTAAAAAGCTCCGGACAAAACGCAAAAGAACTGATAATTCCGAACATGTTATTGCCAAATGCCCATTATGCCGAAAATGCCTGCCGAAAATGTGAATCTACTGAGTATTTTGCAATAATTGCACAATTTCGGTTAAAATCTTCAATTTTCAAAGTGGAACCGGATCGCGTTGAGAGTAAACAAATCATCGGTGTCTGTTCGCCCGTTTCATTATTCACTTGCTCAAAATCCATTAATTCCTCTCCCCCAAAATCTAGTCCGAGACAATTTAATTGGTATAAAAATTTATTATTGCTATTTTGATTTAAAAAATGCAAATCTCTGACAGCACTTGCACTTTAATACTTCAAATTAATTTAATTCGCTAAGGTTTCTAAATATATAAGCATATTGACGCATTTATACCCATTGCATAATTTTTCATCTGAATCAGTTTCAAACTTGACACTCTGAACGATCAATCAGCAGCATTCTAAAGAAATCTAAGCTATTTTCGTAGCCGTATAGAATGACAGATATCTGGAAAACTTGCCAAACTTTCCAGTGGTGCTCCTTCTAGGGCACCTTACAAACAATTTCAGTCCAGACACGTTCAAATCCAGTCACATGGTGATTTCAAAACCTAGTACTCATAAAAGTATTTATCGTTGTCGTTTTCGTTACTGACCACGGCAGAGTCTAATGTTTTACCTCATCCAGAATCTCTTTAGATGGCTTTGGTTTGCACAACTCAACTAAATCACCGGTGACTGGAGCTAAACTGGAAATTCAGAAAGGGGCGAAGTGATACATTGAATTCCAGTACGTAATATGCAACTAATTAGTTTGTAAGAATTAGGTCATGACTCAAGCTAATATAAAATAAATGAACTTTTTATTAATGATTTTATCTCTTAATAATTTTTAACTTCTTCGAATTATTGGTTCGGCAGTCATCGTGATTACAGTCAAGTGGACATCCAGACCATCACAACAGGGACCTTCGTTTCACTTCACCCCTAAAAATTGGAATGGGTATACAGGCAATAAGTAATTAATTAATTAGTGTGCATTTCCGAACATGTAAAATCTGTTCGAGAAATTGATGGTGTGGTTCACTTGGATCAGATGTCCCACAGAATGGTTCCAAATGCGTTGGTAGTCGTTTTTATTACCCGTGATGAGACAAAAATGTGACAAGACCGTTTATCGTAACGCACCACACTGGGTTACAAGTCACATGTAGTCCCATGACCTCAATTTGAACCTAAGTTGTCAAATGACACAATCAATATCTTTAAGGGCAAAAGTGCTGTTTTATTTACTGTCAGATGATACACGTGTTTTGAATCACTGCTCCTACGGAAGTTCAAAATACTGATTGGACGATTCATGTAAGTTTAGAACCAACCCAAGGTGATTGGATGATGGGAAATCGTAGTGGCTATACTAGTGTCAATAAAATAATTAATTCCTACCTATTACCACCTTGACTTGCCCCCAAACAACGTGTGCGTAAGAATCATAAATTAAAATAATTAATATGCAAGTTTTCGTGTTGAGGCTCAACATTTTTCGTGGAAAAAGTGAATTTAGGAGTCATCTTGATTTTTGAAAAACTACAATAACGTTTGTCTAGTAATCAATAACTCGGAAGTTTGAAAAGTTCTCCACGGTCCGATTGAAATTTCGACCTACAAAATTTTAGCGGGGTATTCAAGTGCGCCTTTTTTGCCAAAAATTCGTTGTCTTTAAACAAGTTGGAAGTATCAGTGTTTGGACTTCCGTTTGTAATTACTAATTGTATCCTTTGATCAAGTATTTTAATAAATTAAAATTTACAAATTCAAAATTAACTTTGATCTTGTCTCAAATTTTTAAAAAAATCTGAATTTAAAAGCTACATTAGTTTCCAAAAATGTTCATATCTTTCGACAGGGTTTGCGTGTACCTGTGACGCTATTGGCTCACTTAGCGCTGGTTGCTGATCTGTATGAAAAATAGAAGTGCAATCCTAGCATTCCTAGCCAAAATGTTCACGGGTGATAATTGTGGCCAACACTTCCATCATCTGAACTTTGACTCCAGAGAACAACGCAAGCGACAGGGTGACTTGTTTTTGGAATGCTACCCCTGTTCGCTTTAAATCAATAATTTTAAATCAAGCTAATGTATTTGTTACGGAATTATAATCTAGGACGTGAATATGCACACTCATGGTAACCTGATGAACGAATAAAATCTTATGTTGTAAGGTGACTCGGGTGTGTACAAGATCTTGAGAGTAGTCCTGTTCCCAGCGATTCCATTACTTTGGTAGGGTCAACTCAAATCCAAGGTACAGGTTATGGACTATGGAGAGGTTACAGCGTGGAAAGGATAAAGTGAAAGGTTACTTAATCAGGGACCACAAATCTCCGAAACTATACTAAAGGTTCCAAAACAATTCTTTCAGATTCGTAATTTATCGAGGAATCTCCCTTTCCTTCGTACCAAGTTTTGTAAAAGTCAACGTGGCTCAGTGGACAATTTCGTGTTTTAATCCGTCGATACGACAACCATATACTTTCTTAAGCATAGTAAATAAAAAGAAAATCAAGTCTGACAAGACTTGAAGAGAGAGCAATGTTGAGGAAATCTCTGTTAGTACCAGGAAACAACTCATTTTTTACGCTTAAATTTGAAAGAGCTAGTACTTAAAAATTACTCGCAAATTATGCAGGTGTAATTATGTATATGTATGCGTGTGTAGTATCAGTAATGAGTGATTAAATGATAAACAGCATAGTTTCCATTCATCTGTACCACGTGCGAATTCGATTAAGATAAGTCCCAGCCAATTTTAACGCTGTATCTATTACGTACCGTTTCAGCACGTATTCAAAGAATTAAAGGAAGAAACTATGAATCACCGATTTTGGCTATCCCGTGATTTTTATCAGTTTTTGTTTGTCATAAGATACGTTACGTCATTTTTGCATTAGATGACAAGGTCTGAATGGCTGCAGCACATGATTTTACTTACCTTTCAATTAGTTACGCGTTACTTTCGTATGAGCCGTTGGATCTGATAAGATGAGATAACAATTGGTCACGCGAAATCTTTTGCGTACCCTGCAATATTCTGTGCATCCTCCAAAACATATGCCGACTGCCCAACACCATCCAATGTAGTTATTTACACATAACATATACGTACAAATCTGTCCGATTCGACGTATGGCGACTGGGAAAATGATGTTTAGAAGTTATTAACAGTAATAGTATGCCCCTGTCATTACGAAACAACGTGTTATAAAGTACTTATTTCTAACTCAGTACAGTAACAGTATTGATGTCTAATGGCGGAGTATTTGTGTAATATTAAATGAGTAACAATTGAAGCTGACACTAGTGAACGGTAAAAGTCATTGAGAATTTCTTTCAGAATGAATTTCACTGAGGAATACACGGAAGTTAGGGTGAAGAAATATAAGACCGTGATTATTGCTGTTGCAACCGTTGCTTTCTGCGGCTTGGCATTAGGCATCGTGTTAGGATCCAACTCTAGAGACGAAGGGACTAATATCCTGACTCAAAATGATCATGTGGGGCAAAGTGATTTGACAATTTTAGGCGAAGATTCTACGATCGTTCAGTTGAAGGCTCCGGCTCCTTCAGTAAATCGAAGGAGGAATTCCGTGGTTACTGTACCCAGACAGGGTAGACTACGCGGGAGAACTCTTACCTCCAGGAAAGGCAGAGACTATTCTGTATTCTATAAAATCCCTTATGCTCAGCCACCTTTGGGCAACTTAAGATTTCAGGTAATTACTGTTAGGTTAGAAGTTGACACTACCTCAACTAATTGAACATGTTGTATATATAATTACTCACATTGATTATTAAAACATATTTTTAACAGCCGCCACAAACCCCAAAGCGATGGCGTGGTGTTCGAGACGCTACCAAGCCAGGTCCTCAATGCATCCAAAGGGAGAAATATGCTCCGGAGCCAATATCAGCCGGAGAAGAAGATTGCCTTTTCTTAAATATTTACACTACAGCAGTATGACCTTACTCATATTTTACTTTTAGCTTTTATAGTCATTCCTACAGTGTCATCCGCAGTCGAAATGCAAGCTCAATTATTACTTATATTTTGATAGCTACCAAAAACCGAAGGTGACAATCCGAGTTTACCAGTACTGTTCTACTTGCATGGAGGTGCTTCTAATGGAAATGGGACAAGATACGGGGGAAAGTATTTCATGGATGAAGATGTCGTCCTTGTAACTATAGAGTTTCGTGTGGGGATTTTAGGTATGACCGATTTCTCGGACTAGGAACTGTGAAGGATTCCCGATTTTCAATGTGTAACACTGACATGATATTAGTAATTAAACAATTATGGAATTCACAGTGCATTGAAACAATTCATACAGGTTACTTGCGTACGGATACGATTGACTACCCTGGAAACTACGGTTCGAAAGATCAAGTATTTGCACTGAAATGGGTCCAACAGAATATACAGCGATTTGGAGGTGATCCTAAGCGAGTCATGATTTTTGGGAACAGTGGTGGTGGACAAGCTGTTCATGCTTTGCTGGTGTCACCGATGTCTGAAGGTATTTTCCTTTATATAATGTCCCTCACAATTAATAGATCATTACAGATTTGTCTCGTTTCTCATTTTCAGGATTGTTCAGCACCGCAATCCTACAGAGCGGGAATTGCTTACGTCAGGTGCCTGATTCGTTACCATTGACGCAACTGCTGGGACGGGAGGTAGGATGCGACAGTTCAAAAAACGAAGAGTTTGTTGAGTGCTTAAGAAAAGTTGAGGCGAAAAAATTAGTATTGACTTTTTCTCAAAATCTTGAAATCGGACCGTTTAAGGAGATGGTTCCGGAAAATGGTGATGAGTCCAATACGTTTTTGCCTGATTTCACTTGGAACCTAATTCAACAAGGTCGGAGCCATCGTGTTCCGACCATCTTTGGTGATGTGTCAGAGGAGGCTCTAGGTTCTACAAGTTCTGGTAATCATTTTGAATATTTTATTTAACAATAGTAATCCCTAATAAAAATAATGTGATCTGCTCTTCCTTCCAAATCAAGGGTTAATTTTATTGTTTTGTTTATTTAAAGATTACCTCCTCACTGAAAATTCGACAAGAGTACTGAACACAAACTGGGATGATCTCTTCCCCTCAATTGTACAAATTCCGGATAATGAGAACCATTCTGTTGCGACTAAATTTCGAGATGTTTATTTCGGGGATAAATATGTCAACAACGATACCCGGCTTGAACTTCTTCACATGGGTTCTGACGCTTATGTTCATTCCCAGCGCGTAGCAGCGTTATTACAAGCTCAGACAACAGATCAGCCTGTTTATCTCTACTGGATTACGAAAGAGCCAGCAAAGAGTTACGCGGAGCAATACAAACAGCGATTCCCTCCACCTTATGGTATTTTTACAATACGAAATATTCTCAAAATAAAAATGGCAGTTAATTATTTTATTATTGTAGTATACAGTATGACGTAAAAATGTGAAATAATCTAGGAGTGGCACATGCCGACGAACTACAATACTTATTCCTGTACGATGGATACCCTGAAATAACCGTGGACTCTCCCTGGTTTAAGTACTCGGAAGCTTTAGTTAAAATATGGGTGTCTTTTGCTACAACAGGGTATGCTATCCCTTCAGAATTTTTTTAAAGAGAAATTTTATCAATTATTGCCCTATCACTAACTATTTTCTGTTTCATCAGGAAACCTGCATCCCCTAGTGAGGATTGGAAGCCGATAGATCTAGCTGACAATGGGATGAAGTGGTTTGAATTAGGAGATCAATTCCGGGAAGTAGAACCTGTCACCGAACGAATGTTACTGTGGGACGAGTACACCGACAAGCTTTATGTTCCTGCTACATAGTTTTTAACATGAAGATTTATGAGAAGATGCCATTACTGTATTATTTACATTACACTTAATGTTGTGGCCTGAGTAACACATAAACGGCATCACTGTGATTTTTCTGTTTGTTGAAATAATTCTGATTTTTACATTATTCAGACATTAGAACCTTCAAATATTTTTTTTTAATTTTGTTTCTATTTTAAGAATCAATAGTCTTTGAGCATGCCTGTTTATCAATAAATTCTACAGGTAATTTTGTGAGCATGGGATAAGGGATGCTACATTGAAATAAACATTGACTTCCACAAAATCAAGTATGCTCAGAATTTTTAAAAATAACTTCGTAGCGACGTTATATTGTAAACGTTTTTCCAACCGCTGACGATAAAAATGGCAATCGTAAACTTGGAAGGATTTCTGAAGTTTGGTAGGTACATAGTTGATAGTTACTCCTGGGAAATAATTTAGGTCCAGTACAACTCCGGTATGTACTCATCCCAAAGAAGCATCCTTTTAGTAACTGGTTTAACTTCCCGAAAGTTGTCTCCTAGCTCAAACCATTTCATTCCGTTATCAGCCGGATCGATTGGTTTCCATTCATCCGTAGGAGAAATGGGTTTTCTGAAAAAAATCAGCATTTAGCACATATCCAAATTAGTATAAACTATAGACAAAACGTTAAATGTTACACTCAGTAACTATCAACACTAACGCATTACCCCGTTGCTGCGAAGTCCACCCACATCTTAACTAGTGTCTTTGAATAATTATACCAGGGAGAGTCTGTTGTGATTTCCGGGTAGCCATCGTAAAGAAAGAAGTATTGTAGCTCATCAGCATGGGACGCTCCTGGAAATACAATCAGTTCTGAAAATACTCATCGTCTTCGATCAGATCAATAAAAGTTACAGCTTACCATACGGGGGTGGAAAAGTTTGTGTATACTTCTCCGCATAAGTTCGAGCAGGCTCCTTGGTGAGCCAATAGAGATAAACAGGTTGCTGTGTTTTTTTACTATGCTCCAAAGCTGATATTCTTAGCGAGTGAACAAACGAGTCGGAATTTAGTTGCAGAAGTTCGACTCGAGTGTCATTATTGATGGGTTTATCTTCAAAGTAAAGTTCTCTAAATTTTTTTGCCATTGTGTGAATTTCACTTTGGTTGTACGATTGTAGGCCCATAATTGATGGCAGCATTTCCTCAAAATGCATGTTAATTTCTTTTGTAGCAGTTTCATTGACGAGATAGTCTGTGATTAAATTATTATTATTATCAGTAAGTACAACTCAAACCGTATTGTTGGATGGATGCTATTTGGGAAAACATCTGATTAAATCACCGTAAGATACACCTCCCAACGACTCCTGCGAAACAGCGCCAACTATTATGGGAACGTTTTTAATTTGCCCTTGTTGAATAAGGTTCCACGGGGAATCAGTAAAAAATGTATTGGAAATATCTCCATCCGCTGGAATCGGCTCCTTCACAAAGACGAGTGCCATTTCTTGGGATTTAGTAAGAACCAAATCTTTCGCATCAATTTTTCGAAGACATTCGACAAGGGACTTCTCTTCACAACCAACTTCTTGCGCCAGTTGTTTCGCAAGGGCTGTTGAATCTTTCGTGTAAGCGAGATTAAGGATGCAGTTACCACTTTGCAGTACTCCTGAGCTAAAAAGACCTGACGAAATAATTGTGGCACACTTACAATTAGATGCATTTTGTTATAATTAATGTTAAGGAAAAAACCAGACTTTATTTGTGATTTCCAAATCCAACACTACCTGTTGTCATGTGAGAGAGCAGCAAGGAATGTACTATAAAACCTCCACCGCTATTTCCAAAAATCATTACACGTTTGGGGTCCCCGCCGAATTTTTCAATGTTCTTCTGTACCCATTTTAAAGAAAATACTTGATCCTTTGCAGCGATATTCCCAGGATAATCTGGAGTTCCAGTTGAGAGGTACCCTACAGCATCAAACAGCAGTAAGAGCTTTAGACCAAATTCTTGTACTTTATTCCTTTATTTTCTAAATAACTAGCAGGAAAATATTTTTAAATTATTATAGCAGCCCTTTACCCAATATTCCAATTCGAAACTCAACCGTTACCAAAACCGCATCTTCATCCATGAAATATTTAGCTCCGTACCTTGTTCCATTACCAAAAGGGCCTCCACCCCCATGGAAGTAAACCAGGACAGGAAAATTCGTTTGCTTATTGTTAGTGGCGTCAGAAGGTAGCTGGATATAGTCGAATGTAAATCGTGTCAATCATCAATAATGTAAATCATCTTGACAAGGTGTCCAAAATAAGCATCTCCAATTATGAAAAACTGCATAATTAATACAAGTATGGAGCAATTGTCTGTACTTGAGGTGTGTAGATATTAATGAAAAGACAATCCTCTTCCCCTGCCGGAGTTGGTACGGGTTCATATTTTGACCTTTGAATACACTGAGGACCAGGTTTAGTTGCATCTCGGACCCCAAACCAGCGTTTTGGGGTTTGCGGTAACTAAAACCAATTCAAAAGCATTAATTTTTCTTTTTATTTAACACAATCTTTTTTCTATACAATTCAGAAAGGGAGTCTTTACTTCAAATCTTAATTCTCCGACAGGTGGCGCTGCATATGGAACTTTATAGAAAGCGTAGTAGTCTCTACCACGTCTTGACTTCAAAATAGTTCCCCTCAATCTTCCTTGACTAGGAATTCTCACAAGTGGTATGCGCCGGCGGTTTGCAAATGGCTCTGCTTCCTTTAAAAGCTCTATCGTGTTGTTTTCAAAGTCATGACCTAAAATTGTGAAGTCTTGGGGCGAAGCTAGTTTCAAATTTCCTGCGCGGTTATTTGATTTCACCGTCAATTGGATTGCTGTGAAAGTCAAGAGGCCTACTACCATAATGGCCGTGAAGCCTAATATTGTTTTTAAATGTGTAGATTTTCGAAATGATGAGATATCCATTGTACTGTATGGTAACGTCACAAACAAAAAATGAATTAAAGCTAAGTTCTCCTTGTTAAAACGTGTCTAATCAACAATCAAATGTGTAATAAAACGTTGATATTTACGTTATTAAGCAGGAGGCTTATCTTGTCGATAGAGTTTACAGCAGTGCTCGGCACGGGTACGAAAAATCGGTACCCGTACCCGTAACCGTACCCGAAGTGCGGGTATTCCAATATCTGGTATCTATATCTACCCGTACCCATACCCGAGTATCCGGGTACAAATTTTTCATACCCGTACCCGCAATGTAATCTCAAACCATGTACCTGTACCCGAATTGTACCCGTACCCGAAAAATACTCGAAAATTGTACCCGTAAGCGGGTATCTAAGTGTCCTACCCGTACTCGTACTCGGTTACTTTATATCCTGATTTCTCTAACTGTAGTACTTAGTACGTCATGTACAATAATGTATGACAGATTAGTATGTAATTCTGACTAGCTAGAGCGGTATTTGATAGTGTATATTTTCATTGAAGAGTAGAAAAACTAGAAGCGTTTTTGATTAGAAATAAAATTAACTTGCATACTTGCAGATTCATCAAAATATTACCAACCGTACTTACCTGAATAATTTTCTTCACTTCTATTTTGTAATTATTCCTCGTTTGTGTTTATTTATTTATACTTTTTAAAATCTGTTTCCCTAAAAGCACATATTTTAGCTACACAGTCTAAAATACATTTACTGTATGTTTGAAGGTTAAAATAAGCTATATGTATTCAGAAACACTAAAAATACACACAGAAGTTTTCAACGTACGGCATGATGGTATAAAATTCATCAAAATGGCTCAATTCTCAACGTGTCCAAATACTCAGGTACAATGGTCGTGGGTACGAGTAAATGACCCCATTATACCCGTACCCGGTGGGTATATACCCATTTTGAAATCCGTGGACCCGTACCCATACCTGTATCCGTACCCGAAATTTTGGGCCGGCCAAAGTGTACCCGGGTAGTACCCGAAATTGATCGAATACACAAAATCGGTACCCGGGTAGTACCCATACCTGTAGCCGTACCCGTTTACCCGAGTATTACCCATACCCGTGCCGAGCACTGGTTTACAGTAATAGTTTCGAACTGCTCACATCGACTGTGTCAGTCCAGCATTTTCACAACATAGCATGAGTGTGATGTTAGCTCACTGGTACTCAAGTCATATGACATTTTTTTGCTAGAATTACAAAGTTAAATTTGTAAGCAAACTTTAATTGCATATTCGTACATGCATAGCAGCTCATGTGACATGAGATTTACATTCTGATAGTAAAATCATTTAGCATAGTAAACAGTAAGAATGTTTGTATTTGTAATCATTAGAGGTGTGTCTGATAATGTTTTAAAAGCAATCGTGAAGTACACACACACATTACTGATACAGGCAATAAATTGCGTCACGTGAACTTGAATTTCATCAATCATTTGTTTCTGTAATAAGAGTTACAACATTACTACTTACATTGTAGTTAATATCAGGAGCAAAGGTGTCCGCCTATCCTATTTATAGGCCTATATATAGGATAAAAATAGGCAGGATACAAAATCCAAGTAATTATAGGTAGTAAAATAGGGTGCAGTAATTACCGCCAAAATTAATCCTATATTATATGTAGGAGCTGCAAGAGTTCACTTTTTATTTAGGAAAGTAGGCAATTTGTGAAAGTACAAATAGGCATATTTGTAAGTCGGGTATGTTGATTGAACTAAATTGCAACGCTGAAGAGTCACCCTCTAACAGTACAAACCCGAACTAAAGCAAGCATTTTTATGAGCCCAAACGATTGCAATTCGTTTAGCTCCTCATATTTTATAGAATGAGTTTACATTCCTGTTACATTGCAAAGTGCAACTTTCCATGTTGCATGCAATAACTAAAAATGTTTCACAAAAGTAAACCGATAGTGGTTAGGAAAGAATTAAAAAAATATTTCGAATTTGTTGAATATCCGGAAAAAGGATCGAAAGGAACTGTCCTTTGTCTTCACGACGATTGTAAATCAAAAAAGGCTAAACCCCGTATATTCGATCCAAAACAAGGTTGGGCATCGCATCAAAATCACCTGGTAAATACATTGATTGTATTGAATAAGTATTTCGTGTATTATTATCACATTCAAATGTACTAACTGCATAGTTTAAGCTAAGTAGTAACTTTCTTCAAGTCACTCTCAAATTCTTTAGGAAATGCATAGCGGGTGGCGTTAAAGATATAAGTAAAGTAAGTATACAAGTTAAAAATAGAAAGGGTATTTGAGCTACCTGACTGTCTTTTAATATCCACATGTCACATTTGCGTCCGCACATTTTGATTCTTTTTGTATTTAAGCATATGTACACCTTTCATTTGTTGTGCTCAATTACTGAGCTACATATAAAGTTTGTTGTAAGTTTGTTACTGTTGTTGCTTCAATTGCACCAGAACATTCAAAAAAACATTTTGAGTAATACTTAATAAGTGTGAATGCTAATTGTGATAAAACTTCAGGAAAAGCAACATGGGATTTCGAAGGAGAGTTTGATTCCAGAACCAGTTGAATCAATCATTCCATTCGTTACTAATAAGAGTAAATTACAGCGTATCACAAATGAAAATTCCTACAAGAAGAATCACACCAAGCAAATGCTATTTATTTCCAACATGTTGGATTTAGTTACAATTGCTGGAGTACCATTAAGTTTAGTTGAACATCGAGTATTTATGAGATTCGTACGGGATTTGGATAGTTCTATCCGTCTGCCTTCTCGAAGTACAAAGTTGACAGGTATGAAAATTTCATATTGCATCACTTACGTGAATTTATAACTATAAACCATTCCAAAATAATTTGATTATTGTTAAGCATTATTAATGAAGAGTTTCAAGCTTATAGACTAAATTGTTTTATAGGATAATTACAATCAATAGAAAGATGCTACAAAAAGTGCCACCTTCCTGCTTGCACTTCTCGTTTGATCTATGGAGTACCAGAAACCACCAAACTGTGATGGGTATAAAGGTCCATTTCATTGATGAAAACTGGCATTTGATGAACTTCGTCCTGGGTTTTGTAAATTATGAGGACAGAAAGGAAGGAGCAAAAATTCGCAAAGCTTTTGTAGACCAAGTTAGCAGACGATACCATATACTTACTAAGCAAGTAAGACAATTTTGGTAGATAAAATTGTTTTAATCAATTTCTTGAATAATTGTACAAAAAATTACGAACAAAAATTATGAAACAGATTGGTTTCGTTATGGCCGATAATGCCCGCGAAAATGTGGATGCTTTTGGAAAGGCAAATAAGTTTGTGGAGGAGGCTGCAACGGACGCTATTAATGAAACTACGGGTGAAATTGTTGATGTTGATTCGATCTGCTCTGATGATGAAGATTCAGATTCCATCGATTTGAGCAGATCTCATGAGATCGCAACCGAAGATGAGATTGAAGTAATGTTTGGCACGGAAGACGCTGATGACCAGCTCGTAGACGAAGCAAGTAAATGGGCCTCGAAGGATATTGTGCGGCTGGGTTGCGTGAATCATGCCATTCAGCTGGTGGTACAGGAATGCTTGTTAAAAAATCCAACCGCAGTTTCAATTCAGTCAAAGATGGATAAATTAGTTGCGTTCTTCAATCGTTCCAATTACTGGCATAAGAAATTAGTGAAAAGAACTACCAAGGGGCTGATAAAAATTGGGGACACGCGATGGAATGGATTTCTTCACAGCTTGTGCCGTTTGTTAGAAGTAAATCATAATTACCATTTTCACTACTAATTCATTGTATTATGATTGCACTATTAGTATAATTACTATAATAATAATAATTATTATTATTACTTGCTCTTTACTTTTGCTACTTCATAGCCAGGGTTTGTCCAATCTATCAATAGCGTTCTACAAGAAGCACATGACACTTCAAAACGTCGGTCAAATATTCCTGAATTGATTTCACCGGCACTGGAAAAGGAACTATTAGAGTTAAGTCAGCTTTTAACTCCATTCCACACTTTGACGATGGAGCTGCAGAGTGATTCAATCACATCTTCGTTGGTAATCTTGGGAATCATCACACTTTACAAAAGTAGGCATTTACAGTCACATATACTTTGCAAATATAATTGTTAAATATTTATGTACATATTCAATGGATTGTATTTGTAGAAGTTGCCGGAATTAACTGTACTACGGACTACATGAAGGCTCTTAAGTCTAGCCTTTGCTTAACTATAACGGAACGATTTGGAGCCCAAGAACAATTCCATTATTCCGGGAGAGGAGCAAGGAAGAATTTACTCCGCGTTTTCGACAACGAGGCGTATATTTTAGCAACGATTCTGCATCCTCATTGGAAGTTGACCCCGTTTGAAAGTAACTACTTAAAATATTCATTAAAAATAATCAATTTCAAATTTTTGTGTTTGTGTATTCATTAATTATATTCTATTTTGTAATATTTTCTAGTTCCATTACCAGAACCATACCAGCTAAACAAGTATTTGCCGTCGATTAAAGCGGTAAAGGAGTTACTTGTTAGGGAATACGAGAAAGAAAAGGGAATAACAACAGTTCGATGTGAGAATTTGGATCCTTCACACAAGGTCAGCCGACTGGACTTTTTAAGTACGTTTATTCCAGACCAAAATGAGGTTGGTTCACAGATAAATGATGATGTGAACGAAGTCGAAGAATACTTAAAAGAAAAGCGAATTGGGCGGACTGATGATCCGCTAGATTACTATCGAGGGTTAGAAACTATTGGAAAGTTTCCCATCATTTGTCGACTGGCGAGAAAATATCTCTCTTTTCCTGCAACATCTTCATCAATGGAAAGAGTTTTTTCTATCACGGGTTCCTTCAACCGGGCTCGTCGGGCAAGTCTGGCTACCTCAATGATGGAAAAGTTCATTTTGTACCGCGAAAACCGAAAAGATGTTCTCGGGATATAGTATATATCTTTAATTTAAAGTTAACCTCCTATGTTTGCCCGTTAACTTTTATTTTGGCGTTGAATAATATATTAACAAATTTGTCAAACAAAAATTTGATGTAACCTTAAAATAAACCTCAAAAATATACTTCAAATACGTAACGTTTTAGTATTTCGATTTTTTTCATGTGTTACGATTGCACGTACATAGATGATTTCTAGTCTAAAAAATAGGCCTTTACATGCTAAAATATAGGCTAAAATATAGGCCTTTATAGGCTAAAATATAGGCAGCAGCATTACAGGAGATATATGTAGGCAAATAGGTAGGCAATTTATTTTTGATAAATAATATAGGTTAATATGTAGGGAAGACAAAGCTGCCAAAAATATGTAGTATTGTAGGTATGCTGAACGTTTTGGACAGCTTTGATCAGGAGACTGCTGGCCTGATATTTCTGCGCTCCTCTTAACAGTATAATGATCATTTTAATTAAATAATAATAACACAATTCCAATGTTAATTTCGCTGAACGACAGATGTCATGAAATAACCGTTTGCTTTCATTGGTGTAAGTATTATTAAAAGTTATTTAAAGTCAAATATACAGTATAAATATGTACCTTATAGCTACAACGTTGTATGTGTCAACGTAAAAAAACTATGCGAAATTTTGCCGACTACACTAATGCTAATTGTGTCTTATGACTCCTGTTTCCTGAGGAAACCTCCTTCCTCTACTGGGGAGTGGGATGCAACGGATCTAGATTACGATCAGTTCAAAAAATGGTATCAGTTAGGAAACGAATTCCGGGAAGTCGAACGAATGCTGCTATAATTGCATAAACATTTAGGAGCGTTATTGATTCAGAGAAGAGGTGTCCATCCTTCGAAGGATTTCCTTCAAAGAAGGCTTCTTTGAACGAATTAAGCGTTCGCTTTGGCAATTATGAAGGGAACGGAAGGAAGGCTGGAAAGGAAACGAAGGCTGAACGAAGTCCTCTGCTCTTTGCAGAAATAATGGAATGTGAAGGAACATGTTAATTTTGCAGCCTTCGAACGCCGTTGGAACTTGCAATTCCATCTACCGTATTTTAAGCAAAATCCTTCCGTAACTAAAGCTCATGTACGTATGTACGTACACCCTTATTCAACTTAAAAACATTTTTCTGGCGGGCCTGCTTAATGTTATTCTAGAAACATTTATTCCGCTCACTGATCGGCGCACTCACGAGTTTTGAGAGCAAAACTCGCACTCAACTCGCACTCAGAACTCAAAATTTGAGTGCCGAGTGTGAGACCCGCGGCATTCTGAGCAGAACTCAGTTTGTGAGGCCGAGTGTCATAAAAATAGATTACAGTCATTGAGCGCGAGTGTGAGGGCAGTATTTGGAACTCGTATATTCCATAACGGAATGCATGTTGCCCCCATCTACACTTATAAATTTAGTACATTTTGCCTGCATTTAGCGTGCCGATGATTTTATTTCCGCTAAAAATGTGAGCTGTCGTCAGTACAGTGGACGGCTTCAGCGTTATTCTTTGGCGGATTCCTTGAAATGGCGCTAATTTTAATTTGTTACTGAGAGTTCCTGAGTGCGAGTTTGAGTGCAAGATTTCATCACGGTCACTCATGAGTGCGAGTGCGAGCTCTTGTTTGATTCAGAATTTGAGTTCCTGAGTGAGTTCTGAGTGCCGTTTAGAGACTCCTAGCACTCTTGAGTGCGAGATCGAGTTCACAAATTTTGCCGATCAGTGATTCCGCTTCATAGGTCGGCGAACTCGTGAGTTTTGAGAGCAGCACTCGAACTCACCTCGAACTCAGCTGCATGAGTGCGAGTGCCAAATCCGAGTTCCGTCAAAGCCAGGAATGCACTCAATTCTTGAGTTCGAGGTCACAGGAATTACAGGTGCACTCATGTATGTGAGGTCGAGTTCTATAACTCGAACTCAAGCACTCAATCCACAACTGAAATGTTATGCTCATGTAAGGATTGTTGTTATTCTTCCATGTGCTTTTCTTTGACTTAAACGCCATCGTACATCAAGGACTCAACATAATCTCATCTTATAACAATGCGTAGGCGGCATCCATGGCTGGTCGCCATGCGTTATTATATGTATGTACGTGTCACATGAACTTTATGACATACGTAAGCCTGTGTTGACATAAGAGCACGTGATTTTGACATAGTGGTATTATTTCTAGAAAGTTGAGGTTATCCAAAACCAAAAAAACTGTAGCATTACTTACAAAAACTAGAAGAAACAGTGAAAACAAGTCGAAAACTGTCATTGCAGGTCATGTCAATTGACCATTCCATGAACGTACAAACAAAATTATCAAAGCAGGTCAATAAAACGTCAACCTGTCATACTTCCAATCATCCACACTTCTTTTTAAACTCGTAAGAGAGTAAACTTTAACTTTATTGTGATTGCTGTTTAATAAATTGAAAGTACGGCGTTGAGTTGTAGATTTTATTGTTAATAAGGGTTCTATCGTCTGTTTAAGTCCCTGAGTGCCATGAGTGCGAGTTCCAAAAATTAAATCATTCGAACTCCGAGGCTGAGTTCGAGTGCAAGGATTACAGCTTATTAAATTATTGCTGTGAGTTCGAGGGTATGAAAAAGTTTATAGAACTCATGAGTTCAGAGTTTGAGTGCCAAAATAATGCCGACCTATGTTCCGCTTCCGCAATGGCAGCATGATCACCGGAGCATATAAGCATTTTATCCCCTTCACTGTACATACGTATGTACAAACTGATAATCTGCAATAATTGCAATTAAGTGCAAACTAATTATCAGTTTTTCAGTGGTAAGCAGTTTGAAGTTTAAAGCTCTGATTTTGTGACTTGAGTTAAAAGATTTACGATAAATAAATGAACATGAAGGGCATTCAAATATTTTTTGAAGGCTGAAGGAAGGATTTGAATGAAGAAAGGGCGAAGGAAGGGTACATATTCAGACTTCATAAGAAGACTTCATTTTACAGAACGATGAAGGAACGGGTAAGTAGAAACGGTCACCCTCCTGATGGGTGAACAAAGGTGATTTCAAATGAACACCTCTGATTCAGAGGCAAATACTGCAAATGTGTCGATTCTGTAGTTACTCATTAGTGCTGCCCGTTCACTTTCTAGTCTAGTAATTCGTCCATTACGTACTCAAGCTGTACTATTCTATTCTATTTCTATTCAGTGCTGCGATCGGGTCAAGTAATTTCAAAACTTGACCATGAACTTGACTTGACCGCGAAACTTCAAGTAACTTTCAAGACACAACATGAACTTGATAACTCGCGTTCGTGTAATTACTTGACTTGTCAAGTTAAAGTAATCAAGTAACTTTTATAAGACCCGAACTTGATCAAGTAGTTAAAGTTCCAAACTTGACTTGAACTTGACTTGACCATGACTTGAACGCCACTTGAACTTGATAATTCAAGTAAAGTAACACAAAAATTAAAACATGACCACAATAACTTGTCGAACTTGTTTCGGCAAATCATTTCCTTCAGACGGAAAACCAAAACCCATTCAGAAAACAATTTTACTAAAATTGTTTATTTGAAACAATTTGAGGACAACTTTGAGCGCATATTGAATACAGTAAAAGATCGATATAATTGACTACAATTTATAAAGGATTTTCCCTTATAAAAACGTCTAAAGCATTGTGTAAATGAAAGTTGGGGTCAAACAAATGCATCCCTGATATCGATACATTCCTTATAAGCTCAACCCTTATAACGGACTTTCACTGTATATCTGACGAGTTTTACGTACATGGTGTCAAGTTTTATTTAATAATCATACCTATTTGAGTATTACCAGTACTCTTAATTTAATATTTAATAAACTAGTATTTACTTATTTATTAAACGCTTTTTGTAAAGGGCCATCCAAGCTCATTTTATATTGTAATTTATTTACACAAGTTGAAACTAATAATTCTAAGCAACAATATGAATTATCAAGATAATTCTTTCGTTTCATGGAGAGGCCGATGCAACAACTAACAATGAGCAACGTCTGGTAAACAAGACCTTCATAAAACTGACTCTGATTTTAAATTTTGTCGCTTGATTTATGACATGTGCAAACAAAATACCTTAAACACGACATGAAATTGGATTGTGATTTTGAAATTCCGTCCGTCCTTTATGGCATGCGCAATCTAAAATTACTTGAACTTGACCATGAAATCTCAAGTTCATGGTCAAGTTTTTTCTTTCCATTACTTGACCCTGAACTTGACTTGAGGTTCAAGTAAATTTCCCTTACTTGTACTTGAACCTGACTTGTCTTAAAATGTCATGGTCAAGCCGAGTACGTACTTGAACTTGACCCGAAAGATTCAAGTAATAAAATTTGCATACTTGAACTTGACCCGAACTTGAACTTGACTTGAAAACTCAAGTATTACTTGAACTTTTTTTTTATTGGGGTTTATACTCCGATTTCTTGCCCTTAAGGCCTTACAGAGTTTTCTTTACCTCCTTTATTCTCTTTAATTTATTTACAAATTGGAGCCATTCTGGCCCATTAGCTGCGTACTGTGAAGTGGAGCGGCCGCCCATTCCACACTTACTCAACCACAGGCCTGCATGTAAACTCGTCATCATATGACTAATAACCGAAGGTAGAGGTCTAGGCCCCCGCTACGTGTGCAGTCCGCTATACATTAGCACATACAGTTTCAAAGCACATACCCGGTGTCACATACAGCATCCCCGCAGTCTCGCAAGCATGTATATCACCACACATACGCAGACTTAGCTATAGAGAGAGAGTGAAAATGTGAAGCTACAGGTAGAGACAGAGGATATGCAGACAAGGGAGGAGACACGGGACATGCCACGGACACAATCTTATCCGAGATATCAGCAGTCGAAGTATATACAAATACACCAATTCATCTTACGAATCATTATCAGTGTACGGCACACACTACTCCTGCTGATACTCTTCCAAGAATGCGCAACATGCCTCCAGACCTCATTTGCATATCGATAGTGTATAGAGAAAGATAGAAATGACCTGAAATTATTTTGGGGTGAGCTAGAGTCGACAGCCGACTCTTCTGCAACCTTACAGATTCACTACACCACCAGACCGCAGGCTCGGTCTGTATTACTTGAACTTGTCCGCAGCACTGTTTCTATTCTATTCATACCTTCTTGTGACTCGGCTGTTCTAGTCTATTCCAATTGCCTCCAAATCAACAGTCCTAGTCTATTCCAAGTCTATTCACCTATTCATAATACTCCACACATAAACAATATCTTCGCACAATTAAATTCCTCCCATATAATTGACTTCTGTAACCACAATTTCTGACTTAGGTTCATAAAAAATAGTGAGTACAATTCTAAAGTGAATTTGTTTGAACTCAAGAATTTTAATTTTTTTTGTCGTAGCCAAAGATTGTAGAGTACAATTTTCTCTCGAAACCCCCTTCCCCTCCACAATTTCCTCACTTATATTCACGCATCGTTTATCTAACTGTCCCATGAAGATCAAAGTTCCTTAGGCAGTGACTGATAAGATTTTTGGGTGGAAAGGAAATAAAATAGTAAATTAGATAAATATATAGTTTGTTTTGCTGATTTTCCAACGTGTAAAAATTCCCTTCGTGTACATTTCAAGTATTTCCTCATGTGGGGTAGGAAAGTAGGAATGTCTTTTAAGTGTATTGTGAAGATATTATTATTATTAATTATATTATATGATAAAAATTATCCATAGGACCATCATTTAATCATGTCTTCACTCATATGATGCACGTGAATTTACTCAACTGCGTAAAGATAATTTTGAATTATTGAAACAGGATCTACGTAGATAATTTTAATTCAAGATGCATCTGAATCATTTTAATTTTACATTTTTCCTTGTTATTAAATTAACTTCAATTTCACAGAGTATTAAATCATACTAGCACTGCACAGCCAGCATTTGCTGGTTCAGAAAGGCAAATGTAAATAGGAAAGGCAGTGAATAGTTGTATGCATTAGCTAGCTGCACATAGCTATGGTCGTAGATACAGCTTGAGCGCGCGAATATTTGAATCTTACCATCACGGTCACTGTCGCGGACACTATCCACTCGCTCAAAACAGAAGAGAGGATTAAATTTTGACTCCATGTGAGAATTTCCATAGTTTAATATATGGATTTGAACTTGATTTTCGATTCAGAATTCTACAAATTCTGAAATTCCCAGAAATCCGCAAATCCACAGTTCAGAATTCAAGTATAAATTGGTCATTAAAACGGTTGTATATACCGGTGGGCATTACAAGTAGACATACTCATCTATACCTGCACAATCCTTGTTATCATCTTCATTACATTACATGGTATTCAAGGATTTGATAGTATAAGAATCAAATTTAAACGCGTTCTATGACCACGTCGCGCAACGTACTTCTTACCGCTCCCTCAGAACCATGTAAGGAACTATTTGCTGCCTTTCTTATTTATATTTTGTAATTAAATTTCCCGGGTTTTATCGTAATCAGTATGCAGACACTAAACTGTTTCGCTAGAAATGTTTCAGTCGAATTCTGTCAGACCATTGATGGCGCAATTTTTATTCCCAGTTTCTGTATATACGTATTCATACGGGCATTGACGTATCCTCTTCAACCGAAACTTTTTTATTAGAACATTTTTTGGGGCGAAACGAAATCGAAGCCACTTACTAACTTGACCTGTTGCATCGCATTGTAGCGCTTCGCCCATAAGTGACTTACAATTAGACTATCACAGAGAAGTGTCAGTCACAGTAAATGCTTTGCCACTGTATGACCTAAAAAATCATCTGTGATCAGCACTACGTGCTGAGTCACTAAGAGGCGAAACGCCACGATGTGATGCAGGGTGTGGGTTTTTTTTTCAAAAAAACCAAACAACCAGGTTTTTTTGGTTTAAACCGGTTTTTTTGGTTTAAACCAGGTGTTTTTGGTTTAAACAAATTTTTAATCCAAAACATTCATTAATATGCAAAAAAATGTGAATTTGAACAAATTTACTTATTTCCCAAACTCAGTAAGTATCACAAAGCATTAAATATTTAATAATCTAGATATAATTTTAACGATAACTTTGCAGCATAAACACAAGTTTGGCATTTTTCATTTTACAAACGATTCCGAATTTCTAAATGTACAAGACTAAAAGCTAACAGTATTATTTACTTCAATAAAGTTTAACTACACAATATCACAGTAACGGCACAAGTTTTGTGCACGACGAAATATAAGCATTTTGGATTGAAAATATTAAAATTTTAGGTGTTTGGTTTAAACCATGGTTTAAATCATTTGGTTTAAACCAAACCAACCCTGCCTAAACTGAAAGTTAAGTTACATTTATGATAGAAGTACACGCCACTTGAAATATTATGTGGGACAATCTTGCACTGAAATGTTTTGTTCGCTTTTTTTTGCATATATCCATGGTTGTGCAAACGAAAATGCGCTAGGTTTTATGCCTACCCACCTGAAAATGCCCAGAAAATGCCGTAATCTGAAAATACCCGGCATTTTGGGCAATTTTGGTAGGCATTTCCCCATATTGGGCATTTTGGCAGAAATATACTTAATGGCCATTATTGCTATTATGAGCGTACATAAGGGAATTTTTGGTTGCATAACGAAACCCATCCAGTTTTAGAAATTATTATTGTCGAATTATAAAAATATTTTTAATTCGCCTAATTCGTTACTTATAGCTAGTGGATTTTAACACCAATATAATTGTAAACATTCAATCCCTTTTCAAACCCAATATTTTCTGTATCATATATTGCCGCGGAACGGCTGAAGAGGTTAAATGGTATAAATGCTATACAAAAGCATTTGCACGTAGACCATTTTGCCTCTTTAGCGATGATATATTATAAAGAAAATATTGGGCGTATTATTAAAAAATATTGGGATTAAAAAGAGCAATTTCCACACCGCATGAAGAAGTTCCTATAAAAGAATTTTTATAATGACATGTCAACATAGAAAATAGTCGCTAGATGATTTACAGATTTTACAGTCACACAAATAAATGAATATCGCATAAATATTGAAAATTTGATTCAAAATTCAAAATTATGTAAGTACCACTATATAATCTTGTTTATTTTTAATTATCGTACAATATTATTATTATTTGTTAATAATTTTTATTTTTGTTTGTTTGTTATTATTAAAGTAGATAGCCCGAAGATGAACACTGTTGTTATTTGAACTCTCGCTATTTATAATAAAGAATGGATTCTACTGAAATCAATTAAAATGTGAAAAATAATTACGCATGTGGATGGAAAGAACTTAAGCAATCTTGTTTATTCTTTGAATATAAAAAATTAAACATCGATAGAGGTCAATTGAAAGGTTCGGAAAATTGCAACAGGGAAAATAAATGTTGTACCTAATTTCTGTGAAAACTTGTCCAATGGACAAGAAACATTGTGCACATTTTGTAATTTAGAAAATCAATTTCTACTTCGGCACTGCATTTTATTTTTATGCTCTATTTTTGCTCCAAAAATTAGAGTTCACATTTGGTGTCTGTACGCCTACTTTTTAACTCTTTCACTCCGGCGTGTGGAAGTCGTTTCATCATTAGCACAATGTTGAGAGAATTGAAATATTCTCCAAGGCTAACTGGTATACCGTATATAGGGTATGTCGATTTGAAAATGCCCGGCATTTTGGGCATTTTCATTTACGGGCGTACGGACAAGGCTATTTTACTAGGGGGCTGACATTATAAAGTCGGCTAAACTTGTAAACCGGCTATAATTTAAAATGTCTAAAATGAAGATCAGCTATTGCGCTCCCGCTTCAAAACCGGCCATAATTTCCCTTTGCAATAGAGCTGTTTTGTTGTAACCCAAGATTAACTTAATGGATAAATTATGCTCAATTTGATAAGAGAAGATTTCCTCAATGATTTGTTGTCCACCAAGAAATTGCGATACTTTTCATCTACTCCAATTTAATACCAGAAAAGAACAATTTGATAAATTAGATGAAAGGATGATAATTTTTATATACGACTGTAGTCGTCGACTCTCCATTGATCACTGCCACTTCCTCATTTCGTGTTGAAGCATATCATATTAGGCAAGTTAAATATCAAAAATTATGAAATTTTATAAATCAACTTAAAGAAATATCTATGTTTAAACTAACAACTATTCTTCTTGCGTCTCCAATGCAATTATTTTCCATGACTCAGTTCTGAACAAGAGCATACATCCCGGCCCGCAGAGGGGAGAGGAAGTGGGGAATTATGGCTGGTTTTTAAAATTGAGATTTCAGCGGCAGCGCTATACAGCCGTTCTTCGTTCTAAGCGTTTTAAATTATAGCCGGTTAGCAAGTTTAACCGACTATTCACGTTCAGACGTCTCGACGAATATTCCCAAAATCTGAAGTCTGAAGGTTAGGCTCTGGTGTGAAAGCAAGCCACGAAGGGGGTTTGTTAATTCTGATTTTCTTTCTTCCGTTTTCCGCGTGTTTTTCCCATTGCAATGCACTAATTCGAAATTGTTTTTAGAAAGGCCAAAAGAGCATTTCAATTTTCAGATATGTACATTTCGTATAACGTTTTGTGTCTATTCCTTGGCAGTGGGGGCAAAAGTTGTTTTTTGCTCACAAACAGTATGAAAACTAAGCTCTTGAAAAAATGAGGACGAAGGGAATGTGCCAATTGGGTGAAGAATGAGAAAAATATCTAGAACTGTTGTGAAACATTGCGGGTAAGAAATGTTTTTATTTAAATCTCTCGACACATTTAATAAATTCCCAGGGATTTGCTAAATATTTCGCCCACTGCGTTGGAATTGAGACACGAATCGGGCAACTTGCTTGAGTTGATTAAAATAATTGGGAGAGTTTCTAGGAATTAACAGGAAGCATTGGTAGCCCATAATTGACACACATACGTATTTGGTTAAATCCACAGAAATTGATGAAAATATTTCTCCGAATTTACTGGAACTGGCGCAATTTGTGTTTCTGGTTCCTCAATCAGCTGCTGAAATTAACCTTGAATGTGTTGATATGATTTAATTCCGTGTAAAAGTTTTCTTGTTTTTCCTATCTCTGTGTACGTTTATCAACGCAAAGATTTGGCGAAGCATTTACACATTTTCGAAACACATTTCTCCGACATTCTAATGATTGACAAAAATATCAACAAAACTTTGCTAACCTCCTAATATTTCAAAACCAGGGCCAATTATTTTGAAATTGGGAAAAACATTCACCGAATTCGTATAATTAACAAAAAACATTTCTCCGTGATCATTTAAGGCCTTCTCGTGGGATGACATTAGCTATGGCCATCTCTCCTTAATCCATTTATTTTAGTATGCTGAGCTTATTTCAAAAATTCTAATATTTTACTAATGTGGCAAAATATTTAGGCATTAAAAAATATCTCTCCAGATTTCTAATATTTCCCGTAATATTTCCCCATTTATTTAGAATCCTGTCAAAATATTTAGCCGAGTCTTTCGTATTGTAAAATATATTACTTCGCCAGCTTCATAAAATTTAGGAAAATATTCACCAAGTATTTCACAGTTTAAAAATATATTTCAAAAACTCCTTAATATTTTCGAAACAATTTGACAAAGTGTGTGTATAGGAATTGGAAAGCGTTTTTCCCCAGCATATAATTGACACGTTATTATGAATATTAATTGAATTTCTTGGCAAAATTTTAAGTAACTATTTCGCGGATTATCTTGCTACGTTTGGCCTTGTGGGATATGTATTATGACAAATGATATACAGAAGTATTGGCAAATGAGTAGAATGCACTGATGGGAAATGAAGTCATTTTGCCAACTACCAACCGAATGTACTGTATTTAGCATGCAGTATACATATAGCCATAATATAATTCCAACGTTTTTCTTGGAAAACAGCCAAGATATTTTCAAACTAACGGCCAATTCGTTCAATTTTATTCCACAATTTTGCTCCATGTACCAATTTTACTGTTTCCATGTTGCAAAAATGTTCCATGTACCCGCGAATGAAATGTCTTATTCTGTCGTTCCCGCACTGAAACGAAAACGCTAAAAATATTTCAAATCAACATACCCAAGTCACATATCGTGTTGAACGCGTTTTTGATGATTGTTTTTGTATTGGTTTGATTTTAATTTCTTAATTTATTAAGTATTTATGTTTCGGCGCGGTGAGAGCCCTCTTTATTTTCGTTCCGGTTTAACCCTGGATATCTCCAAATCTGATTTCCAGATTTGGATACGTCAATTATAAAAATTATCTACTCATGAAACCACACACTCGTTTGACCGACATCGAAAAAAGGTCATATCCACGTAATTATCCTGCAATGTCCTTTACCAAAAAATAGCATTGCGCATTATAATAAATGATCGCAAAAATAACATTGTTGTGTATAGGAATTGATCCCAAAAGTAACATAGTGTGTAGCCATGTACGCATAATAAAACTAATTTTGCACAGTAAAGAATTTTATCCGAAAATTAACATTGCGTTGTGTAGAAATTTATCATAAAGTTAACATTCCCCTTTTTTAACCTTCTTTCAAAGTTTCCATCGGGCTTTATAAACATTTATCACAAATACATTGTGCTTTCTAAAAATTGACTCAAAAATTAACCTATTGCTGTTTAGGAATCTAAAAAAGTATACTAAAGTACTAAAAGTAACATTACGTAGCGCAGGAATTTATCATGAAATTACCATTGAACGGTCTATACCCAATTTTACATTGTGCTGTGTAGAAGTTATCCCAAAATTAAGAGCGCGTTGTGAAGCAATACATATCAGAATTAAAACTGTGCTGCAAGATTTTTGTTCACAAATTTAGCCATCGCTAAACAAGATTTTACCACAAAATTTAAATTGTGCATTGTTAGAAATAATATCAAAATTAACAATGTGATGTAAAGGAAATTATGACAGAATTTACATTGTACGGTATCGAAAATTGACAAAATTGACATTTTGAGGTGTAGGAAAGGTGCACAATGCACAAAATTAATATTGTTCAGCACATGAAATATTCACAAAGTTAACGTTGTACTGTTTAGGAGGTGTTCACAAAATTAACATCGTGTTGTATAGGAAATGTTCATAAAATTAACGTAAATTAATGTCATTACGGATCTGGAAAAAGTTCCCTAACCTGCGAACCCGGTTAGTCGGGGAAGTGACCCGTCATAATCGGGGATTTTAGATACCAGGAAAGTCGGAAAATTTTCGGAATTTTCCCTGGCGGGGTCGTCGGAAAAACTCGACGCAGTCGGGAAATTTTGGAAATTTTGGTGGCGGGGACGTCGGGAAAACTCGACGAATTCGGAAATTTTTGGAAATTTTGGTGGCGGGGACGTCGGGAAAACTCGATGAATTCGGAAATTTCTGGAAATTTTGGTGGCGGGGATGTCGGGAAAACTCGACGAATTCGGAAATTTTTGGAAATTTTGGTGGCGGGGACGTCGGGAAAACTCGACGAATTCGGAAATTTTTGGAAATTTTGGTGGCGGGGACGTCGGGAAAACTCGATGAATTCGGAAATTTTTGGAAATTTTGGTGGCGGGGATGTCGGGAAAACCCGAAGAAGTCGGAAAAATTTGGAAATTTTGGTGGCGGGGACGTCGAAAAAATCGACGAATTCGGAAATTTTTGGAAATTTTGGTGGCGGGGACGTCGGGAAAACTCGACGAATTCGGAAATTTTTGGAAATTTTGGTGGCGGGGACGTCGGGAAAACTCGATGAATTCGGAAATTTCTGGAAATTTTGGTGGCGGGGACGTCGGGAAAACTTGATGAATTCGGAAATTTCTGGAAATTTTGGTGGCGGGGATGTCGGGAAAACCCGAAGAAGTCGGAAAAATTTGGAAATTTTGGTGGCGGGGACGTCGAAAAAATCGACGAATTCGGAAAGTTTTGGAAATTTTGGTGGCGGGGACGTCGGGAAAACTCGACGAATTCGGAAATTTTTGGAAATTTTGGTGGCGGGGACGTCGGGAAAAATCGACGAATTCGGAAATTTTTGGAAATTTTGGTGGCGGGGACGTCGGGAAAACTCGATGAATTCGGAAATTTCTGGAAATTTTGGTGGCGGGGACGTCGGGAAAACTTGATGAATTCGGAAATTTCTGGAAATTTTGGTGGCGGGGATGTCGGGAAAACCCGAAGAAGTCGGAAAAATTTGGAAATTTTGGTGGCGGGGACGTCGAAAAAATCGACGAATTCGGAAAGTTTTGGAAATTTTGGTGGCGGGGACGTCGGGAAAACTCGACGAATTCGGAAATTTTTGGAAATTTTGGTGGCGGGGACGTCGGGAAAAATCGACGAATTCGGAAAGTTTTGGAAATTTTGGTGGCGGGGACGTCGGGAAAACTCGATGAATTCGGAAATTTTTGGAAATTTTGGTGGCGGGGATGTCGGGAAAACCCGAAGAAGTCGGAAAAATTTGGAAATTTTGGTGGCGGGGACGTCGAAAAAATCGACGAATTCGGAAATTTTTGGAAATTTTGGTGGCGGGGACGTCGGGAAAACTCGACGAATTCGGAAATTTTTGGAAATTTTGGTGGCGGGGACGTCGGGAAAACTCGATGAATTCGGAAATTTCTGGAAATTTTGGTGGCGGGGACGTCGGGAAAACCCGAAGAAGTCGGAAAAATTTGGAAATTTTGGTGGCGGGGACGTCGAAAAAATCGACGAATTCGGAAAGTTTTGGAAATTTTGGTGGCGGGGACGTCGGGAAAACTCGACGAATTCGGAAATTTTTGGAAATTTTGGTGGCGGGGACGTCGGGAAAAATCGACGAATTCGGAAAGTTTTGGAAATTTTGGTGGCGGGGACGTCGGGAAAACTCGATGAATTCGGAAATTTTTGGAAATTTTGGTGGCGGGGATGTCGGGAAAACCCGAAGAAGTCGGAAAAATTTGGAAATTTTGGTGGCGGGGACGTCGAAAAAATCGACGAATTCGGAAATTTTTGGAAATTTTGGTGGCGGGGACGTCGGGAAAACTCGACGAATTCGGAAATTTTTGGAAATTTTGGTGGCGGGGACGTCGGGAAAAATCGACGAATTCGGAAAGTTTTGGAAATTTTGGTGGCGGGGACGTCGGGAAAACTCGATGAATTCGGAAATTTCTGGAAATTTTGGTGGCGGGGACGTCGGGAAAACTTGATGAATTCGGAAATTTCTGGAAATTGTGGTGGCTGGGATGTCGGGAAAACCCGAAGAAGTCGGAAAAATTTGGAAATTTTGGTGGCGGGGACGTCGAAAAAATCGACGAATTCGGAAATTTTTGGAAATTTTGGTGGCGGGGATGTCGGGAAAACCCGAAGAAGTCGGAAAAATTTGGAAATTTTGGTGGCGGGGACGTCGAAAAAATCGACGAATTCGGAAATTTTTGGAAATTTTGGTGGCGGGGACGTCGGGAAAACTCGACGAATTCGGAAATTTTTGGAAATTTTGGTGGCGGGGACGTCAAAAAAATCGACGAATTCGGAAATTTTTGGAAATTTTGGTGGCGGGGACGTCGGGAAAACTCGACGAATTCGGAAAAATTTGGAAAATGGTAATCGGGAAATTTCGTGTTTGAGTCGGGGAAGTCCCAATTGAGGTTAGTCGGGAGTTTGGAACTTATTCGAGACCCGTGTCATTACAATTAATTTTTCGATATTTCTTCACCTTCTCGGTAAATGTCAGCCTTTGTTGACCAAGTATGAATGAGGGGAGAAGGACTTAAAGAAATTTTCCTTTTGAAATTATAACTTTATTCAACACACAACTTCCTCATTCCTACTCCCAAATCACACTGCTTTCACGTCCCACTTATTAAAACGGTATCATATAAATAACATCCAACTAATTTTATTAAATAAAATAATGATTTCTAATGATATAAACTTTAATCATTTTCCAATAAATACAAACAAACACAACAACCCCTATAGAAACTGCAAATGAATAATGATCAAGCTGCAATAATCCAGGTCAGTGAATTTTGGCCAGACCTGGATTTCATCAGTTTTGTTGAAGGAAACGCGACCCCCTGAATCAGCTTCTACCCGTTTTAATGCTATTGGAAGTGTACTTGAAATGTTATTATGCTACATGGGAATCTCGCGATTTGAGTCTAAGGATTTTCACAGTCATTGAATTTTTCGCAGAGCTGGAAGTCATGAGGTTTATCGCTGGTTGCCACCAAAACTCCACCCTTTTAATCAGCTGGCCTCGCTTTCATTGAAATCGGGGAAGGACTTTGCAAATTTTTAAGCAACGATCTAGTTTCGCGATTCGAAGCTGAGGATACGACAGGAACCACCAGAACTTTACTCCGTTTGAGTTACACTGGAATTTCTCCAACGTGGTGCCAATGAATAGCCGGTCACAGAATTTACTCCAGAGGAAGAAATCATTAGGTTTATCGTTGAGATCCACCACAACTCGACCCCGTCTGAGTCGACTTCTACAGGTTCCATTGAAATCAGATTAAAGCTTTATAAGTTATTGAGTTACATTGGAATTTCTTCAATTTGTTGCCAATGAATGGGTAGGTCAAAGATTTTTCCCCAGAGGATGAATTGGATGGTTACAAGGTTACAACTTCAACCCCGCTAAAATTTTGAACAGCGTCGGAATTTCCGTCGGATCCAAAATCTTTTGTAGAAAAATTCAGAACCTTTCAAATGAGGTAATAATTTCCGAGTTAAGTTTCCATGTTAAATATTTTCGTTTACGATTCCTTCTGACGCACGTATTGCTTGGGGGAAGTAACAGTCGGAATAGTTAATTATTCTGTTAATTTGAGTAGTCCTTCTACGATTTCCTATCAATCAATTACAATGGATTGGTCCTTAACTTCCATAAGTGGTCCAACGAATATTTTGATCTTCCGTAGGAGCAGTGGTTCAAAATATTTGTACGCAATGTCATCTGAGAGCAAATATAACGGAGCACTTAACGGAGTTTATATGAGGTCTTGTAACCAATTGTGGTGCTTTAAGATCAATAAGAGATGCTGTGACATTTTTGTCTCATCATTGGTAATGAAAAGGAACAAAACAATAAATTGGAGATATTCTGAGGAACATCTGACCAAATGAACCATAATTTCTCGAACAGATTTTACGTTCTCGTACGTGAATACTAATTATGCTGTGTCTATCTGTATATACTCAATAATTTGTTAGAAGACTTGATCAAAGGATATAATTTAGTAATTACAAAAGGAAGTCCAAACACTGATACTTCCATCATATTTAAAGACGATGAATTTTTATCAAAAAAGGCGCACTTGAATATCCCGCTAAAATTTTGTGCAAGGTCGAAATTTCAATCGGACCGTGGAGAACTTTTCAAACTTCCAAGTTATTGATTACTATACAAACCAGTGCCTGTCATGGGAACAGAAAAGTCGTTCCCGTTCCCATTCCCACAGTTCGGGTTTGGGTACAAGGCAGTACCCAATTCCCAAATTGCACCCGAAATCTTGTGAACAAAAGTACCGCACCCAGACTCGAAATTTTTAAAATTATATCACCCAAACCCGTTCCTGTTCCTGTTCCCAAAAATTAATTTTGGGTGCACCCAAACCCGTACCCAAAACCCTGGAACCCGTTCCCGTACCCGAAATGGAAGTTCATATATTCAAGGATAAAAGTTATACATTATACATATATACTTATTGTTTCAATTTTTGCTAACAATGAATACACACAATTCCACTCATTCTATTTGTTATATTTCATTTTACTTAGGTAATTAATTTTGTATTTTTTAAGTCACCTTACAACTGCTAAGCACAACATACGCATATAATTAATTTTTATTGTCACATTTCATCATTCGACGTGGGATGATCTGTTCAAACAAAGAGCGTTTGCCTCTAAACTACAACAACGACACAAAAATAGTCGGTCACACCACACCAAAACAAATCAATCATGTAATTATCGTTACGCTCGCAAGATTGCTCTGTACACGGGTACGCATGAACAGAAACGGGTTTTTGAGCATACCGTTCCCGTTCCTGTTGGGTACAGATCCCATTCAGCCTGTATTGCACCCGTTCCCATATGGGTTACTGTTCCCACATACTATAATGGGAAAGATTGGTTCCCAAACCTGTACCCACACTTTTGGGTGAAAACATTTTGCACCCATATGATACCCGTTCCCGTTTCTGCACCCAAACACCCGGGTGTGACCCGTTCCCATGACAGGCACTGATACAAACGTTATTGTAGTTTTTCCAAAAACAAGATGACTCCTAAATTCACTTTTTCCACAAAAAATGTTGAGCCTCAACACGAAAGCTTGCATACTTTCATTTATGATTCCTTGTGACGCACACGTTGTTTGGGGGCAAGTCAAGGTGGTAATAGGTAGGAATTAATTATTTTATTGACACTAGTATAGCCATTCTACGATTTCCCATCATCCAATCACCTGGGTTGGTTCTAAACTTACATGAATCGTCCAATCAGTATTTTGATCTTTCGCAGGAGCAGTGATTCAAAACACGTGTATCATCTGACAGTAAATAAAACAGCACTTTTGCCCTTAAAGATATTGATTGTGTCATTTGACAACTTAGGTTCAAATTGAGGTCATGGGACTACATGTGACTTGTAACCCAGTGCGGTGCGTTACGATAAACACATTTTCATGATTACAGACACGATTCACATTTTTCTTGTCACATTTTTGTCTCATCACGGGTAATAAAAACGACTACCAACGCATTTGGAACCATTCTGTGGGACATCTGATCCAAGTGAACCACACCATCAATTTCTCGAACAGATTTTACATGTTCGGAAATGCACACTAATTAATTAATTACTTTTTGCCTGTATACCCATTCCAATTTTTAGGGGTGAAGTGAAACGAAGGTCCCTGTTGTGATGGTCCGGATGTTCACTTGACTGTAATCACGATGACTGCCGAACCAATAATTCGAAGAAGTTAAAAATTATTAAGAGATAAAATCATTAATAAAAAGTTCATTTATTTTATATTAGCTTGAGTCATGACCTAATTCTTACAAACTAATTAGTTGCATATTACGTACTGGAATTCAATGTATCACTTCGCCCCTTTCTGAATTTCCAGTTTAGCTCCAGTCACCGGTGATTTAGTTGAGTTGTGCAAACCAAAGCCATCTAAAGAGATTCTGGATGAGGTAAAACATTAGACTCTGCCGTGGTCAGTAACGAAAACGACAACGATAAATACTTTTATGAGTACTAGGTTTTGAAATCACCATGTGACTGGATTTGAACGTGTCTGGACTGAAATTGTTTGTAAGGTGCCCTAGAAGGAGCACCACTGGAAAGTTTGGCAAGTTTTCCAGATATCTGTCATTCTATACGGCTACGAAAATAGCTTAGATTTCTTTAGAATGCTGCTGATTGATCGTTCAGAGTGTCAAGTTTGAAACTGATTCAGATGAAAAATTATGCAATGGGTATAAATGCGTCAATATGCTTAAATATTAAGAAACCTTAGCGAATTAAATTAATTTGAAGTATTAAAGTGCAAGTGCTGTCAGAGATTTGTATTTTTTAACTCAAAATAGCAATAATAATTTTTTATACCAATTAAATTGTCTCGGACCAGATTTTGGGGGAGAGGAATTAATGGATTTTGAGCAAATGAATAATGAAACGGGCGAACAGACACCGATGATTTGTTTACTCTCTACGCGATCCGGTTCCACTTTGGAAATTGAAGATTTTAACCAAAATTCTGCAAAACAAATTCAGTAGATTCACAAATTACCTGTAATGTAAATTCCACATGTGTTTAAAATTCAGTGATTTTTGGAAGACTAGTGCGGGACACATGTAAATTTCGGTATATGGTGAAAGTTGCACTGATACGGGCAATTTTCGGGAAAAACAAAATATCTCGAGAACGATACAACCGATTTCGGTTCTGTTTCTAGATTCATGCATGGTAGATATTCCTTCTTTGTTATTTTGTAAAATTTTGAAAATTCATACAAAATGTTGAATAACAAGTTTCAAAATGTCCAAAAATAATCAACATTCTGGTGGGCACAATATCATCACATTTTCACCTCATGCTGCTTTTCCTATTGGACTGCAAAGCATCACATCGCAGGGAATCAGGGGGGGGATCGAAGGAACCTCGCAGGGTATTCGAGCAATTATGAATTCGCCAGTTCTTCCATAAACAGTAACTTTCCTTCATACCAATGTTCAAGAGAGACGAAAATTCGGTTCAAAATTTTGAACTGAACTGAATTGGTTTTTAGTGAATTGAATCGAAAATCTAGTTTCAATTCAGTTCAACATGTGAATTGAATTGAACTGAATTGAACCGCTGCGACCACTAGATGGGGCTACCTAAACGTTTGAAACGTACCACTGAAACACGTATACTTTTAGTCTTTAATAGGATCGATCAGTGGGTGTGCAAATGGATGTGCAAATTGTTCCAGAGTGTGAGAACCTTAAGTCTCAAAACTATGATTCTAAACTAAAAACTATAATATATAAAATATATGATAAGAGATGAGGTTAAGAGACGTCCGTTCGGTTCTAGTGCCAAGAGAAGAGTCCCATCTCCTTTATTCAATTTAACAAATAACCGCTTCCACACTTTGCGTCTGCGCACTAATCTTACTCTTAGATTACACCTAAATTATATACTGCTTATTTACTAACCTTACAGTATCCCCCCCACAGAAAAAAAATCAATCGCCCCTGATTGATGTGAGGAGACTTTATAACTTCTTCAAAACAAATCCTTATTTTAACATGCAATACTAGGACATAAATGAGAACAAGAAAAAAAATTTACAATATGGTTCATGTGTAACTTCGTTTGATAATACATCCCACATATACATATAACACATAACCCTTCAAAATATAATTCATTCATATAATTCCTACATTTAACCGGACAAAAATAACAAAGGGGCAAAAAAATGTCGTGTCTATTGGCACTTGTTGTTTGCTAGTTCTTCTCTTCTTCCTAAATGTTGACCCTGTACACCAGCTGCCTTAGACTGCCTTCCATCTATGAGTACTTTCTGGAAAATAAGAAATCAAGCAATGAATTACAATCCTCGGTATCCCTCGGGATCAGTCACCTCGTGATCAATTGCGATTCCTAACGGGGCTAAAAATATTCAACATAATTGATGATACAAATGACCTTTATAGGATTAGCTCAATTGGCGCACCAACCACTCATTAACAATATTTATGTTATTTTTCTTGGCTAATTATTATTTTGGTTTACTGTACCTATCTCTAAACATTGACACCCTTATAAATAGCCTATATTACATAAAATTCCTTGAATTAAGTTAATGTCCAGGATACTAACTATTACTGATGTTGCTTCATGTGTTCTGTGAGCTCCTCCAAAGTTGTTAATGGAATGGAACATCTTTCGCATATGGCCTTGCCCTTCTTGTAGATGCTCAAAGGCTCCTCCGGCTGATGTCTGACTTCGCTAACTTCCGTTTTCCGAATCTCTTCTCGCCTTCTGCCTCTCTTCATTCGTTCAATACCTCCAGTCCCTAGATTCCAATCGGCTTCCCAATGAAAGGCTTTGGCAGCATAAAATTTAAGATTGTTGAGATTCTTCTCCGCCTCGTCCCTCAGCTTGGCCAAATGTGTCGACCTTCTTGGACAAGGTTCCTGGGAATTAACGCACTCCGAGCCGTATCCACAAGTGAGGCACAACATTTCCGGCAAATCATCCTCCTTCAGAGTCAACACTCTATAAATGGCTCTAAAGCGTGACCAGTTGTCCGTAGACTGTCCCCTTAGATCTTCCAAGTCGTCAATGAGCCTACATCGATTGTAGTTGGGGCTCAATGCAGGCTTCCGTCGCAGATCTGCCAATTGTAGTCCCAGTTTGTGGTGGGAGTTTGTCTTGGCCAACTCCAAGTACTCATTACAGTACTCCTCTCTTAGACTATTGAGCACATTATAAGTTGGAATTATCTTGGTTCGATTACGCTCTAATTCCTTAAACAACCTGAACTGGTGAGTGACTGTCGGGCTGCAGCAATAAAAATTCGCTGCTCGTTCGGCCTCCCTCTGAAGCTCCTGCAGGGATGGGTCTTTCAGCAACCTATTCTCAATTTCCTCACGTAAATATACGTTGGCCATATGTCGGTCCAATATCACCTCCATCGTCGTAGGATACCTTCTGGGTCCCGGCTGAATATCCGTGGACACCTGTCCTCCCAATTGTACCGTAGAGGGACTAGCTTTAATTGGAATAGACATTTCCGCTACAATCCAAGAAGAATAATAATAAAAAATGATTAGAAGTAAAGAGAACCCAGTGTGGTCTTAACACTATATTACTACCCTGACTTAACAAATCCTTCTCACAAAACACAGTTAATATCTATGAAAGGTTTTACTACTTTACCTGTGTACTGCGAGACACTTTTTTGAGATCGAGGAAAAGAACCAAGAAGTTATTTCAGACCTCGAAGGGAATCAACTCTCAGGGTATAACTTTTTTCGAGAGAAAATGTGAAGAGAAACTCGGAGGTTGTTCGGGCAAAAGTTAGGACACTACTGAAGGAAAGATTAAAGGAATGAATTCTTTTTATAGAAAAATGCTCCTAACAAAAGTACCCACCCTAAAATGTAGTTACAATTCGTAATTACCATAATAGAGACGCTTTTCCTCTTAAATTTGGCTGAACGGAATATTTACTTCAAGTTCTAAATTCAATGTAAGGGAAATAATCATAAAATAACCTTATCTTAGGGATTTACATGGTGTGCTATATTCAGGTAAGGATTGTGTACCCCTTACAGGATTATTTTAAATAATCCGAGCTCTCCTCCCTTCGACTCTCAACGCGATAAGACTGGCCCCCGGTCGTTGACCCGAAGTCTATATCCATAAGGAATAGGGTGAAGAAAATAGCCATCCCAAAAGAGAATCACCATAAAAAAGGATAAAAATAAAATAGACCAAGAATTAGATTATTCCAACATCCAATTATGAAGTTCCCCCGGTGTATCTTTTAGTTTGTAGTGTTGTTTATAGGATGTGTACTTAGGCTTCCATGTAAATGAATGAAATTTACCTCTGGTGTAAAAAGTAACTTTAAAATGTGTAATACTGTTGCTTCTAAGTAATTTTAGCCCTCCTCACTACTTACACAAATTTAAACTATGTAGAATTATTCCGGGCTAAAAATGGGAATGTACTGTATTTCCTTATAGCTACCTTACTCCTATCTTTACTCCTGGGCAGAGTTGTATCTACTTTGTGTAAATGTATGAGTGATTAGGCTTACCAAGGGGAAATATATAAAATTAATACTCAAAAATAAAGAGCGTACATGTACTCATCGCTTTTGATCACGCGAAACCTTTACCCTTGGATCCTCAGATCTGTAAAACACCGTTTGAGTCCTAAGCCTCCGTCCCTTTCGTGGCTCGATAACTTCAGCGACAGGACTATAGGCCCTGCTGGCAACAGATGTTGCTGTAGGCCGGCCCATTATATGGTGCGCTTCCAGCTGCGGAAATATTTGTGGATTTCTGAGGGTTCTTTTAGATGATTTTTCGGATGACTGTCCTTGACTAGGCTGGACAGTCTCTAATGAGTTAATTTCTGTCAGCTCCTTCCTCGAGCTTTCCTCTGGGCGTACATTTGTCTCTCTCCTGGAACCAGTGCTGCCGCTCCGTCCCGACTTATCTCTTTCGGAAATCCTTCTGAAACCCATGGGTTTGAATGGTAGGTCGGCTGATATCGGACCTAATTGCAAATTAATTAAAGACACCGAACCATTAGTTACACTATTCTCCCTTAAACACTGGCTCCTGTCTTTCTCCTGAACCCCTTTCGTTCTATAGCTATTCGCATTCTCCTCCTCTAAAGTCTGGGTTGGGCTATCTACAGCTTCCTGATTTTCCTGAGATTTATTTAAATGGTTTTGCACCGCCTCTGCAAATGATAGTTTCTTCGGACTTATCGTGGAGTCCTGGATGTTCCTCGGGCTTCTTGTCCCGGATCGATTGCTGTTATAATAAATAATGCTTCCTCCCACAATTTGTCTTTTAGGAGAGTTCCTGGGAGGCGAGTTTTCTTTGTTTGAAAAGTCTCTGCTGACTTTCTCCTTCTGCTTTTTGGCCAGACTAACCGAATCCTTGGATGACGCCAGTCTAGTTGTGGGTTCCGGTAGTAGTTCCGACTCTCCAAGTTGAGCTCGATCGAAGCGATATGGGGAGTAATCCATTTTTCTTTCAAATGGATCTTCGAAATCTTCCCCTTTGGCAGGTCTAAAAATACGAGCCTTTCCAGGTGACTCCATCCTTACTTGTGTAGAAGTAGCCCTGGGTTGTGTGGGAGACACTAGAGACGAATCAGCAGCGTTCCTAGAAACAACTTCTGCAATTCTTGGAACACCCGATCCTTCCCCGACAGTATGGGAAGTACAAAAAATCTCTTCGGAGCTATTCCGTGAATCAAACAGACTTTTACTAGGGTCACGGTACGTTGTAAATGCAGATGAGTTCCGCTGCTTCCCCGGGGAAAAATAAACGCTACTCGTACCTTCCCGTCCCGTCGATGACATAATCCGAGTTCCATCTCTGGCCACTGTGACGTCTTGTGAAATTACGGAACCAGAATTTTCCTTTGAACCAAAAGGTGACTTCGATCTTTCCTGAGAGAGTTCTTCTCTCTCGGATTGTTCTGAACTTTCAGTTGTGCCAGCACTCGAATTTCCGACAGCAGAATCTGTGGGCTGTAGTAGCTCTTCAGGAACCGGTAAAACTTGGGGATATTCATGCAGGGTTATCTCGGCTTTGCCGGGTTCAACCTCTCGTAAAACGAAATTAATACTCCTTTCATCAACATAATACTCGGAGAGTTGGGAGTGATTGTCGGGTAATGATTTATGTGGTGGTGCAGGAATGTGAAAATACTTCCCTTTCCTTCGTATATCTGAGTTTGTTCCGTGCTGAGGAATCTTCTTTGGAGACTGAATTGTCTCCATGGTATTGGGAATTGGGAGATTATCCACCTTCGAATTACTTTCTAATGTAATTAGATTTTCTTCTTGACCTCGGGGTTGATCGGTTGTAGTTTCGGGCAATGGATTAAGTTCGTGCGGGGGTGGCACATTGACTTCCATTGACCGTACCTGTTCCGTTTCTTCCTCGAAACTAATAAAATTCATCTCCTGACTTCGGCTTTCATCAGAGTTATTCCCGGGAATGGGATTCTTAACTTCGTGCGGGGGTGGCACTGCTGATGACACGCCGAACATGTCCAATAGATTCGCTTCATTGTTGACGAGTTTCTCAGCAATCAATTTCTCCTGACCTCGGGGTTGGTCCAAAGATATGACTTGTTGCTGAGATGAAAACTTCGAAGGTGAGAGGATTGGTAACAGTTCGCCCTCAATATCTGGATCTGTACCCATGCTAGGGTTCCGTTCCGATTCGTTAATCAGTAGTGGTGGTTCTATTGAAGAGAAAATTCTCTCACCTGAATTTTCGCTAGAAACCGAAATGAAGTTGGGTAGACCTTGATCAGTAACCTTTTCGTGATCTCCATCCAGTCTTGAGTCGAAGGTCATCGGAATGGACAACAATTCCGGAACACGCTCATCCTGTTGTAAATCTGAAATCCGGTTATCGGCCGGAGTATGCAAAAGAGCCTGTCTCGATTTCGATCTGGTTACGACTGGAGACCTGGTCAAATCTTTTCCCGTTGCTGGGACGGATTCCGGTTCCACCGGTCGTGAATTTCCCCTTGTCTGGGTGGTATTAGACTTCTGAGAATTTAGTTGGTCTAGGATCACCTCTCCTTGAGATCTCTCGTTAATATTTGGAACCTGCGACCTTAGTACATCCCGTAATGGGAGTTGACAAAAAGGAGAGCCATCACCTAAATCAATCGATAGGACAGTCGAGCTTCTAGCTCTGGTTCTCCGTTGAGTTCGTTCAACTTGTTCTACTTCTTGTAATTCCTCGAAGGACGTGTGTTGGGCAAAGTCCGTCAGAATTTTATGCCTAAAAACATCTTCAAATTGACCTCTCCACGACACCGGTGGTAAGAACCTTTTCAATTTATGGGAATGTACTCGGAGTAATTTATGTCGGTATCGTTGTTTACCTCTATACGCCACAGTAAATGAAGTGTCTCCGAGAGCTTCAATAGTTTCGTAAGGGCCGATCCAGTATAACTGTAGTCCTCTTCTTGTTCCATCAGAGACCCATACAAGATCTCCAACTTTGAACTCATTCGGTTTTCGGTTCTTATTGAAAGCTTTCGCTCTAGCTCTCTGAGCACGGGAAGTATTTATGTTGGCTCGAAATACTCGGTCTAATCTCGCTTCCTCTTGCTCCCCAGGCGTTCTTAATTGTCCAGACTGGATTGCAGGGGTTAGAAGATCAAGCTTAGTCTTCGGGTGAACTGCATAAACCAGACTAAACGGAGTGTATTTAGTTATGCAGTGGACATGTTGATTATGGGACTTACAGGCAGCCGTGAGCATTTCATCCCAATTATCCCTGTATTTTGACACATATTTCCGAAGATATTTCTTGATCTCACCGTTGTTCCTTTCGACATTCCCATTGGACTCTGGGTGACCTGGGGCAATGAGGATGTGTTTTACTCCGTTCTTTGCCAAAAATTCTCGGAACTCCGTTCCCGTAAAATGAGATCCATTATCCGAAACAACGTATGGGACAACATCAATTTGGTCAAAGATAAGCCGTTTTAAAATACGGCACGAATCTCGGGCTGTGTTAGTAGGGGTTGCCTCTGCCCAAGCAAATCGACTAGTATGGTCGATTGCGACAAATATGTAAAGATTTCCGGATCTTGATTTCTCGGTCAAAGGTCCTACGTAGTCGATGGCGATCCTAGAAAATACTTCCTCGGGAGGGGACACTATTTTCATAAGTCCATGTGGTTTAGTGGTCCTTGGGTTGGCAGCTTGACAAGTAACGCATCCTTGAACATATTGGAGGATATCTTCCCTCATATTATTCCAGAAGTATCTTTTCATAAGCTTCTGATACACCTTGAAAGCTCCAACGTGTCCTCCGTCCAGGGCATCATCGTGCGCCATTTTGAGGACTGGACCCCTGAGTGTGGGTGGTACAATGAGTCGATCAGTCTCACTGGTGGTGTGGTCAACCTTGTACAATAGACCGTGAATTAATGCATACCTAGCATTAAACTTGTTTGTGGAACTTCCATTACTTTCTCCATTCTTCTCCAAATCGACTATAAATTTCTTCAACTTATGGTCTTTTCGTTGATGCTCCCGGAACGCTTCTGCATTTCCGCCGAGAACAATCTGGATAATCGGATCGTCGCCGACAATTTGATGTACGTTTTGATCCGGAATGGGACTTGTAATTGAACGAATAGGGTATCTCGACAAGCAGTCTACATGGGGAATTTTAGATCCAGGAACATAAATTATTTCCTTTTCTTGCTGAGCCATTTTCAACTGCATCCGCGCCACTCTAGAATGCGGATCCTTCAGATTCTCCAGACAAGTCAAGGCTTTATGGTCGGTATGAAGTTGGATTCTCCGGCCATATATATAAGGGCGGAATAGCTCAAATCCAAATATACAGGCGAGGGCTTCCCTCTCTCCAGTAGTATATTTTTGTTCGGCTGGCTTCATCAATCTGGAAGCAAACGCTATTGGTCTCCAAGTCTTCCCATCTCTAGACTGCTCGCAGGCAGCCCCGATTTGATAATTACTGGCATCTGTGACTACTCTGATAGTAGCCTCTGGATCGAAATAATCCAGCACGGGTGCTGTGGTCATAGCCTTCTTTAGCTTACTAAATGCCTCTTCTTCATTAGGGCCCCATTCAAACTTAACGTCCTTCTTTGCCAAATGATGAAGCGGACGAGCCATGTCTGCAAATCCTCGAACAAAATTACGATAGTAGTTGCAGAATCCCAAAAATGATTGAACTTCTTTTAGGTTCTTCGGGCTAGGGAATTTACGGACCGCTTCGATTTTCTCGGGGTCTGGTCCTGATCCCTCCCCACTAATGACGTGTCCTAGGAAATGCAATTCATTGAATCCAAAATGGCATTTTGATAATTTAAAAGTGAGACTGAAATATTGTGCCCTTTGTAGAATCATCTCGAGACGACTGAGCAGGGTGTCGAAATCCGGGGCAAATATGAGCAAATCATCTATGTAAACCAGAGCGATGCTGTACTTCAGATTTCCTAATATAGTGTCCATCATTGTCTGGTACTCAGCCGGAGAGTTTTTATAGCCAAAGGGTAGTCTGTTATAACAGAATTTGCCTCTATGCGTAGAGAAGGCCGTCTTGAGCTTACTTTCAGGAGACAATAACATCTGTAAAAAAACCTTGCAAAGCGTCCAATGTTATAAACCATACTGAACCAGAAAGATGGTCCAAACAGTCATCTATCCGGGGAATTGGGTAGGTGTTTTGTTGGACCTTATCATTGAGTTCCCTCAGGTCTACGCAAACTCGGTGTTGAATATTCCCCTGATCATCCTTCTTCTTCGGTACAACGATGACAGGAGAGTTGTATGGTGATACACACGGTTCTATAACCCCCAGCTTCAGGTTGCGTTCTACATGTTCATCTAAAATTTGCTTCTCAGCGTGGGCCAATCTATAGGAGTATTTATGGAAGGGCTTACTATCTCCGGTGTCGATGACGACTGGTGGGTAATTGACCACTCCAAGTTCGTCATCTGACCTGGCGAAATTACTGGAATACTTATTAATTACATTCAAAAGCCTCTGTTTTTGATCCACATCTAAATTCGGTCCCATCTTGATCTCGTCCATGTTGAACGGTGTCTTCTGGGTTGAATTGATATATTCGGGGGGTACCCAATCATTCCGTGGGTCATCATAGTGAATTAAATTTGAACCATCGAATGGCTCGTAGTGTCCAATATACCTGATAGCCGGCATTGACACACTAGACTTGGTTGGGTTGAGAATTGCTGTCTGTGCACGTCCATTCTTCAGTTTCAGAATCGTATTTCCGAAAAGGACTCCTTTCTGCTGATGAGGGTTAGCTATTACCATGATGTCCCCCGAAGCTTTTGAATTTCGGGAATATACCGTGACTTGCCTCCATGACATTGCAGGAATTTCATACGGGCATTTAGTAAAAAGAGATGATGAAATCTTTCTGATGTCTTGTGGGAGTTTTTCCCTGTACATTGGGATTCCTTTACTACTGACGGATTTCCCATCGGAGTAGTCACTCGTATGTGACTTGGTCGATACTATGGATTCCATGAGAGAGTGTCTGGATTCATCGGCCTCGGTAAAGGGCGATTTTTTACTTACAGTGCTCTGACAGGAATGGACCTCCAATTCTTCCTCTAATGAGTTTTGAGAATTGAGTCTCGTGGTAATGTCCTTTTTTCTGGGCTTAGGTTCTCCATGCTTCATCTGTTCTACGATCCGAGATGAATTTAGGGTTGACCTAGAAGACTCCGTTAAAGGTCCGTCGAGATCTCTACAGCTCCAATCGCTGTTAGTCGATTGCTCGTAATCCTCAGAATCTTCTTGCTTGCATTGGTCCTTAGGTAGACGTTGTCTGCCTTGATAGATGATACTCTTCTTGACTGCATCCATCAGAATCCCAAAACGGTGGTTGAAGTTATGACCGAGGAGCATTAAAGAGTCCATATCTTCAATAATACAGAATCTATAATTATGCGGTGTCGGAAATTCTTCATCAACGTGAAAAAATAGGATGGCTGATCTACTGTATGTTCCTCCAGAGCCTGGTAAAATCATCCCAAACGGTCTGGGTTCGTGGTGAATTACTTGAATACTTCGAGGACAGAACTTCTGGAGATAGAATACCGCAGCTGCCGACATCGTAGACATAGCCGCGCCTGAGTCCACCACTACCCTCATCTTAACTGGATAGGAGGCAATTTTGAGGCAATATATGTCTTGGTTAGTGCGGTACGTTTGATTCCATAACCTGAGGAATTCTTGACCCATCTTCTGCTCGTGGAAGGTAAATTCTTCTACACTTTCTGCGCTTGGATTTACTTCATTTGTTGTTGATACTGACTTGGTCATAGATCGCAAAGTCATACGTTTTCTTGACTGATGTTGAATTATAATCTTCTGGGGTTTCTCTTCATCGAGTATAGGTACTTTGACTACTGAAGACTTTCGGGGGATATCTTCTTTAGTCTTGGCCTTTTTCTTGACATTCTCCGGGATCTCTTTAGGTACCCTCCTTGTTGGAGTAGGTATCCGACTACAAACTTCAATTGGTTTAGGAGAATTTTGACTCTTCCTTGGAGTATCTCGGAACTTGATTTCGGTTTGTAGACTCAAGTCCAAAGTCTTCGGAGGGTTGATCGGAGATATTTTGCGTTGAGGCTGCTCAGTCTGGACGTCCCCTAACGCCAGACTCAACAGTTTCCCGCGTTATTCTGCGTCTGTTGAGGTTGTTGATCTTGAAGTCCCTGGGTTGACTGAACAGTAACTGTCTGCGGGACCCATATGACCTGTTGATTTGGTTGTTGTTGAGAATTTGGAGGATACTGGGATTGACCCTGGAAATTCGTCTGCTGAGAATTCCTTGGAACCATGGGTTGGTTCTTCCATGCAGGTGGGCGATTCTGGCGAGTGACATAATTACGATTTTCGTTATGCTGGTTCTGAAATCCAAATTGTTGTTGTTCATGGCCGATGGTTTGTACGTTCGATGTCTGATGGAACTGTTGTGAGCTGGTCTGTGGATTTTGATGAACCAACTGATGACCACGGAATTGGTTCTGTGGTGCAAAGGACTGCGGTCCCTGACGTACATCAAAATTAGTTCTACCCGAAGGGAAATTATTATTAATGTTGTTACCCCTTGGGAATCCTTTCCGTGGACGATCCTCAAACAGCGCATCTAGCCGGGCCAAATTCCCATTCGCTACGTCCCTACGCATATCTGCACAATGTTTCATACCATGGTTGGTCCTGAGGCAATAATCGCACTGGATACCGGTGGTGAGCGTTCGAATAGAATTCTCCTGCAGCTGAGGTGCCTGAGCAACTGAAGATGCCACTGTAAACCTCTGATTGGAATTGTACTCAGGGTCATTAAACAATCCCTCCAGGTTGATGGTCAGGTCCTCTGTTGTTTTCGCCGATGTGCATGCGATGGCCGCAAATTTTGGAGGAATCTTCTTCCGGGCTTCTCCGATGATTTCCTCTTCGGTCATCCTTGGGTCCAGCTCGAGACATAAACGGGTGAGATCTGTTACAAAAGTTTCGGCATCGACATTAGGTTTTAATTTAAAATTTTCTAATGCCGCCTTTCTTTTGGCCTTCTGTTTGGAATGATCAAATTTTGCCATCAGACTGTTGGCCACCCATTCCCAAATATGTTCGTTAGTTTTAGACCTTTCGGTAATAAATAACCTAACCCTAGGAAATTGGGAAGCATACCAGCCCTTAACAGACTTGTCCGAGGATTCCATAAACATCCTTCGCATGTCCTCTACTATGGAATCGAAATTAATTGTGAATTTTACCCGTAACCTTTCGACGTTCGTGACATAGCATCTGGGCTCCTCTTCACTGAAGTAGTGACCAACTTCCGATCGGAACTTTTCCAACCTGCGGTACTCTTCATTAGTATTCTTCGGGTCTGGGGTGTTAAGCCAATGAGGAATATAAAGGTTCCCTGGATTACTTGACAATAATGATCCCGGAAATAGAGTACTAGGGATTCCTCCCCACGGCTGTCCTCCAATTCCGCCTGCACCCGATGGGCTACATTTCGGAATTGTAGAAGGATCTTGTCCAACGTCTGTAACAAGAGGAGTGTTTCCACTTAAATTAACATTACCCGCAGAGGGATCTACAGTTTCGTCACCGGATCCGGACATCTTAGGTAGAGACAGATAAAGCAGGTAGGCACTAACTCCAATACACTATGTACATACACTATTAGCAAATACTTACATACAGACTAGCATACATAGGTACAACTTTTACACGAAATTATTAAAATTTAGACAAATTAATGAATTCAGAGATTGTAGCACAGTATTTAAATACTTGACGGACAGATTAATATTATTTAAAATTGTCTTACGAATCCTTGGGCTTATTCAGGGACGGACCTGTCCAGCATATGGAGAAATCACGGGAGATCCTGAAGGTCGTATCCAAGGACACGTAAGTTGGCCCTTATCTCGGCAGTCCTCTGATTCTGAGCTGTGCTGGCAATTGACTCTGAACTTTTCAAAAATGATTATATTCGAAAAGAAATAAGTTTTTAAAAACTTGACCAAGGGTTTCCTCTCCTTTTCCTCCTTTCCAGCTTCCTCGGATCGGGGTTGGATCCAAAAAACTCCAGACTGAAGGAGTAGTGCTAGTCATTCCAGGCTATGGCTGACCGCACCCTAAAAAGGGTTAACCCTAAACTTTGAAACACTTAAAATTATTTCCCAAAAAGGGAATAAAAATTCAATTAAATTTAGGCACATCGCTTGCTGTGAGGTACGGAAAAACGAAAACCCGCACTTCCACCACTTGTGAGAACCTTAAGTCTCAAAACTATGATTCTAAACTAAAAACTATAATATATAAAATATATGATAAGAGATGAGGTTAAGAGACGTCCGTTCGGTTCTAGTGCCAAGAGAAGAGTCCCATCTCCTTTATTCAATTTAACAAATAACCGCTTCCACACTTTGCGTCTGCGCACTAATCTTACTCTTAGATTACACCTAAATTATATACTGCTTATTTACTAACCTTACAAGAGGAAAAAATAAAGTGAGACTTGGAAGGTACAGACTACGGTAGCGTTGAGTGGAAAAGTGAAAGGGCACTTAATATTTCGGCACACTTTTAAAGCGTCTTTGCCTTTTATTCACGCATGGCAGCAGCGACCTTCACCAACTTCACGTTGGACACTTCAGTTCGTGCTACTCCATTTGACTGTGAGTTGGCTGGTGCATGTTACGGAAACATTGAGATCTAGAAGTAGGGCTTCTAATAGGGACATTTTTTTTGTCCTGTAGAAAATTCCGTCCCGTCCCGAAATCCTCGGGACAAAAATGTGAGTCCCCATTCCGTCCCAAAATTACATGGGAACAAAATGTTGTCCCGAAACTGTCCCGATCCCGTCCCGACCAGAAGTCCTACAAGAAGTGAAAGAACATTTAATGTTTCGGGACATTTTTAAAGCGTCCATGACTTGTATTCACGCATGGCAGCAGCAAACTTCCCCTTCCCCAACGCCTGAGTTTTACTTTCCCGGCAAATAAACTACCTACCACTAGCCTACATTGGCTTGGTGGTAGGGAATGGTGGTAGGGTAAGCTGGTAGGGTATGGTAGTTAGGTATGGTGGTATGAAATGGCGTTACGGTATGTTTGTAGGGTAAGGTGGTAGATGGTGGTAATAACATAATAGCATAATGGAATGAGAGCTGGCCAATTAAGGACAGGTGTGTTACGCACGCCTCTTGTATCTCCGATTGGCTTATACTTCCAACCATAGAGTGACTGTCAACCATAGGTTGCTTGACAACCATAGATTGACACTTTAACCGTAAGGAGGTCGACAGTAGTAAAGGGATTCCTTCCAACGCATGTCATTCCAATGCTAAAATGGAATTTGCACAGATATTTCACATCATACAAGCTGCATAAAATGTCAAAATAAGAATTAATACTAGTAAAAAGTATTTTGAGCCAAATACTTTTTTTGAAATACAATTCACATGTCAGTGAGAGTAAGTAAAATAACAAATATTTTGTACTTACTGGTCCTCAAAATACTAAGTACAAAATACTTGCTCACTGCTCTCCAACATTGAAATACAAAATACTTTGTGGTCTGAAAATACGTATTTGAAAATACTGCATAGCTCTGACAGAAAGTGGGAAGTAAAGCTTGTGTCGTCTATAGTCGGATCTGTCTTTTACGCTACGTTGTTTTTCCCATGAACCGGTAGATGTCGCATGAACTCGTACATGCATAATTCAAATACATGCAGACTGAATGATGCAATACGTGTGAATTTAATTGCTCGTTAAATCTACACGAAACCAATAGTGCAAATAAAGGTATATGAATGCGTCGGTAGATGAGAAATTTTTTAAGCGCTCCTGTATGTGTAAGCCTTTTAATGTGCTTTAGTTAACGCTCGCTTGAGGGTATGTATATAAGTGTTTTAATCGAATGTAGTAAGTGCAATTAATACTTCGTGCTGTTATACCACATCGTGGCATTTCGCCTCTTAGTGACTCAGCACTACGTGCTGATCACATGATGCATGACAAATGCCCATACGAATACATATGTACAGAAACTGGGAATCAAAATTGCACCATCTATGGTCTGACAGAATTCGACTGATACATTTACAGCGAAACATAATTTAGGACCGAGTTTTACTTTCCCGGCCGCAAAACTACCTACCACCAAAACCTACCACTAACCTTCATTGGCTTGGTGGTAAGGTTATGGTGGTGGGGTATGGTGGTAGGTTTTGGTAGTAGGTTGGTGGTAGGTTGATGGAAATAACATATGTATTATAGTGTTTCTTTATGGGGTGGTAGGTTGGTGGTAGGTAGTTTTGTGGCTGGGAAAGTAAAACTCAGACCAATTTAGTGTATGCATACTGATTACGATAATACCCGGGAAATTGAATTAACGAATGTAGATAACGAATGCAGGAAATAGTTCTTTACATAGTTCTAAGACAGCGGTAAGAAATATGCTCCCCGACGTTGTCATTGAACGCGTTTACATTTGATTCTTACACTATCAACTCCTTGAAATTAGTACTATGTAAAGATGATTATAACAAGGGTTGTGTGTAGGTAGATGAGTTTATCGACAAACGTAAAGCCCACCGGTATGTACAACCGTTTTAATATCCAATATTAAACGCACACTGGTATGTACATATGTATATAAACGTTAGGGCACGGCATATAGACGTTGTAAGCAAACACTACGACATCCGCAATAGGGCCTTTCAGTTTCACTTCACCCCTACAATGTAAGTTAGAAAATTCTTGCTTCTGGTGGGATCTTTTTGCAACAAAAAATTACCATGTCTCCAATGCAATTTTGGGAGCTGTTAGGACTTCGGTCCAATGTCCAAACCCGTTCTAAAGTTCGTGCCAGTTCAACCGGGTTCGGCCTCTAGATGTTGCTACATTTTAATGGTCGATAATGTATAAAAACAATAATGTGTAATAACAATAATGAATTGTAACGGTTCCCGGGTATGCTGAGATTTTGCTTGTTAATTTCCATGAGAAATGACAATTTTACGGATTACTGGCAAAAATATTCTGTTCGTCGTGAGTCACTTGGATGACTTCAGGGAATAATTTGAAGGTATTGTCACTATAATGGGTGTCTATACTACGGAAAATTTCATACGGGGACTTTTTTCCAATCATGTGTCGCATTGTCGCATGTAAAATGTGCCAAAAAACCTTTGTCTCCAATTAACTCAAATAAAAGATGTCACATCGATTTGTCACCCATGTCAATTTTTGACAACTTTCAACAATTATTATTGTCCAATTTTGTCTCTGCCCGGGAGGAAGGTGTTGTCTTTGAATATATTTTATTGAATAAAATTCCATTTGCAATAATATATTCAAAGACTGTGTTCACAATCAAATCATGTACATATATACGCGTGTATAAAAATAATTGTAAAATAAGTTTTGCCATAATTTACAAGATGTATCTGTTAATGTTAAAAAAATCAGCATTTTGCTAGATAGGAAATGTTCAGAAAATTAATGCTGTCAAGCATAGGAAATGTTCACAAAGGTAACATTGTCCAGTATACGAAGTATATTAAGTGCCCTTTAGGTTTTTTCACTCAACGCTTCAGTAACCTGTACCTTCGAAGACTCACTTTACTTTTCCTGTGGAACAATTTGTACACCTATTCATCGTCCCTATTGAACACTGGGTGTTTCAATTTCAATGCTACTTTTCAATTGTTTAGGTAGCCCAACAAAATCAATGGAATGACTAAAAACAGGATCCCTCTGAACACTGAAGCTCTTCTACAACCCCAAGCAGAGGTGTCCATTTGAAATCACCTTCGTTCATCCTTGAGAAGGGGAACCGTGGGCAATTACCCGTTCCTTTATTGTTCAGTAAAATGAAGCCTTTTGAATATTTACCCTTCCTTCGCCCTTCCTTCATTCAAATCCTACTATTAACCCTTCCTTCAGCCTTCAAAATTATTTAAATGCCCTTTATGCGTTACCTTCCTTCCATGTTCATTCGACACAAGTCACAAAATCAGAGCTCTAAAATTCAAACTGCTTACCGCTGAAAAACTAATAATTAGTTTACAATTAATTGCAATTATTGCAAAGTATCAGTATTACTTAATGTTCAGTGAAGGGAATAGAATGCTTACATGCTCCGGGTATGACATTGACATTGTGAGATACATTTTTCTAGAATAACAGTAAGCAGATTCGCCAGAAAAATGTTGTTCAGTTGAGTAACGGTGTACTTACGTACATGAACCTTAGCTACGGAAGGATTATGCCTAAAATATGGTAGATGGGATTACAAGTTCCAACGGCGTTCAAAGGCTGTAAAATTAACATTTTCCTTCACATTCCATTATTTCTGCAAAGATCAGAGGTCATCGTTCAGCCTTCGTTTCCTTTCCAGCCTTCCTTCCACTCCCTTCATAATTGCCAAAGCTAACGCTTAATTCGTTCAAAGAAGCCTTCTTTGAAGGAAATCCTTCAAAGGATGGACACCTCTGACCCCAAGTCACCATGTAGCTCGATGTAAGTTTCTATTCCGTCTTCCAGGTTATCAAATTTCATTGAAAAATCTGATCCTTCAATTCATCATTCAACCGTGTGTATACTTTCGTAATTATACGCTCACTGAGTATGTATGTATGTAAACGTTTAGGGCATTGTACTTGTACCGTGGTCGGATATATTCCCTCGGGAGATATTCCCTCCGGAGACAACCCCTCTGACATAATCCCTCCAAATGTGGAGATAATCCCTCTGTTTGAAACAACAGAATCATTTTCCATATCAACGCTTTGTCGTCAATAAATACAATCAACGCTGGATTAATAATTTTATTACATTTAGTTCGATTATAAACTACAGTTAATATCGCAAAAAGCAGTAGCTTTTATTTAGGTTCAGGGCTTAGTTTTAGGGTCAGGTTTACAGTTCCGGAGGAATCAAACGGGAAAGGAAATTAAAGCATTTGCAATTTACAGCGATTTATTTGTACATAATGTGCTATCAATATCACAAACAATTAATTTTAAAGTAGTCGTATAAAAACATTGAAGCATGATAAATGAGTCAGCCAATCGTAGAACTCTCACTCCTGAAGAAAGTCGTGAAGTCAATGCTGAATAGCTTCGAGGAATTCCGAATGGTTTGTCTCACTTTGAAACAGCAAGTAGGAAAAACAAGTACAATGTTTTCGAATACAATCGAGAACAGGTGGAAGGTTACTACTGGCTGACTGAGTCTCATTCATTTTGAACTATATAGCATTGCAGTTTATTTACTTAAGCAAGTCAATGTAATTAGCGAAATAAGAATACCCGTAGTTTCTTATTGTTTATGTTATGATTTGGGTGCAACGAATTAGGAATCGCAGTTACTATAGCAACTGCAATGCAAGTTGCAGTGACTCTTGCTGTCGTACAACCAACCCATGCGACCGAGGGATAATCTCCAACGGCAGGAGGGAATACATCCGGAGGGATTATCACCGGAGGGATTATGTGCGGAGGGGAAATGTCCGAGGGCTTATGTCCATACTCCATATTCCGCCCCGAAACACTCGGAACTAAAATATTTGTCTCGATCCTGTCCCGAAATAACGCGGGGACAATACTTGTGTCCCAAAACTCTTCCGTCCCAAAGCCGCCGTCATATCATTATCAGAAGTCCTATTCCGAATCACAGTGAGCCTTTTCTCCTCGTAGTCCATGTAAGTAGGTTTACTTTAGCCTGCACTCTTAAAGAATAAATTACCACTCCCTTGAATTGGGGATTTGTTCGAAATTTTTTTAAATTAGAAATTTGTTTAAAAAAGAACAAAAATTGGACACACTAATGTGAAATGAATAAAGAAGCCGAAATTGCCTGGATTATTATTAGCTACCCTAATTATTTATTTACAAAAAGACATCTCCGCCGGAAATTATGTCAACAACGCCAGCTAGTAAGTAAGTAAACGTCAAAAACTACAAACATGTGCTAATACTTACAATTAGACAAATTATGTCCGGGAATTTATTTACAAACTTTCCAATGAGTAACCTGCAGGTGTACGAGAAAATTTATTATAAGTTACGCGTCACATCTATGGAAAAATGCCTACCTTTATACTTTCTAGACATGGGTATTTTCAGTCCGCATTGACTATTTTCCCTAGTCCGCAGCAGTATTTTGGAGAACCCGACTAGATTTTCATCCTTGCCACAATTTTAGTTTTTAAAACAATAATTATTGTTAATTATAATCTTTAATTATTAAAGACCTTTTGAATGAGATATTATTGACCGAGTTGGGATATCCAAGTCAAAATGTACTGAAGCTTTTAGAATTTCACAATTGCTCTCAAAAACTGCATTTAAAAAATGTGAAGAGCAACGAACATAATTTGACGTAGCGTGAAAAGCTGCTCCTGTCAAAAGTGTAAAACCTGTCCCTACTAGTCGCGTAAGCTCTCCCCATATCAGTAGCCAAAATGCTCTGCATATCAGTAACGCAAAATGCCCTCCCTATTAGTAGAGCAAAATGTTCTCCATATCAAATGCGTAGAATTAGTGTTTCCTTTGACCTAAATAAGTAAATATCCGTGCAATGCAGCTTTCTAATTGCCAATGTTTGGGAAAGAGTAGGTAGCCAAAAATGCCTATTTGCACTTCGAGTATGTAAAACAGGCGTGCTAAAATAGACCTAAATATGTGCAGGCGATGAGTTTTTTAAAGTGGATATAGGATATCGCATATGCAAAATGATTTGAGCATCCTTGCTCAATACCATGGTTATTTTAGGTGACCGGCGGAATCTTACTATTAATGTCTTTCTGGCAAAAATATTTTGAATTAAAAAGCCACAATTTAAACATGTTCCTTACTCAATCATTGTCAATCGTGGGCAATGTACTGGAATTGTAAACTTTTAGAAACTCACACAACATGCGTGTCCACTTTATTTCAGATTCTTGTCAAAAGTATTTACGGTCAATATTCTAAGGAAGGTTGATTGTACATGTGAAGTTAAATCGGAGAATTGATGAGAATCGTGAAAATTAATGGGCAAATTAGTGACCCCCGTTTGAAAGAAACTTTATTGGATTTTCATCTGCAGTCGCGTCAAAATCAGTCATATATTGAAAGTAATACATTAAATAAAAGCGGAAATAGCAGCTGTTTTAAAATAAGCAAAGAATATTTAATACAAGATTAAATTCGTGAACTAAAGGTAATTGTACTATTTATCTGTTGTAATCTACATTTCAACTATAAAGTGTGTCATTCATTAACATGTTCAACTTTCCAGAGTCTTTGTGCGTGTACCACATGTGACCAAAGAATCGATTAGTAGGTTTCGAAAGGCACATGAAGACTGAAAGTATCAATGCGCATAATGTTCCCACAACCGTGTGCACAACGAGCAGAATTGTCTTTAAAAATGCACCAGGAAAATCCGTTTCTTCATCAGGACTAATAAGTGGAATGGGAACGGCAATCGCGTAGGTTCTTACAGTAGGAAACCTGGAATTTTTATCCATCGATTTTAAATGGAACATGAGAAACAAATGTACGGCAACATCTACAATGATCCACGGAATGATAACTGCAATTGCTGGTTCCAGTGTAAATCCTGATGTGGACGTCCTTTAAGGCTACTGGGGATCCCGGAACGAAGATAGATGACAAAAGGCAGACGCTCCAGCAGATTCTTGTTACACTTCCGGCCAAGAAATGGAAGAAAATTGTAAAAAGGCGCATCCCCCTGTCGAATATTCTCACGGAACTCCCAAAAAAGGCCACCAGAAATGCAAGAATGGACAAGTAACCCGAGATCCAGTGCAAGTAGCCCACCTTGTTCTTGCTAAACCCGAAATAAAGACGACCCAACAACGCTGCAAACCAACCACTCAAAAGGCCGGCGAATCCTGTGCAAGCAGCTGCAGCGTGGACTCCATGCCATACGTGGACATTGACGTATCGATGTCTCATGAAGGTCTCTTTGTAATAGCGGGATATGAGTGTGGCGAGGGGTATGATGGCCATAGCAGTCCAGACCATAGCGATCCCATGAGTGGTTCGAGAGCCCCAAATATTTTTACCAATCTCACTGGCACAAGCCATGCCCAATGATCTTGTGCGGTTTCTCGCCGCTTGACATCCTGCGCAGCCTCCTTTACCAGCAGGATTTTCGGGAATGTAATCAACGTATTCGGGTCCGTGTCGTCGATAAGCTTTAGGTGAGCACGTATATTCTTTTTCATGTGTTACCCAAGCCCATGGAGTTGCCGGATAGTCTATTCGACAACGTCCATAAAAACTTTTGTTCGTCACCCTAAGGTCCCGTATATTTTTAAAGCAGAGCGTTTCTGTGAGCACAGGATTGTTCCTGTCATTACCATTGGTTAACAACGCATTGCGATAGTATTCTGTTACCCATCGTCGTGAGGAATTTACATGTGTGTTGCAAGTAACGCTTGATGAAGCTCTGGGTGGGTCAGGATCATATCCTCCGTAAGTAAAATTTTGTACGCCAAGCTTATTTAGAGGTGCGGTGAAAATTGGGGCTCTTTGATTACAAATACCGGCGACGGTCCGCTGTCTGTTTCCAAAGAATCGAAACTCCAAAGTCTCTTTGTCGTTAATCATTGCGCACTCGGGGAAATCAGTTCGAAACGTAAACCGAAATTCCTTAAGATCTTTTCCAACCCAAGCTACAGCATTTGAAAGCGATGTGGCAGTATCTGCTGCATAATAACACGGCGCCAAATGTTTTTTGGGAAAACCCTGACCTCCTAAGTTTTCCTTACAACCAGTGGCGAATCGAGTTGTGACTATTTCTCCTGGTACAAAATGAGTGACATTTATTGGAACAAAAGATTGTACAACGAACGTGTCAAGACCATCCCGAACATTGACTTGAACACTTAGCCAGCCAAGGAGAGTATTTCCCTCGTCAGAATTGTCCTTGACGTCTGTAGACTTGTAAACAATGTAGTTTGGAATCCAGGTGTTTTTATCAGTTTCGGCACCATCAAAACACCCTGCAAGTAATAAAATGCAACTCAACGACTCCACAAATTGAAGAATGTGACTACGGGAAAAAATTCCCTTAAGGGAATGTAGGAATATGTGAAACCATCATCTGAATTGGGCTTAGCGTAACTTTTTAAGTCCTGATTTTAAATAGTGCTAGAAAATTTCATCACATACCCTGGTTTACAGCGGTTGTTTTAGACAAAGCGTGTTTATGATATTCTTCAGAACCTTGTCCTATACTCATTTTCATCCCGGTCACATGATCTCCTATACATAGTTGGATGTCGTATGTGCAAGGAAACATGGGCAAATTAAAGTACAGTAGAACGATGGAAAGAAGACACTGCAAGCTGGAATTACCCATCTTCCTTTGAACTTGTCACATTGGCTTTCAAAAGAGGTTTCCAAATAATTAATGGGAATGTATCTCAAACTCCCAAAATGGCAAACTTCGTTAACAACCTTTAATGCTCGCAATTGAGAGTGAAAACGAAGAGGAGATTCCTTAGAGCAGCGTAATAACATGCGTCGTTAATGGTTGTCGAAACATTGAAGACTGGAGCCTCTTCTATACTTTCATCAATATTTCCGTTTGTGTTTCTCAGCTCTCATTCTTGATGTTTTTTCATTGGTTGGATAATTTTTTACTGAAAAAATACTTAATATAATATTAATAATAATTATTTTCATCTCAACTCAACGAATCAGTATCCATGGGAATTATAAGGATATTTTTACAAGCGATTTAATTAGAAGCGGTTGAGTTGAGATGATGATGAAATCATTTGCTGTCGTTTGATTAGACAGTCAAATCTCACTTTTCCCCATGCCATGGTCACATCTGTGTTACAAGATGGGAGGATTCACCTGCACTATCAAACAAGGATGGGAAATCGGAAAAATAAGAATTTCAATTCGAATTAAAATATTCAAGGGGAAAAATTCCGATTTAAAATACATATAGTATATTATTATAGAATACTGAAAAGTATAGATTCTAATACGGATTTAAATATCGTCGAGTATTCGCTCATTATGAATTCCGACTCGAATATTTATTTGAACACTTCTAGTGTTCAAATACAAAGAAAACTAAGAAAAAAATTAAGAAAAACGCTCAACCGTACAAACATGATATCATCAATGTTTTGGGAAGCAGTTTCCCCCGCAGGTCATTAAGTGTCAATTTAAGAGCTGAAAAAACACGTTCAACTGATACTTGCATGCTGCACTCCAACATTACTAGTTTTCTTTCAGCCCATTTTTAGTTACAAAAATCTTTAGTATCAACGATTTTAATTACTTGAGTAATTAACTTGTAGGACAAACAATAGTTTTGAGCACAACCATTAAAAGCCTATGACAAGTGCTCATAATTCGACTCTATTTTATGTAGAATGCGGAAGTATGTTCATTTCGGATGAAGAAAACATTCGAAAATGCTCTTTGATTAGCTTCATGTTGTAAGCAAAAAATTGTGAAAATTTTAAATTTATATTTATAAGCATGTACACTTGATGAAGTAAGAATGTGCCATTGAAATTGAAAACAATACTTTATTTTAATCGGAATTCAATAAAAAACTAGTAAAAAGCCCTGCTCCCCAGGGACATTTGCTTGCCGTCTTGGTTTGTTGTAACATTTGATTTTGATTTATTGTCAGTAATGCATACGCATAACAATAAATATTATAAAAATAACATTAAAACCTGAGTGATAATAGTTTAGATGGATAGCAGAATAAAAGCTAATTATAATGATAAAAATCGATGAACACGTGAAGAAATCATGGTTGAGCTTCCTAGGGAACTTCCCACTAAGGCCCTGCGCATGTCCCATTTTTGATCCCTAGACCGCGGCTGGGAGCTGGTCCCGCATACATTTTGACAAAATCAGTAAATTTAACGATTGAAAACTTTCTTAGAACAATATTTGTTGTAAATGTTTCATTTCTGTCATCAAGTATTTTGCTTTGATCCTCACTCAGTGTCGACAATTTTTGCTTTAACTTTCCTTCTATATGTAGCTCTGCAAAGTTTATAATATTTCGGGCTGCACACAATTAACTGTATAAGTACCATTCTATTCACACTGTAGTTCCCCCTGATCCTCAGTTTTGTCGCCATATACTTTTACACTGTATTGAGAAGTGACTAAAAAACGCTACACAGAGTTGACCATGAGTAAAAACGGTTTTGATCACCAAATGCCTACTTTCCTATAAAACAAACGGGTATTCGCCCTCATTTGAAATTAGTGTAACTTGGGGAAGAAACATGGTATCCCCTTTCGCCCTTCCTGTTAAAACCTGAGCGAATATAAGATTCTCCTTGAGTGGATCAAGCTACCGTCTGCGTTGGTAGATAACCCCCATTTCCCAATAACAACACTAACACAGTATAACGGATTGATCCGCTAGTATTAAAATTCTATTGCCGAAATGATTTTTTTATCGAATATTTTAAAAATAATGATGCTTGCTTCTGAAATACAATCTCGTATGATTACAATCTAATATTACACGACTTCTGTAAATACACAATTACTTGTGTGGGTTCCTTCACCTTTCTGCAGTTTCATTTACAATGATCGTAATATTTATTTTTGATTTCTCGAAAGTGTAACATACAGTTGAACATGTAAAAACATTGGCTGTATCCAAACTTGGTCCTTGAGAATTTTTAATCGTCACAACAAAGCTTACGTCAAATTATAGAATTAATAACAAAGCCCAAAGTAAATAATTACTATATAATTTAACGTATTGTGACGATTAAAATTCTCAAGGACAAAGTTTGCATACAGTTGATGTTTATTTATCGAAGCCAATGTTTTTACATGGTCAACTGTATGTTGCATTTTCGAGAAATCAAAAATAAATATTAAGATCATTGTAAATGACACTGGAGGAAGGTGAAGGAACCTACACAAATAATTGTGTATTTAAAGAAGTTGTGTAATATAGATTATAATCATATGAAATTGTATTTCAGAAGCAAACATTATTTAAAAAATATTCGAAACAAAAAATAGAATTTTAATACCAGCGGATCAATCCGTTGTACTGTGTTGGTGTTGTTATTGGGAAATTGGGAAATGGGGGTTATCTACCGATGCAGTCAGTGACTTGATCCGCTGAAAGAGTATCATATTCGCAAAGATTTTAACATGATGGGCGAAAGGAAATACCATGCGTCTTCCTTAAATTACACTAATTTCAAATGAGGGTGAATACCCATTTGTTTTATAGGAAAGTAGGCACTAGGTTATCAAAACCGTTTTTATTCATGGTCAACTCTATGTAGTATTTTTTAGAGCCGCTTCTCAATACAGTGTAAAAGTAGTTGATAGAAGGAAAGTTAAAGTAAAAATTGTCGTCACTGAGCATCAAGGCAAAATACTTACCACAAATATTGTTTTAAGGAAGTTTTTAATCGTTAAATTTACTGATTTGTAAAAGTGGGACCAACTCCCAGCAGCGGTCTAGATATCAAACATGGGACATGCGCAGGACCGTAGTGTGAATTTCCCCACTGCGTTCAACCATAATTTTTTCATGTGTTTATCGATTTTCAGCATTATTCTGTTATCTATCTAGACTATTATCATGCAGGTTTTAATTTGCTACAACAAACCAAGACGTCAAGCAAATGTCCCTGCGGAGCAGGGCTTTAACTAGTTTATACAGATAATGGCTCTACCTCTTTGTACACTAAAGGAAATGTTTACCGTCTAGCAAACCCCGAACCATGGAACTCCTGTAACTTAAGCGAAGAGCAGGTTTGCAAACATGCTTATATTATGTTATGATTGATGATTGTTTGATGTTATGCTTAATTTGAAAATGAAGTTTCCTTAAGGGATTTAACATTGGAAAATTTAGGTTGGACAGGGGGGACCCTTTGCTCACGAATTGGAATTTAAAATTTCTGCGCGAATTCCCGCGCAAACCAGGGCGAGATGGCCCAAACTTTTGGTCTCGCTGGGACATTGGGCCAGGTACCTAAGCTCCCACAAAATTTCATTTCGATCCCGAGTGGGCATGGAGCGAGGGTTACTTGTTAGCACAAGTTGCTGCTCTATATGAAAAATACGAATGCAATACTAGTCGCAATTTTCACGGGTTATTTAATATTTTGATAATTGTCAACAACACTTCCATCATCCTTCCTGTACGGCTACTTGGGGTTGTAAAAGATCTTCAGAGTAGTTCTGTTCCTAGTATGTTTTACTCAACGTTTCCAACGTAGTACTAGGAGACATCGAAAGGATGAAAACGAGGCATCGGACCGATGTGAAGAATGCATCGGACCGATGTGAAGAATGCATCGGACCGATGTGAAGGATGTATCGTACCGATGTAAAGTATGCATTCGGACCTACGTAAGGGACACATTGGACCGATGTAAAGTATGCATTCGGGCCTACGTAAGGGAGACATTGGACCGATGTAAAGTATGCATTCGGACCCATGTAAGGGAGACATCGGACCTACGTAAGGGATACATCAGACCCATGTAAGGGATACATCGGACCCATGTAATGGAGACATCGGACCTACATAAGGGAGACATCGGACCCATGTAAGGGAGACATCGGACCCATGTAAGGGGTCTGACCCATGCATTTTGAGGTTAAAATGGCGGGTTTAAACTAAAATTGATAACTAAACACAACTGTGGTATCTTAAAATTAAATGCTGAGTCTCAGCCCCAGGGCAGTCACAATGTGAAGTTACATGACCTATTGACCTTAACTCACCACAAATATATTGCAGCACAACACTATCCCCAGGGCAGAGATAGAAACGTAGGGATAAGAAGAAAAAAATATAAACGATTTTAAAAAATGTTCGAAGGACTGTGTCTTAAATGTGCTCTCTGACGATAACCTGGAAGAACGAATGAAAACTTATCTGTACGTTGACTCGGGGTTGCACAAGAACTTAAGAGTTCCTAGCGGTTCCATTGCTTTGGTAGGGTCAACTCAACTGACTCAACGTTTCCAACGTAGCACTGAAACAAATATTCTTTCATTGAAACGATCGCCAGGTGCAGAATTGGCTCCACATGAAAAAGTACATTGGGATTAGAGCATCTCGGGCGGTTAAAATTTGCGGGTAAGCCCGCCCGGGCTTCGGGCGGGTACGGGTAAAATTTATTACACTTGACGGGTTACGGGCGGGTACGGTCTTTTCAATGCGGTTAAAAAAGACCGTGAAAGCCCGTAAAAGCCCATGAAAAAATGTATGTATGGTGCATGCTGGATCAGGGGTTGTAAAAGTACATAACTTGAAGACATGGAACAAGTTTCAAACGTTTGCAATTTTATCTTTAAAACAAAGCCTTGACATGCAATGGGAATTATAGGAAATAATCGGAAGATTGCAAGATTGAAAAACACTTAAACAGACACTAGTTGAACATAGGTGTTTATAAATTATGTGAAGTGAAATGAGTGCAGGGATATTTTAGCAGGCAATCGCGCCAAGAAGGGACATCAACTCTGGCCAAACATAATTGTAAGAATTCTGCAGTGGAAGCAACCCCAGCTCTTACCAATTTCATTCAAACAAAGGCGAAAATGAATAATTGACTAAGAAAATTGTTCTGGGTCTATAACTATGAATTTACACGCTGGACTGGTATTAGCGGGCGGGCTACGGGCTTTTTTAAATTTTACGGGCCGGGCCGGGCTTTATTGTTGAACTTAAATTTCGGGCCGGGCGGGCATGGGTAAACATTTTCGGGCCGCGAGCGGGTACGGGCCTAAAATATCCCACGGGGTGATACTCTAATTGGGATTCCAAGGTACAGGTTAACGTAGTGTTTAGAGGATAAAGTGAAAGGTCACTTTTAATGTTTTGGGCCACTTCCAAAGCGTCCATGCCTTGGCCTCAGCCATTGCAACACTAACCGTATTAAATTTTACTGTGTTAAGATCTGCTGAAGCACCAGGGAAAGACATGCTGTACTGTACATTACCGCCGTGTGGGATTCCTTACAAAAGTGTGTTGGCTTGAGGTTCAAAACATGAATCTATTCCCCAAAATACAACTCGATATGTCAGTTTGTTTAGAAAAATAAAAAGGCCTAGTAAACTTGACTTTATTTATCCACTCTATCTTACTTGAATAGATATCAGAAACTCGGGGAGATGGGAGTGAGACATGTGATTTATATCGACTGAACCTAAAATTTTCAATTCAGAATTGAATTGGTTCGAGCACTAGTCCTATTCTCATAAATGATATTTTTTCAACTCCTTTCCATTCCCATAACGGTAATTTTCTGGTCACTCTTATTCATTCACTGCACTATCATTAAAAGATGACCTGCAATGTGGATTTGGAGGAATTTAAAACAATTTTCTCCACCCCAGTCTATAGAAAAATTTCGAGGATAAAAAATATTGTATTTTGCTTACTTATTGGAAACTTTGTAGGAAATTTTATTTTAGATTTTCGAATTTTTTTCTATTCCGGTAGGTCACAAAGTGTGGTTACAGAAGAATTGAATGCGAATGACTGTATTTGGTGACAGGAGAGTCATTTAGACATTTAGCTAATATTTACCAATACATTATAATATACATTTACAATTAATAAAAATCTGAATATTAGTGATATAATAGCGGGGCGGTTACAAGATAGCGAAGCGAGTATAAAAGTTACATATACGTAATATTCCGCAGTGCCACAAATGCAATACAACTGAGAGTTTATTTTTTTGAACGCCTCTAAAACTTTTACGGTTTGTTGAACGCGAATGCAGTTGCGAGGCGCAAAATCATTTAGGGCTCATTCAGTGTTTGTTCCCCACGGTCTTGCTTAATAACCCATTCATTTTCGTGACTAATTCTAAACGTTTTACAAAAATTCGGTATTCTCTCAAAATTTTATGAAATTTCAAAAACATTTTTTAGTTGTGGAAATTATTTTTTACGGCCACAGTGATAAGCGAATTCATTTGTGAAGTCCAATTAGAATTTTTCGTAAGATTGGATTTTTTTTCAATTTCATAAAATTTCGAATTCCGCGGTGGGTAAGGCATTTTCCAAGGCCTCAAAATAACATCATGGAATTCATTTCCGTGGTTAAACCAGATGTTTACACAGGTTTGATTTTTTTTTGAAATGTCATGAAATTTCCGAACTTGGAGAACTGAGGGCGGGTGACAAAGACCCAAGAGGTCGGTTTGCGTTAGTTCGGTCGTTGTAGCTCATCCTGTGCGAAAGTCTTAGCTGCCACAGTAAAAATCGTGCAAATTTACAAAATCGTTTCGCTTTAAAAACATTAGCTATGAGGGAGCAAAAGTGTGAGGAAGCGAAGAGAAGGAAGTTCTGGGTTGGTTCACAATTTATTTTCTAGCGCAATCTAGAAATGTAATATTATTATGAATATGTTCTCACTATCTTCCTTCTTTCTCCTGAAACGTCAGATAATTTAATTAAAATTATGGGGAATAGAAAGGAGCCCAAAGATTAGCACTGAGTGGCATAGGAATTAGGATGGAATACAGAAAACAGTACGAAACTTAGCAAGTGGAGACATTATTTTTTAAGTGGAGAATAGGACCTGTAAAGTGGAGGTGGAGGAATTGAAATGATTTTCTCCACCAAAGTCTATAGAAAATGGTCAAGTATACAAATACTGTAATTTATTTACATATGCAATGACTAATTGTCTAATTTAGGTTTTTATTTTGAGACTTTTTAGATTTAGATCTTTAGAATTTAGTAATACTCATGTCCTTGTCTCTGATTTACAAGGGTTAAAAATAAGCAAAAAGTTGATTTAGTGCTTATGCAAACGCAGACAGAAATTGTCGGGAAATTAACACTGTGAGGAATATAGGAAGTTACCCGAAAAATACCATTTAGTGGCATATATGATGTAGTCTAAAAAAATTAAACTTGCGTGGAAGAAGGAAAGTCTCCACTTGCTTGGTCCAATCCATTATTTATTATTGAAGGCATTATTTATTTTCAGGTTATTTTCTAGACTGCATCTCTATTCCCTTCAATGTTATTTTTTGAACTCCTTTCCATCCTCATAATGATAATTTTCTGAGGATTCCTATTCATACTCTGCACTATGTCCCAAAAAGATGACTTGCAATATGGAATGGAGGAATTTAAAACAATTTATTCCACCCCAATGTATAGGAAATGGTCAAAGATAAAATGTATTGGAATGCCTTACTGTTTTATACTGCAATTTTATTTTTGATTTTTCAACATTTGTTGAAATCATCAAACATCGGGAAAATACTTTGACTTCAAGATTTTTTTGACTATGTGTGTATATAATAATGTGGGGGCGAACCCAAATGATTCTCTGTTCCAGGGTAGTCAGAACGTATAGTCGCGTCACATGACCTCCTGTTGACCTTAACGCATCACAGTTGGTTACATATGACCTCATATAGACCTTTGGGATCATAAATATTCCCACAACCATAGAATAACGAATATTTGACCTCGGAACTGTCATGCGGCACATTCCGCTTATAACCTATTGGACCAGAAATCTCCAAAACTATACGCAAGGTTCCCAAGCAATTCTTTCACATTCGTAATTTATCACGGAATCTACCCTTGCCTTAAGTCCTGTAAAAAACGGCAAAGGGTTATTAAATAATTTTTTAATATTAAAAAGTTATTTAATCAATCCTATACTTACGAATGCAAATTATTGAATTAACATCGTAATGCTTTTTTGTACAAATTCCTGGATAGCGCAGTGTTACTTTTGGCATACATTCGTATACAGCGCTAGGTTAATTTTATTAATTTTTATACAGAGTATAATTTGGGGTAAATTGGGAAAACGTTAATTTTGCGATCATGTATTACACGGCGCAATGCTAATTGTCGGATAAAATCCTATCAGCGCAAGTCTTCAAATATATTCCTAAACTGCTCAATGTTAATTTTAGGTTAAATTGCTATACACTATAAAGTTATTTCTGCGACCATTTATTATAATGCAAAATCCTAATTTTCTGATAAAAGACAGTGCAGAATCCTTACGAGGATGTGCCCCTTTTCGATCCTGGTCTAAAGTGGTGTAGATTTCATGAGTAGATAATTTTTATATTGGCGTATTGACATCTGAAAACCAGATTTCTTCCAGAGACTATTGGAACGTACTGGGCTAAATACAGTATATTCTGTAACTTGGAAGTGAGCCAAATGATTTCTTCATTGCCAAGCAGTGCAACCTACTCATTTGATAATATTTGTGTATTTGTCTTCATTTTAAATTTAATTTCAAATCCGACTCGGCCAAATATATCAACAAAATCAGCGAAATGGTTATTTACTGCTTGGTCAAGAAATTTGGACAATTATTACTAAATAATTTACGACATGATTTTGAGAAAAATTTCTGCTAAAACTGCAATAAGCATTTTAGCTAGTTTCCCAAAAGCTTGTCGTCAGTTCATAAAAACGTGTCAATTATCTGCTGAGGAAAAGAAAAACTTTTAAAACTGAATATAGTTTTAATAATTTTAATAAACTTTCATTCAAAAACTTGAACGAAAGACAATTTGTTCTGACGGGGAATGACTAATTCTCAAATGATTTCTTCTTAGCGAAATAAAAATGACGAGATTTTGGTCTAATTTATGAGTTTAAATATGACGCCAATATTTCGACTAAGAAATTCACATTGTAAACAAAATAAAAATTGACTTTTCATGAAGTTTTTGAATAAACACAAAAATTTTAAATCCATGTCCACTTGTGGTTATAATTTTGAAAAAAAAACTAATTTTGGGGCTACGGGAGACTCGAAAAATCCAAATTCACTGATATTAATTTAAAAACCTACTGATATGCTCTACCAGCCTAAAATCTCTGTCAGCACTTTAACTGCAAATTCAAGAATATTCTAAAATACTGTCAAATGTTATTTGAGTTTTTAGTAAGTTGACAAAACAATGTTTCAAATTCTACATACGTAGCCGAAATTGCAATGAATTTTTAGGAAGTCGAAGAAATATTTTTGTCAATCTATAAATTCCTTGTGAAATTCTTGTGTGAATAATAAACAAGTATATGTGTACATGGTGTCGCGAAACCTTCCACTCTAGTGGTCTGGTCTTAATTCTTGCAGGGGGTCGGGTTGTGGTGGAACCCACCAATAAAACCAATGATTTCTTCTTCTGGAGTAAATTCAGTGACTAGCTGTTCATTTAACTCCAAATTGAATAAATTCCAATGTAGCTCAAACGGTGAAGTTCTTGTGGTTCCTGTCGTTAAACCTGATTACTTCCCCATTGGAGCAAAATTCGGTGTTCTGGCGATCCCTCAGCTTTAAATAGCAAAATTCGATTGTAGCTTAAAAATTTCCAAAGTAATCGTCCAATTTCAATGAAATCCATATCAGCGGGTTCAGGGGGTTGGGTTATCGTGATTCCCATTCGCAAAACCTACGATTTCCGCGTCTGGGGAAAATTCACTGACCGATTATTCATTTGTTCCAAATTAGAGAAATTCCAATGTAACTCCATAACTTCTAAAGTACCCCGCCGATTTCACTGAAAATCGAACTTCCCGTCAATGAACCTCTGGATTTTCACTTGTGGAAAAAATTAGTTATTATGAAAAAAAGTTAATTTTGGAGACATTTGCTATACAACACAAAGTTAATTTTGTGAACACTTCCTACACATCACAATGTTAATTTTTTGAACGTTTCCAATCCTGCACAATGTTAATATCATAAACATTTCCTATACTGGGCAACGTTAATTTTATGATACGTTCTAGTATAGCGCGAAGTTAAATTTTGAAAAAATCCCGTTTATCATCGTTTTAATTTTGATGTATATTCCTTTACAACGCGCTATTAATTTTGTTAGAAATTCCTGCACAGCTCAATCTTACTTTTAGCATAGGTTCCTGTACAGCTCTAGGTTATTTTTTGAATAAATTCTATACAGCACAAAGTAAAATTTGGGACAGATTCGAAAAAAAAGAGCAATGTCAATTTTGTCACCATTTCTGACACAGCGCAATGTCAATTTTAATATAAATTCCAACGCAGTGCAGTGTTAGTAATTTTGTGATAAATTTCTGCACTGTGTAATGTTACTTTTGCCATACATTCCTAAGCATGACTAGGTTAATTTTTGGTTATATTTGTAGAGAACACAACATAATATTCGGGGAAAATTCTAAAAAGGAAACGTTATTTTGCGATCATTTATTACATGACGCAATGTTAATTTTGAGATAAATTACTACACAGAGTATTGTTATTTTTGGGACAAAATCCTATACAGCGCAGTCTAAGACTTGAGATAAATTCCTATACAGTACAATGTTAATTCTAGGATACATGGCTACATACTATTATGTTACTTGTGGGCTCAATTCCTATACACCACAATGTTATTTTTGTGACCATTTATTATAACGCGCAATGTTAATTTTCTGATAAAGGAATTTGCATTGCAGAATCCTTACGTGGATGTGCCCCTGTTCGATCCCAATCAAAAGGATCCGCCTTCAGGAGTTTATAATTTTAATAATTATTAGTGTACTGAAATCTGGAAACCAGATTCGTAGAAATCCCGGGCTAAACTTGAACCAAAATGAAGAAGGCTCATTACGTACCGAAACATAAAAACTCGTGAAATTAGACAATTAAAATCAAATTAATACACCCAAAACTAGCATCAAAAGCGTTCTTGGCAAATTCAATTGTCTTGACAAATGTAACTAGTTCATATTTAAAACTAGTTACACAGTAAAAATATTTTAAATAGCGTAAATTCCAAGGAAATAGCAATAATAATTATTATTGTTTCAAAAAAACAAATACATGTTTCACTCGAAAAATTATTTGCAACGAAAGTTTCTTCAGCATCTCGCCGTCTAGCTTGAACAACGCAGACTCCAGAGACTTCCCAACAACACCATTCTGCTCGGGTGGACACCCAAAATTGCCTCAAACATGTTTCACCATTAATTTCTTGCCTACAATCGAAATAAAAATGTCATTTTTACATCGTACTGCACTATTCCAAGCATTCAGCAAACGGTGGGCCAGGAAATGGCTTGATAATTTAGAGTAAATACATATTTACAAAAAGGCGTTTGTAGTCCGAGTTATTAAATTCATAAGCAACGTTTAAACCCAAAGATCCGAATTTTCGCCTTTCTTGAACATTGGTATGAAGGACAGCTACTGTATTTGGAAGAACAGGAAGAAATCCTACAGAAAGCTAAATTAGTCCGTGACAATCTTACTGACATAAAAACACCCTACACATAACCTATCAAAATATAAACTCCCTACAGCATTTGCAATTTCATACTTCAAATTGGTTTCATTTGGAGGGTATCTAAAAATTTAAGCATATTTCAGCATTTATACGGATTGCACAATTGTACTTCTGAATCAATGTTTAAACTGAAAACCCTGAGCAATCAATCAGGAGTTTTCTGAAGGAATCTAGGCTTTCTTCGTAACCGCATGGAATTGCAGAGACCTGGAAATGCTACCAGACTTGCGAGTGGTGCTCCTTTTCGGTCACTTTATAAAATAGTTGAGTCAAATAAGCATTCAAATCCAGTTGCATAATTATTACAACCCACTCATGGAAGTATTTATCGTCGTCGTTACTCATCACGGCAGAGTCCAATGTTTTACCTCATCAAGAATCTCTTTAGATGGCTTTAGTTTGCACAACTCAAATAGATCACTGGTGACTGGCACTAAACTGGGAAGTTAGAAAGGGGCGAAGTGATTTACTGAATTCCAGTGCGTAATATGTAACAGGTAAGTTTGTAGGATTTTGGTCAAACACACGACCCAATTTATTATTAAATAAATGAACTCCTGACTCTTTAGGGATGGCGCAGTAGGAAATTTAAATTGTCTGGTGACACATCGGAGCGATGTGGGGGACACATTGAAGCGATGTGGGGGACACATTGAAGCGATGTGGGGGACACATCGGAGCGATGTCGGGAATACATCGGAGCGATGTTGGGAACACCCCAGTCACTCGAAATGTATAGGATCCTACATGTAAAATCTATAGGATAAAAGTATCAGATCTGCGGACGATATCTCAAACGATTTTCTTACAGGATCCTATACTATCCCATAGTTACTAATCCCAACCTCGCATGGGATTTTCTCTAGCTTGCCCTATAGTTGAAAATTTATTATTATCTTATGCGCTTCTCTACTTCTACTCCATTTTCCTCCAAAATTAAAACTACATAACCATCTTTACTACAGTTAGCTTAATTTTTAGACAATTGTAAATATTCTAAATATTTACAATTGTCTAAACAATTAAGCTAACTGCCATTAACGTTTTCATACATATACATTTCCTCAAATTGTCAATAGTAATACACCCTACACTGCAGTTCTATGTAGAAATAAAATGTAACACTAGAAAATAAAATTGCAGCCACAAGTAAATAATTTCACGTATAAATTGAAAAAAAGAACAATAACAATCACACACTGGTTATATTTTCCGCTTGTCTTACTATTACTAATTGTAAGTTAAAATTGAAACAATCTAAAGAACAGGTAAGTCGATTTGGTGTTCATCACAACCAAAGAACACGTGAATGACAACTGCTGTTGATTAAGTATGGCGAATTTGGCGGTTATAATATATGTCTTGTACAAACGATGAGGAGCGCAGAATCCTTGTCAAAGCAAGTACAGGATTTTTCTAAAAATGTCCTATGGTACCCGAAACCATAGGATTTTTCTGAAAATGTCCTATAGAACTCGAACTTGCTGGATATGCGGCACCCAACTTATAGGATTTCTTTAAAAACTTCCTATGGTACCCTCAGCTTATGGGATTTTTCTGAAAACTTCCTATGGTACTATATCTTATAAGAATCGCGTGCCAGTTTCTGACGAGCTGAATGATTTCTATAAGATCCTATATGGCTTGTGGGATTTCTGGTACATTTTCTCACAGAAATTGCATCCTATAGGAATCCCATACAGTTTGAAGTGACTGGGACATCGGAGCGATGTCGGGAACACATCGGAGCGATGTCGGGAACACATCGGAGCGATGTCGGGAACACATCGGAGCGATGTCGGGAACACATCGGAGCGATGTCGGGAACACATCGGAGCGATGTCGGGAACACATCCGAGCGATGCGGGGGACACATTGAAGTGATACGGGGAACACATTGAAGCGATGTGGGGGACGCATCGGAGCGATGTGGGGGACACATCGGAGCGATGTGGGGGACACAATGGAGCGATGTGGGGGACACACTGAAGCGATATGGGGGACACATTGAAGCGATGTGGGGGACGCATCGGAGCGATGTGGGGACACATCGGAGCGATGTGGGGGACACATCGGAGCGATGTGGGGACACATCGGAGCGATGTGGGGACACATCGGAGCGATGTGGGGACACATCGGAGCGATGTGGGGGACACATTGAAGCGATGTGGGGGACGCATCGGAGCGAAGTCGGGGACACATTGGAGGGATTTTTCGGATTAGAAATTTTCGTGCATGTAGAGTAGAGCATCTCGGGCGGTTAAAATTTGTGGGTAAGCCCGTAAAAAGCCCAGGTGCAGAATTGGCTCCACATGAAAAAGTACATTGGGATTAGAGCATCTCGGGCGGTTAAAATTTGCAGGTAAGACCGCCCGGGCTTCGGGCGGGTACGGGTAAAATTTATTACGCTTGACGTTTTATGGGCGGGTACGGTCTTTTCAGTGCGGTTAAAAAAGACTGTGAAAGCCCGTCAAAGCCCGTGACAAAATTCATGAGGGGTGCATGCGGGATCAGGGGTTGTAAATTCGAGTCCAGACTGCTGAGCTGGACAGTTCTGTTGTTAGCTGCTCTGCAGCAGGCATCCGTGCGCCTAGAGCACGAATGTACCATTGGAGGTACATTCCACCTGTACTGCTGCTGGGTTAATTGACTCCCTGGGAAAAGTCTTTGCTGTCTGGATTCCGGATTTTGTGCTATTGTTTTTATTTTTACTGTTCGTTCACCTGTACTATTTTCAGTGTAGCTGTAATTATGGCTTCTATGTATTGTAAAGCTTCTGACTGCAAAAAAAGGAAAATTGGTAAAAATGTATTGTTTCTTGTCTGTGCTAAATGTAATGCTGCTTTTCATCGTAAGTGTTTAGACATGAAGCTGGCTATGTTTAGATCGATTGATTGTGATATTTGGACTTGTAATTATAGTGTAACAACTGTGACTCAGCCCCTTAGTAATATTGTGGCTTCTACTAGTAGTGAAGTATCCAATAATTTTTTTGAGCTCTCAGCACATAGTCTGAACACAAAGTTGGTAAAATTTATTTACCTTAACCTTAATAATTTTGTGCTGTACAAGTTTGAAGAAATTAAGTTAAGACTATGTGATGGTAATGTAGATGTGGCAGGTTTTGTTGAAACATTTTTCGATATTGATACTGCTATTAATTTATATGACATAAATGGTTTTGTAATGGTTAGGAAGGATAGAACTTCTGGTAAAAAGGGCGGAGGTCTTATTATGTACATACATAGACGTATGCAATTTAAGGTTCTTAATCCCAGTATAGACACGTTCAACTCAGGAATTGAATATCTGGTTGTTAAAATGGGACTATCTGAGTTTCATTCTAGCATTTTTATTTTGCTTTATAGGCCGCCAGCCTGTTCTGTAGAAACATTTCTCCTGTTTCTAGATTCGCTGCTAAAATTTGCTATTTTGTCAAGCTGTAAATGTTATTTAATTGGTGACGTTAACATAGATTTATCTTTGGGTAAACTTGACAGTATTAAGTTGATAGCTTGCCTAGGTATGTTTGGTTATAAACAAGTCGTAAATGTTCAGACTAGGAAAACTTATGGTAAAATCAAATCAAGTTCACTCATTGATCATTTATATGTTCCACGGTACCTTCAAGTGCAATGGAATGTAGAATCTACTGGATTGTCTGATCATGACCTTATCACGTTTGACTTGAGTTTTAAAAGCAAGTCGACTCATGAAGTTCAGTTCATTACCCACAGGAATTTTAAGCAATTTGACTGGAGTATTTTAAATAATGAATTGTGCAAAATTGACTGGAATTTTTTAGATTCTGATCGGTATAGTATTGACCTTATATTTAATATTATCAATACAACAATTAGAGTATTATTGGATGAATTTATACCCGTGCGGAAAAAGCGTGTAAAACATACTGTGAAATGTTGGGTAAACTCTGACATCGTTAGGCAAATTAAGGAGAGAGATGAGTTGAAGAAACTGGCTGTTGAACATGTTAGTAATGAATTATGGAGCAAATATAGGAAAGCTAGATCTAGTGTAAAGATAGCTATATATGCAGCCAAGCGTACGTTTTATGTAAATAAACTTGAAAACAACAGTGTTGCATCTAGCAAAAATGTTTGGAAACTAGTTGATGAGCTATCAGGCAAGGTCAGGAAGTCCACAGTTGCAATAACAAAACTTGAGGATAATAATGTAACTTTTAGTGATAATGCTAATATTTGTGATGTATTGGCAAAATCGTTTACAGTGCCTTGTAACTACTTGGACTCTGATATCCAAGTATTTAAATCTGAGCTCCCTCAAAGTTTTAGCTTCGTACCTTTAACGGGTAAGGATGTACATAATGCTGTGAATTATATGAAACGTTCAAATAACAACCGTGAAGTAGTCAACTATCGCATACTTGCTAATGCTGCTGTGATTACGCCTATTTTATTATTATTTAACATTATACTAAGTAGAGGAACTATACCTATATACTTTAAAACAGCCACGATTACTCCATTGTATAAGGGGAAAGGCAGTTTTTCTTGTGCAGATAATTATAGGCCTATCCATACTCTGCCATTTATCAACAAAGTCTTTGAAAAAATATTATGTAAACGAATTTTATCACAATGTGCAAATGATATTGACGATCGTCAGCATGGCTTTTGTAGGGGCAGGTCTTGTTTCACTGCGATTTATACCTTTATACATGCCGTATGTAAACACTTATGCGTACCTACAGTTAAAGTTCTTGCAGTATTTATTGATTTAAAAAAAGCTTTCAACTCTGTATCCCGAATATTACTGCTAAAGAAAATTAAATCTAAATTTAAATGTGATATATGTACCCTAAATGTACTAGCTGACTATCTATGTAATAGACAGTTCCAGATTTACATGAATGGTGAAATATCACGATGCTATCTAGATGTAAATGGTGTACCTCAGGGATCTATATTGGGTCCTTTACTTTTTATTCTGTATTTTTCGGACATTGGTAATGCAATATGTGTTGACTATGTGGCGTATGCAGATGATCTGGTCATTTATTTGTATGATACTTGCATCCATACAATGTTTATGGCCATGCAATCAGTTCTTGACAAAGTGAACTCCTGGATGCAAGATAATGCCTTATGTATTAATAGTTCTAAGACTAAGTATATGATCTTACATAAATCAACAAGTTATGAGACTGGTGACAATCTACATGTTAATGGTGAAGAAATTGAGAAAGTGTGGTTATTTAGGTATTTGGGTGTTGTACTGGATGGCAAATTAAACTTCAATGAGCATGCAAAATTAGTTCTTAATAAGGTATCTAAAGCAATGGGTGCCTTATTAAGGATAAGAAGATATTTAACATTGGAAGTTAAGTGCCTCCTTGTAAATGCCTATATTCTTTCACATGTTGACTACTGCATCCTTATATGGAGTTGTGTGTGTAAAACTAAAGTTGATTTAATTCAAAGTAAACTTGACAAGTTCCTTCTACTATTCTACTGTAATAGGAGTATGAAGACACCTTTGTCCTTATCCTATGTATATGAGACGTTCAATATATTAACAGTACCAGAGCGTATAAGATATTACAGTGGTAAATTCATGTATAGACTAGCATTTTGTGGCCACAATGTTCCCTATATAAATGCCTCGGTACTGTTTAAATACACATCTAAAAGGCTTCGTTCAGCTAAGTCTATATGCTTTATTCATCCTATAGTAAAATGTAAAGTAGGTGAGAGAAATATATTGTATAACTGTATTAAGATTTGGAATGACCTACCAGATGTTCTACGATTCTGTGACTTGACTCTTGGTGTTTTTTTGAAATCCTTAACTAAACTTATCCTTGTTTCAAGAAATGATGGTATTACTTGAATTTAATGTATGCTACTTATTGTGGTATGGGTTTTGACTTGGTTATGCTTTTGATTGGATTATGCTATTACTTTGCCCTTTTGTGTCCAGGATGAAAACCGATACTTGTATTGACTCCTTTTGACACTTATAATAAAGATTACTACTACTACTACTAAAAGTAGATTGGCTTGAAAACATGGAACGATTTTCAAATGTTTGTAATTTTACCATTAAAGCAAAGCCTTAACATTTAATGTCAACGAACTAAGTTACAGGAAATAGCCAGAAAATCTTAAGTTTGGAAAACATTTAATCAGATACTGGTTGACTATACGTTTCCTGAAATTATGTGAAGTGCAATGAGTGCAGGAATATTTTAGCAGGCAATCGTGCCAAGGACGAATATCAACTCTGGTCAAACATAATGGTAAGAATTCTTCAGTGTAAGCAACCCCAGGTCTTACCAATTTCATTCAAAAAAGACGAAAATGCAAACTTGAATAAGCAAATTGATCTGGGTGTATAGATACGGATTTGCAAGCTGAACTAGTATTTGCGGGCGGGCTACGGGCTTTTTTAAATTTTACGGGCCGGGCCGGGCTTTATCGTTGAACTTTAATTTCGGGCCGGGCGGGCACGGGTAAATATTTACGAGCCGCGGGCGGGTACGGGCCTAAAATATCCCACGGGGTGATGATCTAATGTGGAGCACGTAAGTTGCTAGTATATTAGTACTTACAAGTAAACCTTTTTTGGTGCCCCCTCCAGATTTTCGAAATTCCACCAAAATTAGTTTGCTTATACCCTGAGTACAACTTTGCGTCATACCTGCCACCTGAAAAATCGTTCGCAGTTTTTTTAAAAAATTTGGCGCGAAGCCAATTTGTCTCGAAATTCAAAACTGCAAAATTTAAATGGCATTTAACATGGGAAATTACAAGTTTCACTTACCCCGACCTTCAAAAAGTTGAATTTTTTCGTCAGACGGTTTTTCGTACTGTAGTACTCTTATATTTTTCTGCCAACAATATAATCAGCTAAATGCGTACATTAACAACATTAAGGTTAGGAATTGACCATTGTAGGGTTAACAGTAACCAATGCTGCAATTAGTTGGCCAGTGTATGTACATTTGTAACCAGGCCAAAAAAACCGCTCGTTCAATTATCAGCTGAAAAGGAATATTCGAAATACATTATTTTCAGATGTGTAGAATATTTTGAAACATTGTATCTTGAAATATTTATTATCCCGCCAAACCTTTGACGAGGATTTCGAAATTTTGGTTGGCATTATTTTAGCATGTACAGCATATATGTAAGTACATAGGTTTAATTTTAGGTATCCATGGTGGACATACCCAATGTCACTCAAAAAAGATTCAATGTGCCTCAAAATTGTTTTTTTGAAACTCTGAATATCAGTTGAAATTATTTTCAAATGTTTTAATTTATTTGAAAATTTGTCATAACGAGGGTAAATTTTCAGATGATTCCTTCTTGACAAAAACATTGGTCAAATTTTGCTCAAATTTATGAATTTGAGTATGTCGCCAAATTTTTTATTAGAATATTCAGAACTGATTTCCTTTTTATGAAATTTTTTAATAAATAAAAAATCCGTGTCTACAGGTGTTCACAATTCGGGAAAAAAATTATTTTGGGGCTTCCTGAGACTCGGAAAATCCCAATAAGTTTTGACTCAGATGCGGAATCTCGACTACTGATATCTCATTTTATAGCTACTCATATAGCTACTCATGTATATACATATATGACAAGCTCAAATAATGCCAAACGAAATTTCGAAATCTTTGCCAACGATTTGTCGGGATAATCAAACTCACTAATGTTCGGACCAAAATTTCTGTTTTCGCTCCAAGAAGAAATTATTTGAGAATTCGCCACCTCTCACACTACTTGTGGTTACTGGCACAGTTTTTGTCAAATATTATATGCTGGAAAATGTTATTTGAGAATTATTCGAAAGTTGACAAAACAATGTTTTTCAATTTCTAAATACGTAGCCAAATATTTAATGAATGTGTAGACTGTTGGAGAATTATTTTCACCAATTTCTAAATTCCTGGCCAAATTATTTCGTGAAGAATTAACAAGTATATACACACATGGTCTCTCAAAACCTTCCACTCCAGATTTTTCAAGTATCAAGGCGTCCGAGATTTGTTTTTTTAAATTCTGAATACCACCATTTGACAAGAATTTAAAAATTTTTAATTCATTTCAAAATTTCATCAAAAATATTTTGTCCACAGGACAAATTCTGGAATGATTCCTTCTTGCCGAAAAACAATGGTGAAATTTTGGTGTAATTTATGAATTTGGATGTGACGCCAAAATTTCGCCTAAGAAATGCCTCCCATGGGACAGATTTTGTTTCCATGAAGTTTTACAATAAATATAAACATTTAAAATCCGTGTCCACTGGTGGTCATTATTTCGAGAAAAAAAAAGTTTGGGGATACTGGAGACTCGAAAAATCCCAACAAGTTTTGACTCAGATGATGTATCTCATTCACTAATATTAATTTAAAAGCTACTGATATGCTCTACCAGCTGAAATAATGCCAACCGGAATTTCAATATCTTTGTCAACATTTTTGCGGGAAATTCATATTCACCAATTCCTTGACCAAAATTTCACCATATACATTCCGCGAAGAAGCAATTACTTGGCCACCTCTCAATCTACCTGTGGTTACTTCAGAGTTCATTAAAAAAAGGTAATAATTACAAAACAAACAAGATGCTCAAACTGCAGAGTTAAATATTGGTGGGACATTCAAAACAAAGGTGTCTTAGCAAATATTGAGTATATAAAATAAATAGAAATATGTATATTCTCATAATAATAAATATATGAGAATTATTAGGAAGTTGACAAAACAATGTTTAAAATTCTGAATACGTAGCCAAAATTTTTAATCAATTTTTAAGAAGTTGGATAAATATTTTTTACATTTATATTGGTTTCAGTGGAATCCATTTTTATTATAAATAGCAAGCTTTCGAACAACAACTTACTGTGCTCATCTTCGGGCTATCTACAATTGAAATTAATTAATGGATAAATATTTTTGTCAATGCCTAAATTCCTGGTAAAATTATTTTGTGAATAATAAACACGTAATTATATATCTAATAAATATGAAAAAACGTGAAAATTTCCTATACTTCACAATGTTAAGTTTGTGATAAAATCTTGTTTGGCGCGATGTTAAGTTTGTTAAAAAATCCTGAACAGGAACGTTTTAAGTTTGACATATATTCCTCGGAACTGTAATGCGGCAAATTACGCACACAACCCATTGGACCACAAATCTCCGAAACTATTCAAGGCTTCAATACAATTCTCTCACATTCGTAATTTATCATGGAACCCCCTTTTCCTTCTTACCAAGTTTTGCAAAACAAATGGAAAAGAGAATTAAATGATGGAAGCCCATAAAATAATGTTATCGATCTTATACTTACAGACACACGAATTCACATGAATGGATGATTAACGGATGGGATTTTTTCAATGAAATTTAATCCAGTAAAATATTTTCCAGGCCAATTTGACGCTAGAAATGGTTCGGAGAGTTGTGACTATATTCTGCTCCCTCATTATAACCTGGAAAAACGAATAAAAACTTACATTGAGCTGAATGGTGACATCGGATTGTTAAAAAGCTTCGGAGTGTTTCTAGCGATTCCAGTGATTTGGTAGGACCACGGTTGACCTCGGAACTGTTTTACGGCATATTAAATATAAACAATCCTCGGAGCTGTCATACGGTACATTATGCATACAACCCATTGAACCAAAAATCCCCGAAACTACGCAAGGTTCCAAAACAATTCTCTCAGATTCGTAATTTAGCATGGATTCTAACCTTGACTTAATTTGTGTAAAAAAAACAGAACATATAGCTATTCAAGTATGGAAAACCATATGGCAAAACTTATTTTTTCAATCTTATACTTACAGACACACGCCCACAAATGATTCAATTACGGATTATGGGATATGATTTTTTCCACGAAATTTGATTCAATAAAATTGTTTGCAGGCCAATTCGACCCGAAAAATAGTTGGGAGGGTTGTGACTTTATTCGGTACACTCCTCGGTTGAACGAATAAATACTTACAACGAGTTGCATGGTGTCTTCAGGTTGTACAAGAACTTGAGATTGTTCAGAGGGATCCCGTTTCTAGCCATTCCATTGATTTGGTAGGACCACGTGAACATTTCAAACGTAACACTACTGTACTTAGTACTACTATTAAACTGAAAAATGGGGTGCTTTGCTATACCATTTTGCAAATTAAGACAATTTGCAGTTCTTGGTTCTAGCTTTTATTGTTGGAGATCTTCATTTATTTTTTTCAAGGTTTTCATGTTTTCAAATTTTATGGTTCAAACTTTAGAATTTTAAAAGCAACGAGATACTCATCCCTAGTCCATGCGTTGTACTCACGCCTGGCAGCAGCAACCTTCACCAACGTCACGTTCTGCCCTTGAATTCTGTAGAATTTGCACAGTACGGTCCCATCATTGGGTATCACTTTTAAGAGTAATATTTTCTCTGTAGGGGTAAAACACGGGGACTTTTCATTAAATAGATCTTATTTTTTTTATATGCCAGGGTATCTCATTTGGAGACTAAATTTTTTTATTCTTGTAGAGAGACAGTGTTCTGTACATTATATCTTCTCTGAAGAGGCAAAATGGTCTAAGTGATGTACAAAAACATGCGCGGAGACTATTTTGGTCCGACGACATATTCCTGTTTCGAAATACTTCCAAATATTAAAGGTGTCGACTGAAAACGTAAAAATACGCACGAAATAACTAAATAAAATGGGAGTAGTAATAATTGAGTTGTATTGGTTCTAACTGAAAATAATTTTTTCTTTTATGGCATGTCGATCCTCCAGTCAAGATAATGTGACACGAATTTATTCCACCCAAGAATTCATTCCCAGCCCTAGTTTGCTTGAAGTGCTATGACTTTCTGCAAACTTTTTGGATTTTAACTGATTTAATGGGAATAAATAAAAAACTCACAATTAGCTGTATGGTTAATTCGGGTACTAGTGCTTCAGAGGTCCTGGTCATTTCATTGCGTTGGTAGGGTGAACTACACGTTTAGAACTTAGCATAGAAACACGTAGTCGGGACGATCATCAGATGTCCGGACTACTCCAAATGAAACGGTTACCTGTGAGTTGGATGGTGTGTGTCACGGAAACACGGAACGCAAAAAACGAAAGAGCGCTTAATATTTCGGAACATTTTCAAAGTGTCCATGCGTTGTACTCATGCATGGCAGTACCTTCACATCCGAACCACGAATTTTGCAGAAGCAGCAGGGATTAACAAAATTACATAAAGTATACTCACACTATAAGAGTCTTTTTCAGAGCATTTTCTCCATATGTGTAAAAACATGTTTCCATCACAGACAATTCTTATTTTTCTCAAGGCCAGATTTTGGTGTTCTTGCAGACAATAAAAAGTGCCTACACCGTATAATGCATTATTTTGAGAAATTTTTCCAACTATATATTTCTCGATTAAAATATTGTGAAAATTTTCAGACAGGAAATAAATAATAAATTGAATCGGTTGAGAAGAGTAATAATTGAGACATATTTATTCTGAGGAGACATTTACTCGAATAATTCCAGCACTATCGAGCCTCCAGTTATGATAATGTGACCCGTAGAAAAGAAATCAAGATGGGGCTGAGAAGGCTTCTTAAAAAAATTATGAGAATGAATTAGATAGATAGATGGATAATTTATTGGTCGATTTGGACTTGGCCCTTACAACCTGTATGAGAATGAATTCAACAAAATTTTAATTTAATGCTTGGGTTATTATTGGAAAAATTCTTAGGCAAAATTTGCCTTCTGGTAAACTTCAATGTAAATCAAGAGTAAAACAAAAAACATTTAGTGTCTAAAACAATTTGTAAGCCTTGCCTTACATGCGCAGTTCCAGAGACAACCACTTTTGACTTCTTGAGGTGATGTTAGCCTAAAATTAATCACCTCATCCACATTCTATTTAGATAGTTTTAATTTGAACAACTCAGCTAAATCTCTGGTGACTGGCACTGAACTGGAAAGTCAGAAAGGGTTGAAGTGATCTACTGCGTTAGAGTGCGTAATATGTAACAGATTAGTTCGTAAGATTTAGTTCAAACACATTTCACAGCCCAATTTATTTTAAAATAAATGAACTTCTGACTGATTAGGGATTCCGCAGCGGGGGTGGAAAAACTTACAAAGTGGGCATGAACCAAATTTTTCCGAAAGTGGGCATGCACTCAGAGATTGGGCACGTATATGGGTAGGAAATTTTTCCGGAAATTGGGCATGCGCTTTCAAAAGTGGGCATCTACTCAGAACAGACATCTCACATTCATACTTACAGATACGTAAGTAATTACACACGGTCTGAACTTCTGTGAGAGCTCTCTCCGTTACGGATAAAAATTGTACGGGTACGGAAAAAACATGCTTTATGTGAGTACAGCCTGAGTTAAAATTTTCACGGGTTATTCAATCATTTGTAATTGTGACAAATACTTCCATCATCGGAACTTTCACCCTCAGAGAACAACGCAAGCCACTGGCTTGTTTTTGGAAAGCTACCTTCATTCGTTTTAAATCAGTAATAATTTCAGATTGTACGACGATATCTTTCCCGAAAGTAACGGATGAAACGGGATCTTATTTGTCCACTGCGGATTATATTCAATATGACACTTTATGTGTATAACTCATTGGATCACACATCTCCGGAACTCTTCAAGGATTAAAAAAAATCTCACTAAAACGTACGAGTCTCTTATAAAAAACGGATAGAGCTAGTAAATTATGACAAAATTATTTGACAAACACTGTACTTTCATACACGACTTGATTATGAACGAAATTAAATTAAATTACTTCGATGAATTGGATTAATGGAATTTTAACCAATAAAATATAATTATTGCAGGACAACACTACCCTCACAGGCACAGAAATGGTTCCGAAAAATATAGAAACGATTATTAAAATTATTTGGAGGATTTTGACTTGAATCTGCACACTCACAATAATCTGGAAGAACGAATGAAACCTTTTATCTGTGTAGTGACTTGGGGTTGCACAAGAGCTTCAGAGTAATAATCCTGTTCCTAGTCTAGCGATTCCATTGCTTTTTGGTACGGTCAACTCAACGTTTCCAACGTATCACTGAAACAAGTATTTTTTTAATGGAAACGATAATCAGGTGCAGAATCGACTCGATATGAAAAAGTACAGTAAGAATCCAAGGTACAAGTTACAGTACGCCATATTGAATTCCATACAAAAGCATGTTCACATGAGGCTAAAAACACGAACATATTCCCCAAAACCACAACTCGATATGTAAGTTTCCTTAAAAAATAAAATGACCTTTAAAAAAAATTTGCATTGTTTATCCAGACTAGGGGTGAGTATCTCGTTGGTTTTAAAATTCTCGTTTGTCTCGTTCTCGTTTCTGAAAAAAATACGAGAACGAGATATTTTGAAAACGAGAGTAGCGAGAGTAAGCAACGCACGAGACAAACGAGACAGGGCAAAAACATGGCATTTGTTTTGAAATATATGCAATTTAATTGTAGCCTGCACAAATTCTGGTGAGAGAACATACAAATTTATTTAATTCACTAAATAGAAAAATCCCAAGGCGCGAAATATTTATTTTTAGGTTTGGGCCATAAAATTTGAAAATACGAACGTGAGAAAAATTAATGAAGAACTACCGCAATAAATGCTAGCACCAAGAACTGCAAAATGTCTTAATTGGAAAAATGGCATAGCAAAACACCTCATTTTTCAGTTTGATATGGGTTTAAACAAGATTTAATTGTAAACGATATTCTCGTTAAATAAAGCGAGATGTCTCGTACTGTCTCGTTGATGTATAAAGAACGAGATAAACGAGATTCTCGTCTCGTTGTCTCGTAATACTCACCCCTAATCCAGACGCTTACTTGAATAGATATGAGGGAGATGAGAGGGAGACATCCGATTTATGTCCACTGAACCGAAATTTTCAAATTCAGAATTGAATTGGTCCGAGCACTAGTAATATTCCCATCAATGTTATTTTTTGAACGCCTTTCGATCCCCATAATGTTGAATTATTTCATTGTTTAAGCTTGGGCTATCACAATAAGAATTTAATTTCTTGACATGTGGAAAATCTAATATTTATTTGTTCTCTTTATTTCAGGAACGTGATTAAAAATTCTGGGAGCATTAGTAAGGGTTTCCAAAATGTTAACAGTTAACATACAAACAATATATTCACATAATTCGTTTCCTTCCACATAACTCACTTTAGCAGCCATAATTATTGCTGAGCTAAGTCCATGAAAAATAGTGAGTACCATTCAAGGGTGAATTTGTTTGAAGTCAAACATTTTGAATTTTTGTGTCATAGCCAAAGCTTATAGAATAAAACTTTATCTCGACACTCCACTCTCCTCTATAATTTCCTCGCTTTTACTCGTTCGTTTTCTCTAACTTTGCTATGCCGATCAAAGTTCCTCAGGCAGTGACTGATGGGATTTTTGGGTAGAAAAACCACTCAATTATCGATAGTTTTGACAAAAAAAAATTGTGAGTATAAAAAAATGAAGTAAGTAAGTATTACTGATTCTCAAACTTGTAAAAATTTCCTGCTTGTACATTTCAATTATTTTCTGATGTAGGGTAGGAAAAGGGTCAGGAGAGTAGAAATGTCCATTAACTGAAATGTGAAGAGGTAAAATGATTCATACGATTTTTTGACTGAGACCATCATTTAATCATCTCTTTACTCATATGATGAATGTAAACCCTTTTGAATTTACTCAACTGGGTGAAGATAATTTTGACTTAGTGATACGGGATCAAGTAGATAATATTTATTTGAATCCAAAATGCATCTGAATCATTTTGCTCGTAAATTTTTCCTTCTAATTAAATTAACTTCCATTCCGCAGAATCAAAAACCATGTTATAAATTACTTTGTAAATCACGAAGAATAAGAACAGAATTGTATAATGCAATATATTTGTATGCAAGCCACGAACGGACTTTTGTTTGCAAATTCTGATTTCCTGTCTTCCGTTTTCCACGTGTTTTTTCCATTACAATGTACTAATTCAAAATTGTTTTGGAAAAAATTGTACTTGGCGAAAAAAAACATTTCAATTCCTAAATATGTACTTTTTGTATAAACATTTTTGTCTATTCCTAGTTCTTCTAGAATTTCCTAGAATTTCTAGGAATTAACAAAAGTATAAGTCCATCAGTTATCTCCGAGAAAAAGCATTCATCTCGTCAAATCCTCCCGAAATGCATAAAATGACCACGTACTACCTGTAGAATGGTACTGTATTGGCACATGCCATGTTTACCCCGGGGGTAACGGCGGAGGTCAATTGAGAGGTCATACACGCGGGCCACATTTGAGCCTAAACTGTTCGACAGATTTCAACCAAATTTGCACAGAAGGTGGTCCTAGTAGAGTTTTCGAGAGGCCTTTGAAATGGAGTCGATCGGCTGACCCGTTTGACCTGGTAGGGTCAAAACGTGAATCTTCAGGTCAAGTATCATAAACCTCTAATGACGTAGTCTTAATCGGGTATACACGGCTGTGTACCCAGCAGCCGGGTAATGCAGGCGTACTCAGGTGTCACGTGACGTATTCCGAGTGAATTCAGGTCATCACGTTACCTATTCCGAGTGAATTCAGGTCATCACGTGACCCAAGGCGTTAGAGAGGTAAATGCCGTGCGCAAGCGACTGCGACGAACCAATGTCAATCCAAATGACTTCAAGGCAAGCATTAGGTGTGTTTGACCTCATTTGACATGTAAAGGTCATGTGGGGTCAACAGATAAGATGCTATGTGAGAATGATTTTTGTGCTTCAAATCGTATATATATATCACGTTACTTTCAACCTGACGGAAGCTAATATACATAATATTAATGATTTATTCACGACTCCAAAATCAACATGCACATTTCACAGCTGCAAAAGTTACTGTGAGGTATTTTGTGAAATTGTAAACGGAGCAGGCATACATCCATGCGTAAAATCAGAAGTAAATTTGATCATCTTATATCTCGAATCAGACTATTTCTCATCTCTGAGTAGTTTGATTTGATAGCAAATTACAATTACAGAAAAAAGCACAAAAGCACATACTGCTATTAAAGTGTACAACTGGTAATTGGACGTTGTGGCTTCGGAATCTGACATTTTAAGAAGGATGGACTGGATGTCCGTAAGAGATTTAGTTTGGTTCTCCTCCTCTGATTTGATTTGACCCGTGAGAAACGTGTTCAGGAAGGTCACCAGTTTTTCAGTGTTCTCCAACTCGTCGCTGGCATGATTGTGCCTTGATAGGAAATGTGATGATGATGATCCAAACATTCCCTTGATAGAAGTCAGGAATGAGCTGAGATCTCCACCTTGGATTCCTCGAAATATGCCGTTTGCAATCGTTGAAATGGCCGTAAATAGCTGCCTTTCGGTTCGATTTAAACGCTTGTCTACAAGAGAAACGACAAATAAACTTACACGACAATAATAAAGACAATAATTACGTAAAAACTTCAATGACAAAACGAGCAAATAATCCAAACTAAACGTAATTAACCTAAAAAAGCGAAGCCGGTACCTTCCGAGGGAACCAATGGAGGATCTACATACAATGGTTGTATAATTGCGGCAGAGGCAAAGTAGATCACACAAACTAAAATGATCCCCTTCATATCGATGAACGGTAAACTTTCCTGTAGTATTATTTGACAAGAATTGTTTTCTTTTTAGTTTTTGGAAGTGTTAAATACGCGACTGTGCTATGCACATTTATACGGTCGAGTTGTAACCCCAAACTAAGCGCGGACGTCGCAGAGAAGGTGAAAGGGAGATCCAAAGCTGACTCACCTATGTGACGACCATAGTTTCTTCGAATAAGTGCAGTCATTTGTACTGACGATAACGAATACCTAAAATACTTAAGGTCAAAAATACACGGCATATTAAAAATACCAGGACCACAAAATTAACAATAGGTCAGTATAAGTCACACTAAAGGACGAGACAGACATTCCAACATCATGAAGCGAATTAGGGACCTACGAAGTAAATCTTCCTATTCTCCTTCGTGTTCAAACCCAATGAATCGCATTCATAAAAAAACAAAAACTGTTGACATAACGCCTGTTCACGAATCGTTTCATGCAGCGTGTATCCAATTTATCCCAGACATAACACTTGCGGTTGGGGACAATTTGTGCATGCATTGCAGACTCACGTTAAATAAAAAAATCAAAGCGGGTAAGTTTTAACATTTTTAATATGTAATACTTGCAAATTTTGAAATTATAATGAAAAGAAATGTTACGTAGTTGTTATGTCGTAACGTGGTTGAACGACACGCCCTTACTCACATTATTATCTAAAAAATGGTTGTTATTGCGCGGTAACCTTAGAAAAATGTACACAAGTAATGCCTGTATTTTAGCTCGAAATGTTGTGCAACATTCCTCACCATCGTCCACTGAATGCACGCCAAAGAAAAGTAGAGGGAGAGGACTGGTTGGTTTGCCGTTTCTAGCGTATGGAAAATCATCAACAAAATCTCAAAAGGAGTTGCAGCCAAATATCAGTCCGGGAATTTCCGGAATCGTACAATCTACTCCACCTGCTTCTCTGACGAGTGGACAAGAAACTACAGAACAGCTTGGAATTCCTCCCACACCCTCTGATGTGGACACATTTACTCCCGCAAACGATGACAGTTCTTTCACCGGAAGTTCGGTTGCGCTTGTGGATTTAAATACGACGTTGACTCAAACAATGGTTTCACCACTGGTTAAGACTGATCTTCCTAAAAAGAATGTAGTTCAATCAAAGTTGCATCGATCTACTGGGTACATTCAAGACAAGTTTCAACGGGCAATGGATTCCCCTGTACCGCTGGAAAGAAAAACCTGTGAGGACTGTAAAGTACTACTTAAAGATTTTAAATCCCGTTACCCTGAGCTCAAAAATAGGCGAGATAAGTATCTCTTGCTTACATGTGCTCCACGAAGTATGTCGGGAAATGCGTTAAAAATTGCTGTACAATGTACAGAATATGAATCAAAACAAGCGAAGACATTACAAAGTACTGTCGGGGCTTTCACTCACCCCCAATGGCAGACTACAAGGAAATACATGCCAATACATGTAATAGAGTTAGTACACGATTTTTATAATAATTCAGACTACTCTCGTATTAGCAGCAACGCCCAAGAGAACCGCCTTGTCCAGCACCCCGTAACTAAAGAAGTTACAAGGGAACAAACTCGAAGAATGATTCTTAACTTGAGAGAATTGCATGCCGAATTCTGTCGAATATACCCGGATGTAGCTGTTCGTATCTCAAAATTTGCAAGTCTGCGACCCGTCAACTGTAAATGGCCAGGAAATGGGGGTATGCATAATGTATGCACATGCCACATACATGAGAATTTCCGGTTTCTTTTGGAAGCCTTTAATCAGACTAGAGACTTCGGGGCCGTTATTCGGAGTTACCTTTGTTCAACGCCAGGAAAGGATTGTTACATGGGATGGTGTAGCGAATGCCCAAACTTCCAGTCCCTGGAACGTCTAGAAGAACTAGTTGGTGGAAGCCACGTGCAATTCCTAAGATGGGAGTGTACAGAGCGAACAAACATCTTCGAGCTCAGCGAATCCAGTGATGACTTTAAGAGAAGATTTCAGAAAGAATTTCGGACCACGGCAGCCCATCATTTCACTATGTGTGAGCAGCAAAATTACATCTCTACTGTTAAAGAAAACTTAAAGAACGAAAGAAGCATTATGATGTATGTTGATTTTGGAGAAAATTACACATATGTCGTCCAGGATTCCATATATGGTATGCACTGGGCGAATTATCAAGCCACTTTGCATCCATTTTGTGTTGTTTGGTATGACCATGACAGTACCTGTCTAAAAAAGAAAACTTACATGGTCGTAAGTGATCACCTAGAGCATGTGACGTCTACATTTCACGTATTTCGTAGTAAAGTTTTGCAAGAATTAAAGAAAGAAGATTGGTTTAGAAATATCACAAAAATTTACTACGTCAGTGATGGTGCCGCCTCGCAATACAAAAATTACAAAAATTTCTGTAATCTCTACCATCACTTTTCTGAATACAACATTTACGCCGAGTGGATATTCACAGCAACAGCCCACGGGAAGTCTGAATGTGACGCCGCCTGCGGGGTCCTGAAACGCATGGCACGGACGCATAGTTTGAAAGGACACCTCATAACTACAATTGACGCACTGTATACATACTGTAGAACTCTCATTACTGACACTCGCACTTTCCTTTTGGTAACAACAGAGGCCATTTCCAGCCAGTTAGATGCATTAGATCTACGATACTCTATGGCGAAGAGTATTCCTGGAACGCGTACTTTCCACTCATTCCAAATTTTAAACCAAGAAGGTGTTCTTAGATGTCGTTACTTCTCCAATGATTTTACGTACATAGATTTTGCATACTCAGACATGGATGAGACGGTTCCGGCTGCATTTAAAGTAGGGCAGTATGTGGCTGTGAAAAAATCTTGTAATTTTATGATTGGCGTTATTCTTAGCATTGATCAGGATAAAAGTGATGTTGGCCTTACCATAAAACCCATGAAAAGGAATGGGAAGCAAAACCAATTCCAATGGTACACATCGGACGTACAAGAATATATTACTAAGTATGACATTATCAGTGCCGTCAGTGTGCCTACTCCGTCGTCATCCAGTGGAAGGTTCTACAAATTGAGCATTGACGACTACAACCACCTTACTACTGTGTGAAAACAATTACCAATGTGAATACAAACCTTTTTTAGACTCCACACTTCATGCAGAGACTGTAACATATACACGTCTATAAATACCTAATTTTTATCATTGTTATTATTAACTTACAGATGATTCATTGATGTATTAAATACTGACGTATGTAAATTATTTTTATTTACTTTTTAATTTCGCTGCTCAGTTTACAATTTCACAAAATACCTCATTTTGACCTCGCAGTAACTTCCCCAGCTTCTAAATGTGCATGTTGATTTTGGAGTCGTGAATAAATCATTAATATTATGTATATTAGCTTCCGACAGGTTGAAAGTAACGTGATATATACGATTGTAAGCACAAAAATCATTCTCACATAGCATCTTATCTGTTGACCCCACATGACCTGTACATGTCAAATGAGGTCAAACACACCTAATGCTTGCCTTGAAGTCATTTGGATTGACATTGGTTCGTCGCAGTCGCTTGCGCACGGCATTTACCTCTCCAACGCCTTGGGTCACGTGATGACCTGAATTCACTCGGAATACGTCACGTGACACCTGAGTACGCCTGCATTACCCGGCTGCTGAGTACACAGCCGTGTATACCCGATTAAGACTACGTCATTAGAGGTTTATGAAACTTGACCTGAAGATTCACGTTTTGACCCTACCAGGTCAAACGGGTCAGCCGATCGACTCCATTTCAAAGGCCTCTCGAAAACTCTACTAGGACCACCTTCTGTGCAAATTTGGTTGAAATCTGTCGAACAGTTTAGGCTCAAATGTGGCCCGCGTGTATGACCTCTCAATTGACCTCCGCCGTTACCCCCGGGGTAAACATGGCATGTGCCAATACAGTACCATTCTACAGGTAGTACGTGGTCATTTTATGCATTTCGGGAGGATTTGACGAGATGAATGCTTTTTCTCGGAGATAACTGATGGACTTATACAAAAAGCATTTGTAGGCTGCCCATAATTGATAATTGACACACATACATATGTGTTTGGTAAAGCGCACAGAAATTGATGAAAATATTTTTCTGAATTTACAATTAGTGGAACTGACTAATTTCATGTTTCTGATTCATCAATTAACTGCTGGAATTAAATTTGAATGTGTTGCCATGATTTCATTCCGTGTAAACAGATTTCTCGTTTTTTCGATCTCTGTGTACATTATTCAACTCAAGGATGTGGCAAAGCAGTTACACATTTTCGAAAATTTCGCTGACATTCTAAAGATTGATTAAAAATATCAACAAGATTTTGCTAAACTCCTAATATTTCAAAAAAGAATTTTTTTTTCTTTAATTAGGGCAAGTTGACCAACTATTTTTGTAAATTATAATAAGGTAGCTTGCGAAATATTTTCGTAGACTCCAGGGATTTTGTGCCACACTTAAAATGTTTTTGTACTCTCAGCGTGTTTTCTCGGAGGATTATTCTCACGATATTTTTTTATTTTTGTTTTTTATTTTTTCAAGGAAGTTGGTCAAATATTTTGTTTAGTTCCCAAATGAGTGGCCAAATGTTTTGTGAATTATTTAAGAGAATTTTTTGTCAGTTCGTAAATATTCTTCAAAGCATTGCTCCTTGTACATAATCAAGTTTTGATTTTTTTAGAGCTATTTTTTTTTAACTACAGAACAACCCTCATAAATGCAACAATTTAAATTAAATATATAAATGAATTACGGTCAAACTAAAGTCATAAGAGCACTTGTTACCCAATGAAGTGAATTGAAGGTCATGAGAATTCTTGCTACCGAATTAGATCAATATGAAGGCATGGGATTATTGCTACCCACTGAGGTTTATATGAGATTTTGTCACTAGTGATGTTGAATTGAGATTTTTAGGAAGTTGGTCAAATTTGGTTTGTTTTTGTTTTTTAGTTTTGAATTGTTGGGAGCTGGGCATTTTGTTCCGCGGGGGGAGTATGGATTTCGGAATTTTTGAACATTCAGACTTTCTCCATCGAATTAAAGGAGTACAAATTTTTTGCTCTATTGTAAATGGAGAATTTCCTTGTAAGCAAAAATATGTTTTAATATAAATAATACACACGGCGACAATAGCAATTTCAATTCCGAAGTACTGCGTGAAATTAATTTAAGTAAAAAGATGGGGTGATTCAGTTAATCTTGGCCAATAATTTTTGACAATTTTATTGAGTTTGCCAAGTGTTTTACCAATTTATAATAATTGTTAATTTTGTGGGAAAGTTTAGTAGTGATTTCTAAAAAAAATTCGATTCCGAAAGGCGCGAACAAGTATTTTTACCTTTCTTATATAAATGGTAAAATATTTTTTATGTATGACAAGGAAATCAGTAAAAAAGAATTGGAAATTTCAAAACGTTGGGAAAATTCTGTTTCTCCAATTCATAATTACTTGACCAAACAATTTTGTCAATTTGTAAATAATTTAAAAAATGAAATTGATATTATTTGCATATTTTGTTGGTGACAATTCTTCTCATTTCCTTTTTCCCTTAGCGACTTACAGATCAAGAAACTAGAAAACTTAGACTTAGATAAGTTACTTGACCTCCAGTAGTTAATTATACCGTTTGATTCCTTAGAATTAGGTGGAAAGCAAATTGCGACGGTAAAATAAGATTTGGCGCAAAATTTACATTGCGCTTTAGAGGAATTTATGTATGTCAAAATTAACATTGCGCAGTATAGGAATTTACAACAAAATTAACATTGCGCAGTATAGGAATTTACAACAAAATTAACATTGCGCAGTATAGGAATTTACAACAAAATTAACATTGCGCAGTATAGGAATTTACAACAAAACTAACATTACGTAGTATAGGAAATTATCTCAAAAATTGTGATGAAAAATAAGATGGGAAATTTTTCCCAGAGTTGATATAATGAGGTTAATGGTTCATTGTCACCACAGCTCGAACCTTTTAATGAGCTGGTATTGGTCTCAGTGAAATCGGAAACTACTTTAGAATCTATTAATAAAATACGGAATTTCCCCATTAGAGGCTGAGAACTTGGTGAATTTTTAATAGAGAGGGAATTCACGACGTTTACCTATGGTTATCTAAACAACTCCTCCCCGTGTTCTTTTGTGTAGTACCTGTTTCTTTGAAATCGGACTGAAACTTTAGATGTTATTAAGCAAAATTGGAATTTCTGATACTTTGGCCAACAAACAGACAGGCACACTGAATTTTTCCGGGAGTTGAAATCAATGAGGTTTATCGATCTGAACCACCATAAGTTTAGTTTATTTTAAAATTAAAAAAACAATTGACGCTTATAATATAATTATATATACATATAATTATGAATATTTCAAGGGCTTTCAAACGAGATCACTGCGTCCAATAATTTAAACACAGACCGCAAATGACCGATTCAAGATTTAACCACAAAAAAGGTTCATCATCCTTATAAATCGGAAAATAAAAAATGAAATGAATAAATAAACTCTAATTGTGTTATATCTAAGAATAGAAAATACAAATATAATAAGTATCTACTGATTTGACAACAGCATTTTATAATAACTTTGGGATATGGAAATTCAGGTGAGCTTATTTGATTAATAAATATTTTTGGCTTCCTGGCCAAAGTGTGAAATTTGTGAGGTTGAAAATAGTTCGAGATTGGATTTCCTGAAAAAAGAGTCCCATTCATCACTTAAATGTAATTTTCCTCCATGATTTATTCATTGCTACCAACTGATATCAATCTGAGGTCATGTTATTATTTGTGACTCAATGACAATGAGTGAGGTCATGTAATTAATTATGGTGCATGAAGATGAATCAAGATAAATAAAAAAAGTTGATGGAAACATCACCTGACCAAACTTTTTCACTGTGCTTAAAGATTGCGAATTATTTTGATCAATTTCAAGGAAGTTGTTCAAAAATTTTGCTCAGCTTTTAAAATTGGTTTTAAACATTTTACGCAGTAAACCAAACCGTTTGTCGTCAACTACAGGAATTTTCTTCAGATGAATGAAGTTCAAACATTTTTGTCATTTTCTAGGTTGCTGTTCGAAATTGGTTTCAAATTCTGGAATACGAGGCGGAATTGCTTTGCAAAATCCAGTAGTTCCACTTCTCGATTCTTAACGCATTTCGCCATGTTTTTATAAATTACTGGACAGTTTGCTGAATATTTTTATAAATTCTGAGCAAAAACATTTGTCTTTTTCTGGGATGTTGAAAATTTGTTTTAAAATCCTAAATACATGGCCAGTAATATTTCCATTCTTAGGTTGTTCGCTGAAATGTCTTCAATATATAATTTTAGCAAGTTGTTTGTTTGTATTGGTCTTTTGGATTGGTGGGAGCCAGTAGTCAGACTGGGTACAGAAACCGTGTACCCGTACCCATACCCGTACCCGAATATCGGGTACAACAAAATGCTGTACCTATACCCGTACCCATACCCGAGTACCCGGGTAAATTATTTCAGTACCCGTACCCGTACCTGAAACTACAATGTAATACCTGTACCCACAATTTACCCGTACCCGTAATGTACCCAAAATCTGTACCCGTACGCGAGTACCTATTGTTTGTACCCGGGTATTACTCGGGTACTGGAAGTTTGGCCGATTTAAAATCCCCACCGACATTTGCCTGCCCAGCTGAAAATTTTCAATTTAACCTCCATTAAAAATGCCCGGGATTTTGGGAGTTTTTCCTAGGCGTTAAGAGTATCCTATTTCAATTTAAAAAAAAATCATTTGAGGCTTTTGGGGATTTATGTTTAATAAAGTAGAATTTCCTGATCATGCCAGTTTTCCATCAACGATATAGCGTATTTACAAAACAATATATTTGAACACTGTATAGAAAATGTTATACGGAAAAATTTAAGTTGATCATAATTTTTTCAAGTCAAATATTGCGGTTTCAGGAAATAAATGTGGGAGGCAAGATTGAATGTTCATTTTATATTACAGCTTTACAAAACAAACATTCGTAAACTGTCTCTCATATTTACGGAGTTTTTTCATAGACGAAACGTTTTGAACAATGCAGGCGAAATAAGACTCAGATGCAGCCCCATGAAAGTTTTGAAAGCCAAGTTCAGATGCATCCTCTTTTAACATCAAAATTATCAACAATAATCAAAGGGACAGAAATACAAATATTCCCAAATTCAAAGTGTCATAAATGTCCAGGATTTAAAACGCTCAAATTGCCTGCACAAAATGCCTTAGCATTTTCAAATGGGCAACCCTGGATACTTGTAGCATTAAGAAACGGATCTGCGAATAAATGTAATTATATTTATTCCGAACTTTTCTCGTAATATGTCTTTAAATAATTGTAATGTTACGCTCCCAATGGAGCTACTTAAATTGAATCTCAAGAACCTGCCCATTGAAATTCTTGTGTGATGAGTTTGACTGTCGATAAACAGGTGATTTTACTGACTCTACGCTCTATTTCTTTATCAGATTCCTGGGAAGAATTATTAGAAGCGTTAAATTGCAACTACCACGCAATCATAAATGAGACAAAGCCACTTGGTTCTGTCACTAACGCAAGTATCTGTATACAAAGAAACAAGCATCTCAACGGTTGGCAGATCTTATTGTTAGCTCTAGTAATCCATCCCAGCAGGAATCCTTGAAGTACCCATGAATACTCGGGTACAGCACCCACGGGTACAGGTATTTTACATAGTGATACCCGTATCTGTTGGGTACTACCCGATTGTCACTGAGTGAGTACCCATACCCGTACCCGCACCTGTACCCACTTTATTGTCTAAAATTCAGAGTACTCGAGTAGTACCCGCGTACTTGCGAGTACGCAACTTCTGTACCCGGGTAGTACCCATACCTGTACCCGTACCCATTTACCCGAGTATTACCCGTACCCAGTCCGAGCACTGGTGGGAGCTGGCCATTTTGTGGCGCTGGTTAGTTGGTCAAGTACCGATTTCTTAATTTTTGGACATTCAGACTTTCGCCATCGAAAGATTAAAAATATTTTGCTCTATGCCAACAGAGCTGCTTTCAGGTATCAAAAAATCAGGATCCGAACCTGAACCCAACCCGTACCTGAAATTTCAGGTACAAATTTTCTTTGACCCGAATTTACTCAGTCAGATCCGGGCAAATACTTTGCTTGTCAGGTACTATTTTACGTTGGGTATAACCAGGATACCTGTACCTGAAAAATTAACTGAAGTTTGGGTCCGATATAAGGAATATACATGATCACAATTATATTGCAAAGAACGAAAGACGCCAAATATCTGTATCATTTCCTGTACAAATGGCAACATATTTATTCATTACAAGGAAATAATTAAAATAATTTTGTAAATTCCAAAATATTGTTTTTTTTTTCAAATCATCATTTACTGGCCAAACAATTTTATCAATTAATAATATTGCATAGTTTTATGGTGACAATTCGTCGCACTTCCTTATTCCCAATGCGCCTCACGCAGCAGGAAACTACAAATATTGAATGTTCCTTATTTACTTTCAACGTGCAGAAAAATATTTACTATTACTACCCTAATTAATTCACTTATACAGTACACTGATTTGGACGATAAAATTTATAACAATCGACATATGAAACCTTTAAATAAATTATGCCCAAACAAATCTGATATAGATATAAGTTACTTAACCTCTAGTAATTAATTCTACCATTTAATTCCTTAATAATGCTTGGAAAGCAAATCGCACCGGAAAAATAAAATTTATCACAAAATTGTGCTGTATAGGATTTTATTTTGAAATTAACATTGAGCAGTATATGAATTACCACAAAAATTGTGATGAAAAGTAAGGTTGCTAAATGTTTTCCGAAGGATGTACAGTAATGAGGTTTATTGGTCATTACCAACACAACTCGACCGTCTTAATCCGCTGGAATTTTTTCAGTGAAATCGGACGAATGCTTTAGAAGTTATTAAGCAACTTTGAAATTTCCTTTTGAGGCTGAGAATTCCGTAAATTTATAGAATCGAAATTCATGGGGTTATTTACGAATGATTTGTGAGCCGTATTATTTCCACTTATATTAAATGCGCAATGATTACTTCTTACCAGCAAACCTCGGCACATGCCCACTCGGGATCGGAATGAAATTTTGTGTGAGCGTAAAAAACGTATACGTGACCCAATGTCCCAGCGAGGACAAAAGTTCGGGCCATCTCGCCCTGGTTTCGCGCCGAAGTTTTAAATTCTAACTCGCCGATAAATTCGTGTCCATCTTAAATTTTCCAATGTTAAATCACATGAGAAATTGTCATTTTTGAAAGTCGGTGCTTTATTAGATGAATGACACATTTATGTCCTGTATTCATCACAAGTGGTTCTAAGGTTCAAATACTGACCACTGTTGGTAACTGATGGTTTTGACCCATGTCAGTAAAGCAAATTTGAGAAAATCTGGAATTAAATTTCCTACACACTTTGTGTATCAATTATTGTTCCCTCCCTTATGCTGGTTAAGGGGGGCAAATGATGCTGGCCACCATGTACATTCAAATTAAACAAAATACATGCCGTATAAAAATTTATGAATGACGTTGAACTTCAAAATTGTTGGTTTAGTATTTAAAATGTAAGTATTTAAAAATCTCGTTTTAGAAATCAATTGAACATTCACGAAGACAGAGATATCTGGTGATGTTGGGAAGGACACCGCACAATCCTTACGAGAAAATGCCCTCTGTTCGATTTTAACAAATAAATTACTGCAGGGTGCGCCTTGATGCGTAGATCATTTTTGATAATTGCCCCGAAAAAATCTGACGACGGGATTCGGAGATATCCCGGGTCAAAGTTAGCAAAAAATGAGGGGGGCTCATATGGTACCAAAAAATTCAAACAGTGAAAATTAGCAATATAACTACAAAAATGGTAAGAATAAAATTTAAATAACGTGCAAAAAAAATTTCAGCGAGATATGACCTCAAAATCCGAAGATACTGACCTCAAGAGGTCAAAGAGCGCCGATACCGGTTTCATAATCTAAAAGGTGACAAAACTGGCCCAGATTGGAATTAGGGCTTTAATTAGCACATTTTCTCGTAAGGATTGTGCGGTGTCCTTCATAGTTTTTAAGAATTTGAGTTCCACACCACTTTTAATATTTTTCATTCTCTCCAGCTTCTAAATGTGAGAACATTTAACAAGCAAATTCAAGCCATGAATATCATTGAGAATAACAAGAAACAAGTGAATAACATTTACAATTTAGTATAAAGCCGGACATTAAAGTTTAGGCGGATACTCTGGTGAACACATTCCAATTTAAAATTGAGTGTTTTAGAAACAAATTTTAGAATTTGAGCGCACAATTCACAAAGTTTTTGGAGATCTTTTCCAAAAACTGACCTGACTTATAGCTGCACTTACTTAAACATCTGGAACCATAATTTTTAGCTAGTGGGTTGAAATAAATTTTACAAAAATCTGGAATAGGATTTGCTAAATCATGAGAGAACTGGATAATTCCCACTACCCTTTCTTACATGGACTAGAGGGGGTAAATCCATTATTGACACTCGGTACAATTGGTTCCTCAATTCGTATTAGAAATTGTTTTCCAAAACTCTGGAAAAGGAAATCATGAGGGAAGTTCATATTTCTCAATCCCTTTCCTTATATGGACTGGAGGGGCTATAATCAATTTTTGAGTCCCTGTACAAATCGGCTAATCAATTTGTATTAGACATGATGGGGATTGAAATATATCCACATATATTTATAGGTCTATGTGTTTAGTGCTGTATCAAAAATATATCGACCAAAATGACCACATAAATCGATTAATTTAAAAAAATTGATTAGTGTTATTTTACATCCAGATGTGCAACCTGAACTTGGATTTTTAAAATTTTGAAAAATGTAGAAACTACTAATTATTACCACAAAAGAATGTTGGGACCATTTTACGTATTTTTTCAATGTTCACAAATCAAACTCTAGTTGGACTTTTCTATTAGACTGTCATTAATTACACTTAAATAATGCAATGTTTTGAATGTTATTCAATCAAAATCCCGACTTCTAAGCTCCAAGCTCAGAGGCATTATTTAAAAAAAGAGAGCTCGGACGCCACCTTATATATTTTGTTTAGAATTCAAAACTACGAATATGCCGTTACAAGACTAGAAACTAATATAAGATGGGACATTATTCTTGTGTATATCTAAATTGGTGCATAGGGGCCTGTCCAGAAACGAAGTCTGCAAAAACGAAAGATTTTCAGCTTAAAATTAACAAACTTTCTTTGATCTTGAGGTACGTGAGTCAATTCACTCCAGACCTGTTCAGAGTTTTCACGCCACTCTATCTATTTTAATGGATAATTTTTAGTAATGATCAGTAGATTTGGGGTTAATAATTTGCAAATAGGTGTAAGTTCAATGAACTTTTTTCATTATTGCAGCATTTTTCACGATTGAAAAACATTCTTACTAAAAAAAACTTAAAAATACATTAAAGTTCAAACGAAATTCCAAATTTTAACAACAGTTATTTGCGGTTCATAAAATTTGTATCAAAGTTAATCAAATTTTCAAAGTAGATTAAAGCTGTGCAGGTCTGAGGTTTAAATTGCACAAAGGCTAAACAAAGGATACTAGACTTCGTTCATAACTCATGTTTTCGTGCTTGACTATTTCTCATTTCCGTCTTCTAATTGTAATACACAATGACTCTAGTTCACCTATTAATTTTCCCTGACAGAATGTCTTGTGTGGCGTCAGTGCTGAAATATTTGGCAAATACGAACGGGACAATTTTCATATTCTATTTTAATGTTCTAACGCAAGGAAACAAAGGGTATATGTATTTTCTGATATATTGTTGGAACAGCATCATTTACTATTCAGTTTCAATCACGTTGGTAGTATTTGTGTCCGGGATTCCTATCAGGATTATTTGTGCAAAAATTCTATCCCAATCAAATCATTGCCACCTGGCTGGATTATGATTTAAGTAAATGAATGATTTCAGAAAAATGAGTCAGGCGACCTGAAAGTCACAATTAAAAAACACATCCTTTGCTAATTCGTTTCCCGTTGGTTTTACTTGATTTGATACTTGAATTCTGATTGGATTTTAAATTAGAATGCATTCACCAGAGTTTCCAATTAAAACTTGAATGTCCCAATTTATACTAATGCTGTTCGGATCCTACGTATTATTTTCAATGGGCTATTAATTTGTGTTGTGAATTGTTTACATTGACGTATGTATCTTGACATTCTGCGAATTATATTCAAAGTGGCCTCAAAGCTCCAATTTTTAAAACCTCTTAATTCCCTACACGAGGTTTCCAGATATTTCAGGAGTTACTTCCTCAAATTTTAATTGATTTCTAAAATAAGATTTTTAGATACCAGCATTTCAAATACTAATCCGACAATTTCCAATTTAAATGTCATTTATGAAAATCATTTCATGCAGTATGTATTTAATTTCATTTGAATACACATCGAGTCAGCCATCATTGCCCCCCTAGCCAGAATGCGGGAGGGAAAAATAGTTCAGTCCGGATTTTAGATGATATGGGCCTTGGAAAATTAAATTTAAATTCGGGTTCTCTTTTCTTGGTTTCAAGTGAAATTTGTTTGAAAAAATGTTTTAAGGCGCTTTTATTCTAAATTGTTTGAGTTTTAAGGGAAGTTTTTAAAAGGTCCCTATATGTTGAGAATCGTGAAGTCTGTTCCAGGATACAAAACAACTTTGAAAGAAAGTCAGCGTCGGAATGAAAGTGGGAAATCCTTGAAGGAAAAAGAATTTCATTCCATTTTGTATGAAAGATTGGGCCCGTCTAAAAATATTTCGAAACACTGACAAGTAGCAAATTTGATTGGGACTCTTTTGAGTCTGAAATATTTTTAACGATAAATCCGACTGTAGATGGCACCAGCTTTTCTTTCCCCTTTATGTATTTGCATGTGTTTAAACACATGCATTGTAGAGTATGTATGTCGATTTTCTCAAGAATGTGTTAATGCAGAGACAACCTGCACATGCGCAATGTGGGTCCAAAAGGTGACCGCACAGACACGAAAGGTGAAGTCTAATTATTTCTTTAAAAAAATTAAATTAAATTTTCTTTAAAAAAGGTATAATTATTAAAACCGAGCACAAATTTTCTTTTGCCTAAGTTCACCTTTGGGGAAACCCAAAGTCTACCAGTCTTCGCAGTACAGTTTTTATTTTCCCTCCGTTGTAGTTTGCCATTCCTTTTAATTTAACTCTATCAAGGTTGAATTTTTATTTTATAAATACTTTACTTTGAATTATTTTAGCTAAAACTGTCATCATTTCAATTCAATATTTATACCAAATATAATTAATTGAGGATCTAACGGGTAATAATAATTATTGTAACTAGTTGTAAAACAAATTTGGATTCCTCTTTTTCAAATTTGATGCAATAGACCTTCAATAGGATCAAAATCAGTAATGTGCTTAAGCAAGTGCAGGGGAAATATATGAAGTGGCTTCCAAGCACTATTTTTAAATGGAGTCTTCTGCTCCGTAACTTTCTTATGCATTCTCGTTTCGACGTTATTTGAAGTTTTGTACTTCAAACCATTAAAATCAGTATTTTTTAAATTTTGAACAATCGAATGAAAACATGAATGAAATTGTTTTCAAATTATATAATTATTCCATCATCACAAAATAGTCCTGAACGGGGGATGGGGTCGGGTGACAGATACCAGATCCTTCTAGACAAAAAAATTTGTTGTGTCAAAAACCATATCACAAATTACGATTTTTTCAAAGATTCTCAGTGGAAAATATAAAAACGCCTCAATAAAATAAAATTTTGACTTTCGAAACATATCAAAAATCTTGACCTAATACTAAAATTTAAGATACACTTATGGTTAATTTAAACGCCACTTGAAATATCATTTTAGTCAGGTAAGGATTTCAATTACAAGATGACTTGACAGATTATCGCAAAGAGCATCATAAAATCTTGCCATAAATACGAAATAGAGGAAAGACGCTTGCAGGGAAATAATAATGTGATTGATTTCCTATTTAGTACTGTTGATTGTTTTATAGAATTTTAAGTAGGATAAGCTAAGAAGTGAAACTTCAAAATACAATAGTTGGGTAAGGATCACAAGGTTGATCACATCGGAGGTTGAAAGGAAAATAAATTCCCATTGAAACTCAATATACGAATAATTCAGAAAATTACAGAGCAGAAGACTATTTTAAAATAGTGTTTGGACACCACTTCATATACTTTAACTAAATTTGCCTATGCTTAGCCTTCAGGTGTGGATATCTTTGACAGACTAGAAATCATCAAAATTGAAAAACAGGAATCAAAATTTGTTTTTCAACTAGTAATAGAATTATCAGATATATTGTTCCTCAGGAACATTTCAAATAAATATTGAAAATTTTATATAATATTTTTACAGTTATGTAAGAATATAATTAAAAAGATTCAACATTGATAAATGGAAATTAAAATGTATGCAAAATGGAAACTTAGGAAAAAACATATTGCCTTTAAAATTACAATGGAGGTTTTCAAACTTGTTTTACAATAATTTTATAATACTTGTAGCTGTTGTTTTAGTATTAAATAGATTATTCTTCAATAACATTAATCGGACGAAAATACTGAAATTTGTAGCCAAACGTTTATTTAAATTCCACAGTGATGTAGCTCAAAAATATTACCGTGGTTAAATTATACTCTGAATATGTAAAATAGCAGAAGCTGTGCTGGAGGAAGACTCATAATTAATTGTATCTTATGTCCATTATTTGACTCTCCCGGTTTTAAAATTACCCCCGATTTTCTTTCTTCCAATAAATACTATTTAAAATGACAGCTTGGACGCCGCTTTATAAAATTTGCACGAAATTGTTTTCTATGAAAAACGAGTACCAAACAAACTTGAAGCCAGTGTTTCAAAATATTCGTAGACTGAGCCAATCTTCCAGAAAACAGGGAACGAAAATTGTCTTCTTTCTTCGATGATTACGATTTTCACTCCCCACACTGACTTTCCCTCAACGTTGTTTCGTGTGCTGAAAGGATCATGCTCACAATTCTCAACATATCATAAACCTATTTGAGTAATTACACATTTCATACATTTTTTCATGTCCTTTTCCAAAAACAAATACATCCACTTCCTTAAGCCCTGGATCAATAATTTTTGAGCTAGTGAGATGAATCCATTTTTTTCCAAAATCTGGCATTAGATTTGCTAAATTATGGGGGAGCTGGATATTTCCCACTACCCTTTCTCGCATGGGCTAGAGGGGCAAAAATTATTGACACCCTGTGCATTTGTTTTTTCAATTCGTATTAGATATTATGCTGGTTAAGCAAATTTGCAAAAATATGAAATAGAAGGGCGAATAATGCCAGTCGAAAAAATAGCATAGTCATTATTTCGAATAAAAATTACGTTTTAATATTCAAAATGTGAGCGTAAATAATTTAAAATCCACCGAAAACAGTCGAAGAGCGACAAACGAAGTGCGGAAGTAAAATATATAAAATGTAAAATAGTTACTGCAGTGTATTTTATTAAATTATGACTTCCACACCGTTTAAAATAATTATTCCCGCACCTAGCAAGGAACATACACAATAGTAATGCTAAAAATACGTAAAACCAAAATTACCATTTATACATAAATTGGATCAATTCTATTTTATTTTTGGCAAATATTAGCGAAATAAATCCCTTTAATCTTACCCGAATAATTACGCTTTCATGATTGTGAGTGCACCCTTAAAAGAAACAAAATCTATGTTCCGATCTGTATATTTGGATTTTTAGGGGCTAAGTGAAACGATGTTCCATAGTGTAATTGTTTTGATGTCTTCGTGTCTGGTTGTCCGTCCTCGCGACCCCAAGTCAAAGTTTTTACAGTGAAATATTAACTAATGAAACAGAATAGCAATGATTTCGGAGAACGTCGAATCATCCGGTTGACTTAGAGAAAATAGGTCGCATTTAAATACATGTTAATAAATTCGGTTCCGACAGTGACGACGGGTCTGCCCTCAAATCGTTTATGGACGTCGTTACAGTGTGGACCGAATGGAGTCGTTAAACAATATTTTCACCCCTATGTGACCCAATGTTTGTACAGTTGCAATTAATTTCGTTTCTTTTGTTTGGTGAGAGCAATGTATCTTTTACATACACTTCGCGCATAACGTGGAGTAAATTATCTGTTGGCGTAATTACTAAAAACATTTAAACAAAAATTCAGTCAAGGCACTGGCATAAAATTTGTTTGTAAAATTTTAAAATTTCAGTTTAAAAAATGAATAAAAAACATTTCTGCTTTTGATTTAGGATTGGTGGTTTTCAAAACCCTGAGTATACGTAAATGTAATATATCTTCGCTTAATTATTAGTGCCTACAATTTACAAATTTTGAATTGTTTGACGACATGTCTTCCGCAAATATTATTCCCGTAGTTATTTTTATTTATCCCGTCAAAACGCTTTGTCTATGAAATTAAAAATCTCAGTCAAGATTTCTTTTCAGATTGTACTGCAATTAAATTGCTGTTGAATGAGCTCATTATTACTCAGATACAGATAGGACACCCTCGTCAAAAGCTCTTCCCATTTATTCAATCGTATTCGGAATCCTCTCTTCTAATTTGAAGGAGTGGATAGTGATAGTGATAGTGAAGGTGATGGTAAGAATCAAATATTCGCGCGCTCTAGCTGTATAGACGACCATAGCTATGCGCAGCTACCTATTGCATTCAACTACACTGCCTTCCCTATTTACATCTGCCTTTCTGAGCCAGCAAATGCTGGCTGTGCAGTGCTCGTTAGGGATATGCCACAAATGACGTCATGCATTAAGTCAGTCAGTCATATTGTCTCAGCATGATTTAACATGACGTACTCAGTCAGTCCCTTTTTCCTAACATGACGTCATTTTTGTGCACCTTTTAACCTAGACCCTTTGTTACTCTTACAAAAAATCCCGCGCGAATTCGTAAGTTTAAATAACGACATCATTATTCAAGATCATTAGTACTATCAATAATTCACAGTAACAAAAAAGAATTATATTAATAAGTAATACACGGAACAGAGTAACTGCTGTAGTTTTTTAAAGCAGACAATTCCAACACAATTTACGTAACGGGGAATTAAAATTATGCTATAATAATTTAATTTGAAATTTGTGCGGATTTATTCACGCATTAACTAAAAGTTATACAAAAAACATATTGACTGAGACACCTGTCGGAGAAGTATGTATAAGCATTTGTGTACATATGTCCTGTTGAAATTTCCTCACGTCATAAGACTGAACCAATCTTCCAACAAATAACGTCTGTAGAATAGATTTTCTACCTAAGGAAATCAAAATGGTTACATATAAACACATGATAATACCTGCGTCATCGACAGGTGGCGCAGTCAACATTTACCAAACTGTGCATAACTGTAATGGTTCTTAGTGCAAGCCCATATTATCAAAACTTTGAATTTAAAGGAGGTAGTGTCAACGATCTAGCCTTGGAAAAGTATATGTCCCATATAAACGAACATTTGTTATACATTTTTACAGTAATAAGTAAGGTAATAATCTCGCCATATATTGAGACTTCATAATTTTTTAAACTTTCTTTCGCAGTTGTAATTAGTACCATTGACCGGATGTTGCGAAACGCTAGTTCGTACGATTTGAGTGAATTTTCTAATTAAAATTTTATAAAAATAAAACCTATGTACACGCCCATTCGCTTGTTAAGTTACTTTTTCTGTCTCACATATTTTACCACAATACCTCACTTTAGGGATGCCAATGGTCTGGTCCGGACCATTAATAATGGTCCGTTATTGGTCTGGTCCGGTCTGGTCCTAGACTTGTATGGTCTGGTCCGGTCTGGTCTAACACTTGGACCAGACCAGATACAATTGGTCCAGCTTCAGGACCAGACCAGACCAGACCACAGGACCATGGTCCCAAAAGTACGCAAAATAAAAATTTATGAGTTAACAAAATCCTGTGGAACAAATTAAAAATGTCATTTCTGAGGATAAAAAAAATTTGACTGGATAAAATGTGATTATTCAATTGCTCTGAATGGTTTTCTGGACCATGGTCCGGACCATGGTCTTTGGTCTGGTCTGGTCCGAATGACTGGATCAGACCACTGGTCTGGTCCGAAAAACTGGACCAGACCAATGGTCTGGTCTGTGCTTTGGACCAGACCAGTTTCATAAAATCTGGATCAGACCAGACCATTGGCATCACTACCTCACTTCGGCTCTTTGTGATTTTGTTTATACGAAGTGGTAAGGCGAAAACAGGAGTAATTGGATTTTCGAAATTTAAAAGGTGAATTTGATTTTCAAAATTTAAAAGGTGAAATTGTTTTTCTATTGTAAAATGTGTTTGCTACATTATTATAAAATTAATGACCGAATAAGTGGCCCACTTCAAATTTCCTTTGACCTATATGCAGGGTGGCTTGATTTAAATCACGTTGATTTTAATCTTGATTTAAATCAAGATTTAAATCACTTGATTTTTTTCAAATAAATCATTAATTTAAATCACAATTGACTATTCAACTTTCACGCTTAGGTAACATGTAATTTTATGTCTCGAAACGTTGGAAAACGTGCATTTTTGTGTTTTTATGAATTTCGGGTATGAGACTATTTTGGACTTTGATAATTTTCAAGATAATTTGAATGCGTTGCATATTAAATATCTGTCAAGCTGTCACGGTCCCATAAAATTTGGATAAGTGTTTTAAAATATTGTAATTATATTACTAGAGCTTCTGCTGGAGACAATTGTTGTGTTCCACAGAAGATTCCTTTCGTTTCAAAATCCAGTGACAAAAATAAGTATGTATTCCGATCCCGTCCCCAAAATAACACGGGGGCAAGACTTATGTCCAGATATGTCACGTCCCTAGCAGAAACTCAGTCTCTACAAAAACATCCCAAAATCCAATCTTTCTAAAAGAGTAGTATTTAGAGTGGTAAGATTTGACTGTAGGAATTTAGCATCTTTTAAATGTTATATTATCGAACGGCTCACACTTGTTTAAACTTAATATTCTCAATTTGCAAATAATGTTTCGGTCCCGACTTACCCTACCATCCTGTCCCGAAACACTATACATGTACACACTACACATTTTATATAATTATATATATTTATATATAGATATAATGTGCACAATGTGTGTATTTATATATTGCAAAAAGATCCAAATGAGACAGCTGGTAATTGTCCTACACAGTGTTTGGCTTCAAAGACAAAACTCAATTCGAAATTACTAGTTTTAAAAAATAGTGTTGATATTTGGAATGAGCGTTTAACCAGCTTTTTATTTCATAATAGTTGACTTTCCTATGTAATTTTCTCTCAACAGGTTTTATTAATTGTACAAGTTTCATTAGTGCAAACAGCGTACAATATTATTACGAAAATTAAAATCAAAAAATTTGTATGGGTATTATATCGTACGATAAAATTTTGAATTTAAATCAGAAAATATTGATTTAAATCAAAAAAATCCGATTAAAATCAAAAAAATCAGCAACCCTGCCTATATGATCTACTTTTATTATGGTTATTACCGATGGCTAATAACAAAATCTCGACGATAAAAACGAGCTAAACAAAGGCGACTAATTGTTGATAATTAATAATTTTTTGCAAATGAGCGGAATTTTTTAATAATAAACCAGCCTATGACCTTATGCTATACCCATATATACATACACATATGACGTCATATACAGTCAGTCAGCCTTCGATGTGACGACGAATGATCATCCAGTCAGTCAGTCGTAATTTGCCAGATTTTTGGATGACGTCATTTGTGGCACATCCCTTATGTCCTTAAATTTAAAAAAATTATTGTGGGAATATTTATCGAGACGTCCATATTTTTGAATATCGTGCCAAAATTTAACTGCCGTATGATTTTTGTTGCTTTGCAAAAGTTACTAAAATTTCTTTTAGAATAATTATGAATAATAAAAATCATTTCTTAACCAACGTACGGTTCATTGTTCTGTAGATTTTTATGCAGGATAATTTAAGAAGTGAAACTTCAAATTGCAATAGTTGGGTAGGGAGCGCAATGGTCATACCTGAGGTTGAAAGAAAAATATTTTCCCATTGCAATTCAATCCGAGAATAGTTAAGAAAGTTCCTTCTTAACGAAATAAAATGTTGACATTTTGGCAGAGAAATTAATAAAATTGAATATCCCGTCAAATTTTCTAGTAGGATTTGGAAATGGTTTGCATTGTTTTAGATTGTAAGGCAGCTTCCCCATGAGGTATCACGATCGATACATGTCACATTATGCAAAAGTTACTGAGATTTTTTAAGAATCTTAAAAATCAGTTATTTCGAAATTTGAAACACCAGTTGACGTGAATTTGAAATTTTTTAATTCAGTCTACAACTTCAACCAAAGACTGTTTGTCTTGAGGGTGGCATTCTCAGATCATTCCTTCTTGACAAAACAAAATCTCGAAATTGTGGTCGAAAAATTGGTGGAGTTGAATATTCAGTGATCGGTCAAAAATTTGCATTATAAGTAAGGAAGTATTGTAAGGAAAAAGTAAGGATTTTGTTGTTCATATCATTATAAAAAAATGAAAAACAAAAAAGTGAGAATTTGATCTGACAATTATTTGCATTATGCATAATGCATTCCAGCTCTGTCCGCACAATTCACGAAAAAAGAGCTTTCGATTAAATCCCATTCTTTTTATTTACAGGATAGTGTCGTAATAAAATTAGATAAGTAATTATGATGGTCAAATTAACCAAAATAAATGATGTATACAAAAAACTAATAAATTGCATTTAAATAGGAAATTGTCGGTTTAATAATTATTGGAGTCTAGTGTCTGTTCCCTCTGATTATTTTATAAAGCACTTTTAGCCTGAGTTCTGCACAGCTTTTATCTATTTTGAAAATTAGAGTATCTTCAATACAAGTTTTATGAATTGTTGTAGAAATTTTAAATTTTTTCCCCTTGTGTCATATTTTAAAATTAAATGGTTCAAATTCGCTCCACTGAGAATTTTATTTTAAAATCTTGTAAAATCCGCTCGTAAGCTTTTGAAGTCCTGTTACACATCTTTGCTCCTGCAGTTGAATTTCCCCAAACTGGCTCTCCTCTTCTTACGGACTGTTCAAACTTAACATATTTAAGGAAATTGAAAAGCCCTCTTCTGAACGCCAATTAAATTTACTACAAACGAGTGTCAGAAGTGTTTTGAAACAAATTTTCAAATCAGAGAAAACAATTTATAACTTTCAAAAACTCTTTTCAAAACAACCCTGGCGTGTTTCTCCTATTATGTCTTATTATTGTCTCCTATATTTCCTTAAGCCCTGGATCCAGAATTTTTGAGCTAGTAAAATAAAACAAATTGTTCAAAAATCTGGAATTATTAGATTTGCTAAATTCTGGGGGAGCTGGATATTTCCCACTACACTCCCTTACAAGTGGTAGAGGGGCAAAACCATTATTGACACCCTGTACAATTTGTTCCTCAATTTGTATTAGAAATTGCATGGGTTAAAAATGTTTTTCTAAATATGAAACAGAAGGACGAATATTGCCAGTTATTGAAAGTTGAAATAAATAATGATTTGCACGCCAACTTAATTCCGTTATTCAGGGGTAAGTGGTTATTGTCAATATGTACGCACCTTTGAATTATTGCACATGCATTGCTGAAACAAAATCTGGAAGCTCCAGCGGGGAATAAAAGCAACATATTTATTTGTAATTTCGAGATATTTTGCTAGTTGTCACCATAAGAATAGTCAAGTGGTGTTTTATATTTTGGTATGAAAATTCCGAAGATAAGGTTTTATTATTTTTTAACACCATCAAAGCTTCCAAAGGCAATTTTTCCATTAGAATTACGTCAGTACATAAGTCTAACAAGGAAAATCACTTGGTTAACATAACGATTCGATACTAATATGTACATATAAAATCCAACTTCGGGGACATGTTTTAAAAACAATGTTAATAATCCAAAAAAACAATCCAGAGTATTTACTTACTATTAGATTCTAAGAAATAAATAGTTTTATGAGATAAATAATAATGAAATAATAATATTTGCTTTAATTGGAAATAAAAAATATTTTTTCTGCACGATTTATAATTATTAACATTAGACGGGACAATATCCTTGTATATTTTTAAATTAGTGCAACCCGGAAACGAAGTCTGCAGAAACGAAAGATTTGCAGTTTAAAATTAAAACTTTGTGCTTAATTTTTTTATCTTGAGGTATATACATACATATGTAAATCAATTTAAACCATACCGGTTCAGAGTTTCCACGCCACTCTATCCATTTTAATGTGTAATTGGATTTCACTCTAACAGCACCGGGTAGAACAGTTTGTAAGCATGTGCAAGTTTAAAGAAATTAATTTATTCTTACATCATTCTGGTTGTGAAGGAAACATAAATTCAAACAATTTCACAATAGGCAGAAAAAGAATCTTACATCATAAACTAGAATTTTATTTTGAGAGAGCGTTGTTTTTAATTTGCTTTTTTGAAAATGATTTGTTGAGCTTTGACTACACTGTAGATTCATTTCATCCGAATACCATATTTGAGGGTCAGATTGATGTATCTATGTGGCATTGGCGTACCTTTATAAAAAGAGACTTTATAAAATAAAACTTGCTTCATTGTGCGCTCTGAAAAAATTGAAGCAAGATTAAGGCAAATGGGGACGTTTTTGGCTTGAAAAAATGAATTATTTTAGGAAATAAAGTATGGTATTAAATAGGAATTAAGTGCTATTTTAATACAATTGATCGTTTTTTATTTTCTTTACCCAAGATTTTTTCATTAATAATGTCAAACCACAATTAGGAAAATAGGTTTTTCTTTTAATCAAATTTAAATATACGGTAAATAACTTCTGCCATAATTTCAAATTTTTCCATACTGTAGTCTCCTGAGGATACGTACTTTATAGTTTACTGGCTTTTAATTTGCACTGAGAAGAACGTTATGGGTGGAATAGAAATTCATATGAAAGTCAATATTTAAACAAAATTATATGCTTATATTATTGAGCCCTTTAAAATTAAAAGTGTTCAAAGGACTCAAAATCGTACCATCGAATTTTTTTTAAACCATTGGAGAGCATAGAATCAAAACTGCCCAAGTCCATATTTTTCAAAATTCTTTTTATTTCATAATTAGACTTTCTAAAGCAAGGGATTCATTCATGGGTAAAATACTATTGGTAAAAGGTCATCGGAAGTAAGTGGAATAATTAGGGCAAAAAGGAGTTGGATTCCACTTATTACTGCAAATTCAGTAAATTTTTAAGTACAATATTTAACAAATTATTCTTATTTTATAACAGCAGGAAATAGTGGAATGAAGCATGTTTGATGGCATTATAATGCTAAAATGATAAAAATAATGTAATTATAAAAACATACTCAAAGTACTTGCGTGTCTCATATAATTACATATATCGTAATTGCAGGGAATATTGTAATTATTAAAGCGTTATATTTGCTATGTGTATAAAGTTCTCACTCTGATGCCCTCTTGGCTTTCCTCTTAAAAAAGTCCCCTGAACGTAATCCCTCTGGATTGAAATTTTTGTATTTCTGTTTCTTATTCTTAATTATTTTATTACGCTCTGAATAATGTACTTACTTTTAGGTGATGCTCTGTCCTCACAAAATCTCGATGATTTACGTCACATAACCTCCGGGAAAGACAATCCCGAAATCGGATTTTTTGGCGACGACTTTTTAAACTACCCGGTTTCTGAATCGAAAAAATCAGATCTGTGCTGATCTACGATTTTTCCCTTTGTAATGTTTGTGTCCTTTCCATTTTGGTTCACAGGTATAGGTTAGTAGGGTAAGGAAAATGTTAACTGGTCAAACATTCCGGGTTGGCCGTAATCCGTAATCTTAAATTACCTACTGATTTTGGATAGATATTCCAACACCATCTCCTAAAAGATTGGACAACCTAAATTTAATTGGTCACTCCAGTGGACATATGTATGGTTGGAGAAGCAAATAAAATATTGACACAGTGGAATTTAAATGACTAATCATTGTAAACAAAAACACTTGCTTAAATGGAATTAGACGACCCGAAAACGAAAAACATGGACTTAGGCCGTTTTTCCCCAATGGTTTTAACAATAATTCTACGGTACATTTTTGAGTCTACTGCACGCCTTTAATTTCAAAAGGCGACCATGCAGTCACATCTGTTATACTAAAGCCGGAAACAAAAATGATAAATTAGCGCTATTAAGAAAAGGCGGAAAATATTTTAGTTTCCACGCCACTCCGTCTATTTTGGAAGATTCAAAAAGTGTACACTGTAAGGCAGAGCTTCTAGCGGGCACAGGGACACTGGACGGACCGGGCTGGACATCCCCAGGGACAAAAAAATTGTCCCCATTATATTCGGGACGGGACATGCTTTTTGGTCGTGTGTATATCGGGACGGGACGAGCAAGCGTAGCAGAACAAGGAAAACGTTCCATCTTTTAATGCTCATGAGTAAACTATTCTGTGAGCACTATTTGACGTAATGTAAGACATTTGATTTTAGGTTCTAGCAAATGAAGCTTATTGCTCAAAAAATGACTGGTACTTCATAATGATTTTATGATTAGGATTATTAGATTTTGGCATTAGAGCGAATAAAGACAAATTATATATTTACAATCATAATTGAAGTAAGTAATCATACACATTATTTGAAAAGGGATTCGAAACTTGAGTGACAGAATAATTTTGGTGACCGAAAGAGAACAGGAATAGAATAGCAATAATTGTTGAAATATAACCGTAATTTAAGCTGCCTTAAGGAGGAATCTTGGAATAACGATTCTATAAATGGGTTTTTTATGTTTTTGGTACCAATATTTTTTGTGCAAATTTTTCCTCATGTTCGGATTTTCGGTATGAGAATGTCGACAACTGTTTTTAGTAATTATCTGGGCGGGACAGAAATTTTGTTCTATGCCCCGATTTTCGGGACCGGGGACAAATGTTGGGAACGGGACGAGGACATGGTTTTTGTCACCGTGTCCCGATTGTCGGACGGAAGGTTTTGAAAAAAATATCGGGACGGGACGGGGACGGGACAGGAATTTTGTCCCCAATAGAAGCTCTACTGTAAGGTAGCAAATAAACGTTGAATCTAAGAGAAGATTTTAAAAAGCGTGATTTTTGGTCCTGAAGGAATCACACATCAAGCCTTAAAATAATCTCAGACCGGGGCGAGATTTTTACTCTTTTTCTTTTCCAACATATTTTCTCGTTTCCTAAAAATATACATTTTACTAATTCCAGTTCTGGTGACTAATAGGTTCTGAGATGTTTGACCGTGAATTTATCTCTTCAATTCGAAGAGTTTACAAAATGACCTCTGAAATGAAATCTCTGTGGGTTAATATTTAATTTCTGTTTCGTATTCTAGGTTGTACTTAATATTATACCCCAAATAATGTACTTACCAAAACGTGGGGCTCTGTCCACCCAAAATTTCAATGATTTGCGTCACATAAACTCTAGTCATTTTGTTTGACAGGTATCTGTAGGTAGTGCTGCGCTCGGGTCAAGTATTTACAAAGATCCGACCACGAACTTGACTTGACCCCGACCTCTCAAGTACGTATTTCAAGATTACCCGAACTTGACATTTTCAGTTCAAGTAATACTTGAATGAAACAAGTTCGGGTTTTCAAGTAATTCTCAGATTACTTGACCATGATTTTATACGCGCGTTTCGGCTCCAACTTCAACTTGACTTGACCATGACCCGAACTTGACCATGAACTTGAACTTTCGAGTACTTTCAAGTAATCCATTGGACCTCAAAATACTTAAATTTTATTGAATTTATATTTATAATGAAAGCGAACCTGGGTTTCTGACACACTAGGTTTCACCCAGCATTTTGCGAGCAACCGCCTCTAAAAATAATAATTGTATTTTTGGTTCCTTTCAATGAATGTAGAACGATGGTACACTGCAGATCTACTCTGATTTTTTGTACCGGGTGGGTCTGGTGACTGAGTTGACATTTTCGGTGAACACAGAACTCCTTTTAGGTTTTGTTGCCACATACTATTATAAACATGGGTGCTAACATTTCCACGGAGCCATATGAATGTTGAGCTTTCTTTTGTATTTGCGTACACGGAACAAATTAACAAATGCCGCTTAAAATGACGTATTAAATGCCGTTTTAAGTTTCATTTAGTACAGTGAATCGTAAGTGAATTGAAAACTCCCTCAGCCATGAATAATTGCACAAGCAAAATTACTTGAACTTGTAAACGAAAAACTCAAGTTCGTGGTCAAGTACTTCTTAATATTTACTTGAACATGATCAAGTACTATGGTTCAAGTAAAATAATTATACTTGACCACGAACTTGACTTGAGGTAAGAAATCATGGTCAAGTTCATGAAATACCTGAACACGACCCGAACCGTTCATGGTTTTAAATTTATTTACTTGACCACGACCCGAACGCGAACTTGACTTGAAATACTCGTGTACTACTTGTACTTGTGCGCAGCTCTGTCTGTAGGTTGGTGGGGTCACAGAAAGGTGATTTGGTCAAAACATCTGGGTCTTAAATTATCATATATTTACGATTTCCAAAGATATTCCAACAATAGGTCACTAAAAGTTCCATACAATTGGGGGACCTGCTGTGTCTTCGAGATTGATGATCATTTGGGGCTAATTAAAATTTTCCACACGACCCTAGAGTTCAAAATACCCTTGGAACGTTTTAAACGTTCCAAGCTCTGGTCTCAGCTTTAAAATCAAATCTCAGGACCGGATCCTCATAACATTACAGTATTAACTGTTTCGAATGTTTTTCAATTTGGGAAAATATCATCTATAAATTTGAGACGTAATTAAATAATTTCGGAGAAGTAACAGTGAATATTTATTGAAAACAAGGTGAGTTAAAAGGATTGCTGCACCCTGTAGATTGTTATTTTGTTCAAAAAATGTTTAACCCATTTTTTAAATTATGGCTTTCGTACCACTTCATTTTATTCTAATCCAAATGTTTGTACAATTCTTGCCAATAAATAGTAAAAAAATAGTTTTTGGTTATGCAATATCACGAGTGTATTAATTAGTTTCATCATTCGAAAAATTTGACGTGAAAAAAAGAAGTGACCATAATCCACATTAAATTTGTAGCTTTAATTGAATGTTGTGGTAATTTGGAAGTCTAATAACTGAGTATTTGATTTTTAAAATTCTAAAATTTACGCAGGACATCAAAGTTCGAAAAACTTTTTCAATTTTTCTGAGAAAATATTCCAATTAGTTACAGGTAGACAGGGACAAGTAAATAAATACCGAAAGATTGGATTTCGCCAATAATACTACATTATAATGGGAAAGTTACATTGTAAGATGAGCTCTTAAGTTTTAAGTTTACCTGAACTGTCAAATTTAAGTGAGATACTAGCTACAAGACAATATGTATTGGTTAAATTTAATTCACAGAAGGCAAAAATAGATAGTTAGGTTTGGTAAGGTAATATTAAAAAATAGAGTTGGACCAAAAAGGGTTAGAGTTGCTAAAAAAGTGAAGACACTAACACTAGCGCTTCTGTAGAGATCCTGTGGTAAATGTTAAGAACGAAGTTCAGGATAACGAGCATGGACTTTGGTCAACAATGAGCAGCAGACTAATTATTTCTACTTGATTTTAGGAACATAAAGTAGCTCAGCGTCCTAATAAATTTATTTGATTTTCTACAATGGATTTAATAATTTTCAGTGCATGAAACAGACGACTGTAATCGTGAAAATAATAAAGGATGTGGACACCTTTAAAGGTCAGTACATTTACAATTAGGGTATATTTTCTAAACACGAAACAATTGAATCAATAATTTAAATTCAGTGTATTCATCCAAATTTGTACTGCCGCAAAGAGGGATATATGAAACAAATCGCAAATATGAATGACTGGTTTTTTGCTTGTTCGTTGATTTGCTTTAACATATTTCAGAAATATTGCCAACTAAATCAATTTATTTTCAATGAAGTTTGATGATGCAATTTATCACTCCAATGAAAATAAATGTCTACGTAATCAAAACTATTCCGATGGGCGGTCAGAAAAATTGTTTTTCTTTTGGAGTTGCAAGCAGGTGCAGTGAAAACCTCCAAGGCTATGCAAATTGCAAATTAAAAATGTCGTAATTGATATGCAGAAGAAAAGTACAATTGACCCTAATTCCTGGGAAAATGGCTCGAGTAAAAGCCAAAGTATGTCCTCCTAACAGGTCCCCCAGAGGTTTTTTTGCAGGTGTCAATAGAGAAAAAGCAGTTACTGAATTCGTCCAAATTTCGACAGAGAAATGCCTCTGATGGCCCATCAGTACAATGTATAGGTGTATACATTCATGCACATGATGTAGTTTATTTTGCGTTGTCAATAATTTGGGCAGATAGTTTCTAGAATAATTTAATTACATAAGAACATCCACATCATGCCCAGATGGTGCACAAATTTCATTGTCCACTGTGAGCTCCGACTCCCAAAAGTATTTCAGCTGAACGTTTGAATTAACACAGTGACACAAATGTATTATGCATTATGCCTGAAATGTCCTTGTCCAATATGCCCTATTGTGCTGTTTTTGCCCTGAAACAAAAATGTCCAAAGTGCTGACGCATTTTCAAATCGACATACAATAAGTACACTCAACAGGTTCAAGTTCTGTTTTAAATTGTCTAATTGTAAGTGTCGACGGCGTTCAATAATTTGTTGTCAGTATTGTAAATTAAAGTAGGTATGTGGAGATTGTGTATTCCAAGTTGAGTAACTGCAGGAATAAAAAAGCGTGGGAATTTGTTTTCAGAATTTCTTTCAAAAGAAAACTATTGCTTCGGATGTAAACTATTGGAAATAATAAATAGCCTTGTGTCACAATACCCTTTTTTAACGATCATTTCAGACTCAAATAAATCCCAATGAATTGCATTCTCATTGGCTTAAGCGAGTGAAGAGTGAATAGAATTCAACAGTAAATGAGAAAGTTCCAGGAAAAACAAACATCTAAATTGCAAACAAATTCTTTTTTGTATTGACAACATAAAATTAAAAATTGGGGAAAAGTTTAAATTGTTGTAGACATATTATTGTTATAGTTTTTAAATATAATATTATATGACAAAGTAACAAGTATTAATATTCGTTGTGTAGATTGAAAAAATTGACATGACTGTGAAAGCTATAAAAGGTACAGAAAGCAATGCGTGCAACAAGCCATATACAAATTGGATTCTTGTCTGTTCCCTTTGAATGTATTGTGTAATTTGACCTTTTAATCTGAAATTAACTTTTTTTTAAATTCCTCAAATTTATTTTAGTGGAATTTGATAGTCATAACTTTAAATGGAAATTAACAAGGGGATTTCTAACATCCTATCCTTCTATTTAGCTTGCAAGTACCACATGCTTGAGTTTCCTTTTCCAGTGTGAGTCGGTGAGAAAATTCAAAGCGCGGGTGCAAGGTCAGAGTTGAGATTAAAATTCAATAGTAAATGATTACGTGTAAAAGCGTAATTTGTCATCTTCCCTGGTCACGCAGTGTCACTAAGGATCATTCTATTCTACTCATAGTAATAAAATCAGCTATTTCTAGCTATTCTAGCTATTCTTCTATACTAGCTATTCTAGCTATTTTATCCATAAAGAAAAAAAGATGACTAAAAGCAAAAAGGGGTTTACAAAGAACAACTCCAGACACTATGTACGTACGTACATATGTCTTTTCTTTACAACGCAGAAAACTTCATTTGATTTTCACTATTTATAAATTTTTCCAAAAAATATAAACATACTTTGCTAATGTTGCAAAAATCATGATAAATATTTTTAAAATTCTAAAATTATGTTAATAATTTTCGAAAATTATAACAATTATTTTGAAAATTTTCTGATTTGTTTTTACTCTTCGAAAAATATAATTATCAAAAATTGAAAAACAGGAAAAGGCAATTCAGCTGCTGATACTGGACGCGGAATCATTTAGATAGACGGTCATAAACTATTTTAATCTATACGCAGCTTTTCGGAATTCCACTCAGCGGGGGTGGGTTAGCAGTGTTGCAAAGTGATGATTGTTATGAGTTGCTATGTGTCATAATCCTTTTTGGTGACATAATATGCACCAATAGTGAACCCCAAAAAGTTGTATCGGTCAAGAAATTTGAAATGACTGAAGTAATATGTAGATATAGGAAATTTGATTCATGCGTCCGCTCTTTTTGATTATTTTCTGTAAATTTAAGCTTTAATTCTGCATACCTTTGAAACAAGTAGGGAATTTAGTTTGCTTTTATACAAATTGCTTAAATTTCTTTTTCATGTGGAATTCTCCGTTAACTTTTGGATTTTTGAACTAATTTTAAAATAAAGGATTGAAGTTATTATCATAATTGAAAATTTGATTTTAAAAATTGTAATATTTACTCAGGGCAACAAAATTTGGCCAACATTTCAATTTTGTATTAAAAAAAATTGGAAAAATATCATTTCAACTAGATAGGGATAGAGAAAAAATAACGGCAGACGTGGATTTGCCAGTAATGTTAAATTATAATCCGAAAGTTAAACTAGGAGGAACTGAATATATTGTCAAGTTTAAGCACTGCTGTATTTATTCCCAGTGACAATGCGCGTCTGTATATTGTGGGAGGTACCTAAATGTGATGCTAATTTCATTTAATTTTATTCGATCCATTTAATAATTTACAGTGCATGTAGCAGGCAACTGTGCTCGTGGAAATAATGAGGGCAGTATATTATCCTTCTTAATAATGTTATGAGCTGTTAATTAAATTAGCTACTTGCTAATTAAAGGCATGAAACCCGTTTTAATTTTACAAAAATATCAGATCCGGATTGTCGGAACGAATCTACAGGATTGTGGGATAAAATTTAAAAAAATAACATGGAAAAAAGGACTACATGAGAAGATGGCGGCCAGTAACTGAAGGTTAGGATAAATGTTCAATTTAGATGCCACATGAAATATCACTTGTGGATACGCCACTTCTATCTCCAGCAGATACTTTTTGCATCTACGTTTAGATGATGATTTAAAAAGCTGCACAAAAAGAAAATATTTACAAAATAGAGCTTAGACATAGCTTATATATTTTACCTGAAATTACAGGCGCTAATCGCTAAGTGTAGATTATTTCTCTAGTTGAAGGAACGGGGAAGAAATGTCACTATAAGTTACCCTGAAGCCCTACGCCAACCTTCTTTTTCTGACCATAATCCAGTATGAAACGGGTAGTATAGGGTTATGCTAGAACGTCTTACCATAATGGGGTATGGGGTTTAATTGTAATGGGTGATAGTTTCTCCAACGTATATCTCGTTTCAAAAATTTCACATTTCCCCCTTAAAAACAGACATTTTACCGATTCCGCGGACATATTCCTAAGATATTTGACTGCGAAGTCTTTGGATTGACAATTTTGTATTTCTGTTTTCTATTCTTAGTTACATTATTATACGCCAAATAATGTACTTACCTATGGGCAGAGCTGCGCTCAAGTCAAGTAAATCCCAAACTTGACCCTGAACTTGACTTGACCCTGACAGTCAAGTAGGTTTTTCAGACAGTCTTGAACTTGACGGTTCATGGTCAGACAATTACTTGAAAATTCAGGGTCAAGTATTCAAGTACTTTTTGCGTAACTTGAACCTGGTCAAGTATAGCCGGGACAACTCTTGACTTGACCATGACTTGACCATGACCCGAACTTGAACTTGACTTGAATTGTCAAGTTTTTACAAAAATATAAATAGAAAAATAGTATTTACACTTAAAATACAGCAAGTACATTATTTATGGTTAAAACAGCAAATAACAATACTATTCACAATTCACACGCTTCTCCAAGTAGATTTTGAGTTGCTGCTTCAGTTCGATGCTTTAATGTCTTGTTTTAGTTTTAGCCAACCTTCAATCACGAGAAACTACGAATAGTCTCTGCTAATTGTAAGGTAATCTTTAGGTGTAAATAAATCATTTCCCATTGAATTTTCCTGTTAATAATAATTACTTACGCTAACATTCAAGTTTGGGTTGCTTCACTGAAAATATCCACAGTTCAGCGTCCGTACTTTTAATGAAACAAACTGGGTTTTGTAGTAGTGTTTAACGTTGTACAAATGTTAAATTACTTAGAATGAAAGGAGTTCTTGGATTTAAAAAACTTGATTCATTATTAACAATGCGTTTATTTTATCTGTATACAACAATCGAACATTGAACACTGTTGGTTCATAGGTGCTGCTCCAAAGTTTTTATATTCGTGTTCCTTCGTTCACTATTACAGCTTTGGCTTCCCAAGCGTTTCTAGAGATATTGAATCTAGAATAATACGTAGTTTAGAAGAACATGCATGGATACGGAGTCCCGGAGTAACAATAACAATATTATGAAAGAAAGCCTATTGAAATATATTGTTACGGATATATTATAAATAGGCTAGAATAAGCATAATCTAAGTCAGCAAATAGTTTGGAAGGTCGTAAGCAGAGGCTACGTGACGCCAAACGCTGACCAAACATAATTATAAGAAAAGGAAAGGAAATGATTCAGATTATTTAATAAACAATAAAGATACGAATAAGATTAGGATTAGATTAAGACACGTAGATTTAGTACAAGTTCTAATCTCGACTTCAAGCAAGCAACATCAAGAGGAGCCGCACCTAGAGTCCATTCCCTCCGGGATGGATCTCAAAAGGTAGCAAGCGGGGCAACATGAAATTCGGAGAATTTCAGGAAGAAGAGATTCAGACTTCAAATTCTATTTTGTGTTAAATGTAAATTGTTCAGTGTAAATTGTATCAGTTCTAGGAACAATAATCGGCCAAATAAATCAGACAGTTTTAGACCTACACAACAGAATCAATAGTTCCATTTATTCATGAGTTTCACCAACATCGAAACCATAATTCAGGGGAATGGAACGCCCGAACCTAGGCTACATTGACTATTACCCACACAACATCAATACCCGGGTGATAGCAACGTAACATGATGTTTCTGCCAGGCCTTCGGGTTTTTTTGGTAAGGACCCGGAGGATCCGTAGGTCGGGGACCTGCGGATGACCCTGAAACAAAAGACCGATTTTGTAGCAAATCAGGTCGCAGTTTTCAAAATTCATGGGATGGAAGTATGGGGTCCGACACGGAGGAAATATTCTCATTTTTCTCCAGGGCCACCCGAAACTTCTCGTGAAAGGCAGTTATAACATGCAACAATGTTACCTCAAGAAAGAAAATTTGGAAATTATCATCACGCGCGGATTCAAATAATAATTCAGAAATCCTAGAGCGGCACTAGAAAAAGAACTATTTTGTGGCCGGAAATATTATTTTAAGTGACCAGTGAAATGGGGACTCTTTCCATCCGGAAAATTAGGGGAAGAGGACGTCCAATAAGGTAATACAATTTTTCTTTAAGGTTCATGAATTTCATGTTTAGGAGCTCATTATTTTTGTAACGTAGTTACGAGGCGCACTTAAATCTCAGGAGTAATTAACCAGAATTTAGGTACAAATCATAGATTCAAATTAGAAAATTGCTCATATATGTATATGTATTTTGAGGGCTTTTCAGAGTACATAGTAGGTGTGTGTGCATAAAATTTTCACCAAAATTAGCTTCTTCCAGTAAAATAAGTCTTCTTCTATCTTTTTAGACGCCTAAAATGCCGGGCTTGAGCGTAGGCATAAACAGTGTTCGTATTGTAAAGGGTATTATTCCGGCTGAAGTGCCGGCCTGAGCGCAGTATAATAGTAGTCTTTCTCTTCGTAAGTTTTAAGTTCCCAAATTCAAAAGGGCCGTTTTTGAGCGTTGAAATTCTTTTAACTCTTCAAATTACTTTTCAAAGTCTTGGGAAACCCCAGGCTAGGGGATAGGAACCCAAGACACAATTAAAATCTTTCAATTAATCAGGACAATTTTTATTAATACAAGACTCTCAAAATTCACTTTCCAAGCTTAGTTTAAAGCAAAAATATGATCTATCTTTCAGTAAATAACTCCAAAATAATTTTCACTCTCTTCTTTCTCTACATCTTTTCTCCTTCTAGTATAAGCACATTTGAAGTGCCGGCTTGAGCGCAAATGTCTTTAAATTCTTTAATCTCCAAATTACGTAATTAAGAGCCCCATGGCTAGGGGGCAAAACCCAATTAAAACTCTTACGCTGAAAATTACTTTCTTTACCTGATGTGTAGGTTTACACGGGTAACAATAGGATCTATCATAAACCTTTCACAAACATCTTTTCTTCTTCCATCTTTCCATTTCTACCAGAAGGGCCGACTTGAGCGCTGGGTAATTAGGACATAATTGTCATGGTTTTTGGCAAATATTAGGACTTTAAAGTTAATCCGGAAGGCCGAATGTGAGCACGGAGCATATCAGATTTCAGTTAGTCATTGCAAATCAAAACCTATATAGCTCAGTTAGAGAGCATAGGTAGATCAGACCATCTAAAGATTATAGTATGTAAGGTGAACAAAATTTCTCGGAAGGGCCGAATAGGAGCGCCGAGGTGATTAGGACAGTTTAATTAAGGTTTAAACAAAATTTAGTCCAAAGGGCCGAGGTACATTGAGCGTGGACACATTGGCATAGTACATAAGCATACATATAAGAAAATTCTCATCTACGTAGTTTAGGGATTAAAGGGCCGAGATTGAGCGCAATCATTGTTGTATTTAAGTTTTAGTACACGTAGAATCCGAGAGGCTAGGAAGATTAGGAGGGACCTTATGGTTTAGTAGGGTTCGAGTCATTCCAAGCACGGAGGTGTTCGGATGGAGTGCCGACAAAAGTACCGATAAGCCTGTGACCTACTAGAGGTAATCGGAGAGGCTATGATTGACGCACCGACATAGGTATATGTTTGTAATGTGCCCAAGCTAGCGGATAGGTAACAGCAATGACTATTACTAGTAAGGAGGTCCATGGGTTAGTGGATAGGATAACAGGGGACATTCCAAAGCACGGATGTTCACTTTAAAATCTATGTATGCGGTTTCCAGCTATGGCCATACATAGGGACTTTCATATTTATTACTTCTTCCATAGATGACTCATGGTTTTGAGTGCATCATAAGATTAGCCATTCTCGAAGGATTTTGCTAGAGTAGAGAGAATTGGCATAAGAAACCACAGGCTCATGGCTTTTGAGAGTTGGTTATAGGGATAGGAATTCAGAAAATTCTGGTGCTTTCAGTTTTTGCTGTCTACGTTAGATACAAGCCTTGCTGATGGTAGGATCGGTTCAAGGAAGTTCTTAGGTACGAATTAGGACGCGAAACATATCCTTTGGGGCAGAAGGGTAATTAGTAGCGAGGAATACAGTCCTTATTAATTCTGGGAATCATTACAGGAGTATTTAGGGAAATTTAGGCAACACCGGCCCGAATGTGAGGAGTGTTGATTGACAATAAGACTGATAATTTAAGGAGTTAGACGCAACTAGCCATTGCAAATAAGTAAGTTTAAGAGGGTTAAGTTTTAAGGTGAGTAAGTTTAAGAGCTTTAAGTTTTAAGGAGGATAGGATTAAGGAGACTAAGTTTAGAGAAGGTTAAGTTTTAAAGGACATTAAGTTTTAAGGGGAATAGGTTTTAAGGAGTTTAAGTTTTAAGGGAATTAAGTTTAAAAGCAGTTAGGTTGTAAGAAAGGAATAAGCTTAAGGAGGATAAGTTTTAAAGGAATTAAGATTAGAAAAGATTAGGTCCAAGGAAATTCAGGTGGTAACACCAGGAGGTACTCATTGGAAAAGTTAGGATTACAGAAATTAAGTTTTAAGACGGTTCACAACTAAAGTTAGGAACGTTCAGGGATTGAACAACTAGGTTTAAGCACAAAATTCTTTTCACAAGTAATCTTCACCAATTGGCAGAATTAAGTTTAACAACTAGGGTTACATAAGCATAGACATACAAGGCAAAATTTTAGGAAACGGTTTAAGTTGAAATTTGGCATAAGTTTTAAGAAGGTTTTCAGGATTGAAATTGAGAAAAGAACTCTCACAACCGTCAAAACAAATTCATAAAACCAAACTCTACGAAACGCCTTAGCATTTTTCAGCCCATCAAGAAAAAGTTAGGACGTTTACAGGTATGGAACCCGAAAAGAACCAACATCCATCAAGAAGGGAACCACCACCTGCACCTTCAATACCATCTCGAAGGACTACGCGATCTGCAGGACCAGTACCACAGAATGAAACAGGCTTGGAGGAGATCCTCGCCCGTAGGAAAGAGGAGAGGAAAGCAGCGAAAGCCAAAGCTAATACAGCAACGGCAGGTGTAGACCTCTCTTCAACGTCTTCAGCTTCGACATCTACAGTCATGGAAGAATCCGGCAGTACAACCCTGGCATTATCTGCACAAAGTCCATCGGGCTCGCAGGCCATGGGGCACGGAGATAATCCTGACAATAATGATGAAAGCATGGATGTGTTTTTGGACACGGTGTCAACACCTGTGACAGGTACGGCAACCAGTCCTAGACGAACACCAACAGTACCGACAGCGCAAACATCAAAGTTTTCAAAAACAAAGATGGCGCAGGGACAAAATCTCCATAGACTAGTTATGCAACGAGAATTACGCGACCTCGAGGTAACCAACCTGGAGGGCCAACAGGTTCAACAAGACCAGGAGGTTGAGGCCACAGGCGAATTCATGCTAAATGCTAGAGGAGACATGGTTTTTGTCAGTCACGATGCTGACCCCACGATCAAGGAAATCCTGTCGCAATTCAATCAACCTGAGGAAAGACCAACTAGTAGCGCTGCCATGTCATCATTTGAAATCCTCACGGATCCTGGAAGCAATCATACAAGCGTACAGGAGGTCGAGCAAGGATTTGCAACTCCAGAAAGTGAGATGGAAGACGTGACTACTGAATCATCCAACAATGTGGTTGTCAGCAACTTGACAAACCCAGTTGACCATAGAGACATTCCTCAAGACACGAGCGTACAATCCCAACAGGATGTACAAAGTCAAGGAATGTGCAGCAAAGCCACTGGACAAACAGAACAACAGGTTAATCAGCAAAGCTCAACGGAATTGGATGACTTGGAGGATTCCAATAGACCAATAGCTATAGCAACAAGTACACCAGAGATTATCCAGCAAGGGAATCTCAGTACACACTCATCATTTAGGGACAATTTAGCAATAACTCAATCGGACGAGTCAACCGAACAGAGCGAACAAGGTGACTCACCAACAGGAGTGCCACGTACTAATAACAGTATAGGGAGTGATCGTGACCAGGTCACTACTCAATTAAATCAGCAGTTATCAAATTTAAGCATCAGCGACCACCGTAAATCGTCACAGTCGAATACAGCAGGTTCTCAACAACCAGATATACAACAGCTTGTGCGAGATAGGTTTCTATCAAGACCATCTCCAGGATTTGCCAATAGAGGAGACGTAGGCTTTCAAAGGACACTCAGCCGGGTGTCTGAGTCTACAGAACAGGAAGGCCCAGTCGAGGATCAGTCACCACCGATCAGAGAAGGGCAAGATAACATCCAAAGAGTGGAGGAAAATTTCGTACAATTAGTGACAGGTACAGGTGTGATAGTACCAGTGGGATCGTTTCAACAACTAGTGACCACAGCAGGCTTCCAACGGAACTCAGTGGAAAATTTTCTGGTAGTTCGAGGATTGGAAGGACAACTGATAGAGGTGTATCACAGGTTAGCTCAAAATCTTTATACAGGTACAGTCCAGTGGACACATTTTTTCCTTAGATTAGCTGAAGTCACTCACAGACGGGACAATAACAGAGACCCGAATAGGGAAGAAAGGGAAGTGTTACGTTCACGTGCCTTTGAGTACGGTCGGAACGTCAGGGACAACATCTTCATCCCCACAGACGTCATCCGAAACCTTTTAGAGCACCGGGTATTGTCGTTGAGAAGTCACCAGGCACACCAGGATAGCCAGATTTTCTTCAACGATACACCCAGGTATACAACCGTGATACAATCCGGAAGACTTAGTGAAAATCTAGAATTTGGTCAACAGCGACAAGAAAGACGAGTCAGCAACGAGAGTAGGCTAGGTCCAGAACAAGATCCAAATAACAACGGGACCACCCAGCAAAGTGTAATCGACTCCAGCGCTGACGACATCATAAGTAGGTACCTTAGGTACGACCAAAGAAACCCATCAGTAACACGGAATCCGGTTACGGGTTTATTAGAACCAGCATCTAGATCTACGCTAAGGACCATCTCAGGCGAGTCCACAGTACAACCCGTCACGTCACGAAGGATTTCACCAGAAAGCTTGAACACCAGCTCAAGCTCAATCAACAAGGCTATAGCCCAAGCAATAGCCTCAACGACACTTCAAGCAGGTTTAACAACCCCTCGAAATCGGAAGTCGAGTAACTCCGATCATTAATTCGATTAATTCATTAATTCGAGCACCCACTACTTCACCCACAGTTCAGACAGGTAATCAGACACCAGCAGGGAGCTCTACGGCACAACCGAGAGTGACCCCGAGGTCCAGTAATTCCTGTCGCTCAACACCTACAACAGGTGAAAGAGGGCAGTCAAGCCGACACAGCAACTCTCACGAGACAACACAGCAAATCAACCCAGTACACATCTCACCTACTAGTCAAAATAGACAGGTTTCAACGGAAAATACGCCAAGAAACCGACCAACTAAACCTAACCTGCAATTTAGACCACAACCCACCCAAAACGATTTAGAGACCCCAACCGAGGAGATCGAGACCACCCAAATTGGTAGTACATCGCAGGCTAACGTTAAGAAGGATTTAACAACAACAAAATTGTACGTCAACACAGATCCCACCCAGGCAAATAACAACGAGCAACTGGTACACCGAGTTTACCAGTCACCGGGAGGACGAATCTACGTACACCCACCCGTACATGCTTTGCGAGCACCGCCACTTGACGTTAGTGAGACAGCTTTAAGAACATTGGTGCAAGTAGGAAGACAACTACGGGAACAAAATCCCTCAATAACTATTGCAAATACAATCAGAAATTCTGACACAGGTACTTACTATCAGGCATTTAGACCCCAAGACAGATTTACCGTCTATCAATCACCTAGAGGCTCGTTATATAACAGCCTACCGATAGGACGCACAGGTATACACCGCCACATTTTACGAGGCCGAGACATCCTGCAACGAGCAACCAACAACGACAGGACCATCATAGAAGGTGGAGAGCTCGTAACCGCGCCACAACCAACACCATCACAACAGACATCTAGAAGCAACGAGTCATACGTCCAAGGTGACACCTTAAGGTCACGGACAGTGACACCGGCATCAACGACACGTGCAGCAACGACTTTTGCAGTACCAGCTAGACCAACCGGAAGGTTCATAACCAGGTCAGCAAACCGACCAACGACACCAACAGCTCCAGCTGTACCCGTCAGACCAAACTCAGCAGTAGCAGGACCATCTCGAGTAACAACAACTCCAACCACAAGTCAAGGTAAAGTCAGTTGGCTTGACGACTTACAACACGGAGTTAACATTTAGACAGGACCTAGTGGCAGAGTATACACCAGCGAAAACGAAACAACCGAAGACGACCTAGTACCAAGCAGAATAACAGTAAGGCAATACGCCAAGATCGCCACAAGACAGGACAGATCTAGGATCCAGGAAGTACAGAACGAGGCGACTTGGACAGGTCGAGTGAGACGTCTAATTTACTTCAATAGAAGGGACGGTATAATACAACGAAGATTTAGACCAACTAGAGATTCTGATTTTGAGGCATTCGCAGCTACCCGAGCAGAACACGAAGAAATTGTTCTGAGTACCAATCCTATATTTACCTTTTGGAGGATACTAGCTCAAAGATCTGCAGACCCGAATCAAGTTACTAGCTACATTGCACCTGATTTTAGGCTCTATCATAGACACATCAGTCTACCCAACGGTATTCGCAGGCAGAGAGTACCACCAGGCTTCTTGGAAAACATCGAGAACGAATAAGACCACCAAGAGGCGTTGAGCAGATTAGTTCACGACCGTAGCGTTGAAATCCTGACTGATACGTCTAGTGAAGAGGAAGTAGAGCGGATTATCCAGAGAGACGCTCCGAGGCGCGAAAACGAACAGCATAACAGTGCACAGTCCAGCGTAGAGACAGAGCACATCTTTATTGGAGTTGACGAAGAGGACTTCATTATTCCAGAAGTGCCAGGTCAATTCACTATAAGAATTTCTATAGACGACGCTTACGACGCAGCGTTCAGAGCAATTGAAAGAGACGAAGAACTACAAGAAGAGGTCCGATTTGTGGATAATACCGGAGAAGCTCACTTCTTCCCAAGAATCCGACTTCGAGACCTTAGTCCGGAAACTCAAGTCGTACTCACTCAAGTTAGAAAAAGACGTAAACCCTTACGAGCACGCCGTCAAATCGGAAATAACCAACCCAGACCACCAGGCCCAGGACCAAGTGGGTCAGGAAGAGGTCATCACTCGGGAGGAGCTAACAGCAACAACTCTCACAATCAGCGACCATCTCAACAGAGGTCAAATCCAGGTCGAGGAGGCTCGAGAGGAGGTAGACACATCGGAAGCAGACGGAGAGCAAGGAGTGACCCCGGAAGTTCCGGAGGAAGTAGCTCATCATCCAGCTCCAGTAGTAGCAACTCAAGTAACCCTCACGACTTCGAAGCCTTCGACAACTGGAGGAATAGACAGTTTGTAAACAGAAATAACATCTTCAACCAGGTTAACGTTAACATCACCAACCCATACGTACCAATCAATCCAAATCAGGGAATACGTATTGAAGACGTTGCAGACGAAGAGCAGGTACGAATAATTCCAAGGAGACATCTGGACGACGACATGACCGCCCTCATGTTTCCCAAAGTAGAATTCAAACCGCGTGTAGATGACCCAGAAACAGCCTTCGCAACAGCCGAACTCCAGACCAACAGGTTCGGAGGAGATACCATCATAACCAGGATGCAATACGTACAGATCATCTTTGACCCACCCGTCAGGGATTGGATCAGAAATTGGATTGCTGAACGAAGATTACATGAGGAACAACCATACGATACCATTGACTGGGATGAATTTAGGGAGGAATTTCTAATAAGGTATAGTATTACCGACCAAATGATACGTACGCTGATGGAAAAGCGAAAGATGCACACAGATGAAGATCCATGTGCATACATAGATGCGAAATTAGCACTAATCAATAGAGTCGATAGATTCATGCCCGAACTGGAGAAAATCAGACTCTTACGCGCAGGTTTAACATCCGAATACATAGTTTTCTGCCGAGGATGGACAGCAGGAACTGTAGCAGACTTCATAGAGGGAATAAAGCAGTATGATGAAGACCGAAAGACGGACGGCGCGGAATCTATTGAGACAAGATTTGCCAAGGACCAAGAAATGCTAGAGAGATTGACATCAGGAATGAAACCAGTTCCAGCGGAAACAACTGTTGTGAAAATAGCTGCAGTGAGAGAACAACAGGACTATCGGAGACCTGAAAATAGACCCAATGACCAACGAGGACGAAGTCCAGGTCAGGGAAACTTCAATAACTCACGGAATTCCAGTCCAGGTTACAGCAACAATAACAATTACTCGGACAGGGGACGTAACAATCAAGGTTACGATGACCGAAGGAATTATGGAAACCGAGGTAGATCTCCAACACCTGAGAGATTCTACAATAATCAAGATAGGAGTAGGCCTCAATATAGAAATGATGGCAACAACTCCAACAACCAAGGTTACCCTCAGAGGAACCAAAATTTCGGATCTAGACAAAGTCCGAACCGACAATACTATAATAACAACCCTAACAACCAGGGAAATCGTCAGTGGAATGACCAACAGATGAGCCAAGGATTTAATCAAACTCAAGGCTTCATGCCATCTCCAGGGTTTAATCCAAGTCAAGGATACCCGCCACAACAGGGGTACGCACCGTTTCAAGGTTATGCACCTACCCAAGGGTATGGACCATCTCAAGGATACGCACCACAACAAGGATACGGTCCAGGACAAAATGCAGGGTACGCCAACCCTGGCATGCAACAAATCCAGGCCAACCCACAAGGTTACCAGAACCAGGGTTATCAGCCAAACAATAGCCAAGGAGGTCAACGACCCCAACAGTACAACAACAATAACAACAGGAGTAGAACTAACTCCAGGGACCGGAACAGCCAAAGTAATGACAGAAACAACTCCTGGAGGAATCAATCAGACCGCCAGGAGCAGTCACAGCCGATACCGGGACAATTGGCGCTAGAATCCACCCAAACCGACATAAAATGTTTCGGATGTGGAGAGATGGGCCACCTGAAAAGAAACTGCCCACACAAAAGACAGTCTAGCCCATACCCGTCGGGAAACTCACAGAGGGGGACGCACCCCCAGTAATTGAAGATATCCAAGAAAGAATGAATGCAATTATAGCAACTAGAGTAGGAAGTCAGTCAAAAGACGACGAAGAATTAGAAATTATTGATCTCAACCCATGTCGTTTATCAAATGGCAACAAGTCAACTTTACAAGTGCAAATATGCAGTATGATGATACCAGCTTTACTAGATTCAGGAGCAACAAGATCTTGTATCCAAAGAAACTTAGTACCAAGATGTGCGGAAATAAAAGAAGTTCCTAGCGCTCTGCGAGTAGCAGTAGCAAATGCAGAATTGGTAAAACCAATTTGTCTCACCAAATTCACAATGATGACTGAAGGTGAAAAACCTTTATTCAAAGGTCTAGTAATGGAAACACTAGAACCACGAATGATTATAGGTGAAGATCTTTTATCACGTTATGGAATAACGTTGGATTACAAGAATAATGAAATACGGAGTGACCGATTTCAAACAGTCCCAATGACTAGAGACACTCATCTCTACGTCGGAGAGAAAAAGGCCGACATAGAATTTGTCAGGTCAATCTTTTCATTTCATGAAGTTAAAGGACCAAAGAACATGATGTGCAGGACTCAAAAAGCAGTCACCATACCAGCCTATGGACACATGAAAGTGCCCATACAGATTCCAAAACGCATCAAAAAGGATTTTTATTTACAACCATCAGAGAAACTCTACACTAGCAAGCGACTTTTAGTAGCTGCAGGTGTAGTACCAAATGAAGAACCTTTCGCATATGTATTTAATCCAGCTCCATGCCCACAGACAATGTATGGACGTACAGCTATAGGTCATGCTGAGGAAAATTTGGATCTCATCAAAATCAAGCGAAATCAATTACGTGATGCTCATAAAAGGCTCACACAAGAACAGCTTGATTGTTTTGACGTCAATGAGGAGCTCGATGAAGAAGGAAGAGCTAAGTACCGAGCATTGTTGACAAGATATCCAGAATGTTTCGCATTTAACAAGGGAGATTTGAAGGAACCAGCGTGGATTGATCCCATTCGGATCCATACGGGAAATAATCCACCCGTTCAGGCAAAACCTTTCCCTTGCTCACCAATGGAGCGACAAAAAGTACGAGAGGAAGTACAAAAGATGCTAGATGCAGACATCATCAAGGAAGTGAACGGACCGTACAGCAGTCCACTATTTCTCATCAAGAAGAAAGACGGAACATTTAGATCAGTTGTGGATTATCGAGCATTAAATAAGACTATCACAGATCAAGTTTACCCTTTAGCAAGAATAGATGACATACTTATGCAATTTGGAAAATCTGCAATTTTCGACACTCTTGACATGGAGTCAGGCTTCTTTCAGTTATTAATACATGAGGATGACCAAGTCATAACCTCGTTCATCACACAGGATGGATTATATGCATTCAAACGACTACCTATGGGAGTCAAGATTGCACCGTCAGCTTTCCAACGAGCAGCAGAACAAATGCTGGGCTCACTCAAATTCAGAGGAGCCATGGTATATTTAGATGATGTAATCTCTTATGGAATTCACCTTTTGGATAAATTAGCATCACTCGAAGAATTGATGTTAAGAGCCAGCAACAAGAACTTTAAGTTCAAACCAAAGAAATGCAAATTCGGATATTTCGAAGTAATTGTTTTAGGATTTAAGGTATCCAGGGAAGGCACCAGTCCAGATCCTGCAAAGGTGGACGCTATTAGACATGTGCCAGTACCAAAATCTGAAACAGAAGCAAGAAGATTTTTCGGAATATGCAGTTTCTACAGAAAATACATCAAGGACTTCGCAAAAATTGCTAGTCCCATCTCACAATCATGGATTGGAAGTAAGGGGAAATCTGAAGGACAAAAACGCATAAGATGCTTCCAATGGAGTGCAGATGCAACAATTGCCTTCAACATTCTCAAAACTAAATTAATGACACAGCCAGTCCTAGCTCATTTCAACCCAGAGTTGGATTGCATACTTCATACAGATGCATCAATCTCAGGACTAGGATGCTGTGTACTTCAAGATGATGGAGGAGAACATCCAATAGCTTATGCTTCAAGGACATTAATTCAATCAGAGAAGAATTACTCAGTCACAGAATTAGAACTAGCAGCAGTCGTATATGCAGTTCGCAAATTCAGACAATATCTTTATTTGAGGAAATTTTTAATCAGATCGGATCATTTAGCATTGTGCTATTTAAGACTACAAAAGGATCCAAACCACCGAATAAGTAAGTTTGTAAATAAACTACAAGAATTTGACTTTCAAGTCACATACAAGAAAGGAGCATTACACTTGGATGCAGACTTTCTATCAAGAACTCCATTACCCTATACAAAGGAAGATTTGGAGGATACAGAGGACCGAGTGATCGAATTTGAACCAGACCCGGTCAAAGAACACAAAATTGCTTTGGAAGAGCAAAAACAAATCCCTCAGGGGAACATAATAATGCCACCACCAGCGTGTGCAGCCAGCCTTACGACCAGGGAAAGCTATGAGGGAAAATATTGGACGGATGACGAAAGTCAATCCTCAGATGAAGAGGAATCCATAATCCCGCAGCGACAAAATCCATGGTCAGGGAGATTAAAAGGTCAACCCAGACGTAAAGTCAAAACACAAGTGGAAATTCTAGCACCTCAACCGAATTTAGAAGAAACGGATTGGGAGACCCATACAATGAGCGTAAAGAGCCGTGTAAATGAAGTAACACACAGCTACTCAGCGCTCAAAGAATGGAAATTATCCGTAGATGACATCATTACAATCCACAAATTTCGGGAGGATGATCCACAGGAGGATGAAAATACCTGGAAATACACCAATGAGTATATCTACGAGAAAAATCTCAAGCTAATACAAGAAATAGAGCTTCACAATGCAACAATAAATGATTTAGATATGAAAGAATTTTTATCGCCACAGAAAGCTCAAGATCAAGCTGAGAATGAAGATTTTGACAGAAATACTATCACTGACATTGGAATGAGGACTGATTGGTCTCCTACCCCAAAGTCAACGACAGCAACAACGTCACAAAGTCCAGCCAATGGGAAGGTTGACAATGATTCACCAAAATCCCTAGGGCAGATGACACGGAGTACAATGGAATTCACAACAATGGATGGGGCAGGTGATGCTGAAACAAAAGCTGTACATCTACCACCAGCCATAATTGTAGACTCCGATACGGAAGTCCATGTTCAAACTTTGAAGAATCAGGAGACAGCGGATCTGGTGAGCCAGGCAGCTGAGACTACACAAAAGAAGTCCTCAACTTTCCCGCCCACCCATCCCGCCAGTCCTAAAGAGGCCAAGAAATTGGTACTCATGGATGAGGATAGGAACGTCCAAAAGGAATGCGACCGACCGACACTGAAACAGGAAAAGCTCAGTGTGGAAAATCACATTCCATCCGGACACAATCCCACAGATGAGGAGAAAATATTTGCATTTGAAGAGACGTGGAGGAATCCAACGTCAGCAAAAGGAGATGACTGGAAGCTCAAACAAGAAGTCATTTCGCAATTGAAGACATACACTGCACAATCTGCCAGGAAGACTGATCAAGTTCCTGATGCAGAAAGTCCAGGATATGCTAACAATCCGGATCTTGATACCCCACAGCGGACCAAGGCGATGAAGATTTCCAGAGATGTGGAAGAATGGATGAAAAATATCCAGCGAAGATCTGCAGTATGCGAGTCGGAGGAAAACAAAAACCCTCCGCCGTCGCATACGTACATATCCACAGAGAATCCAGATAATGAAGACAACTTCTCTCTACTGGCGACCACAGTAGAAGAGCTGAGGAAAAATATCCAGGAAGGTGAAATCAAATTCACCGATGGAAGATCATGGAAGATTCAACCTCTGAAAGGGCAGGGTGTTGTGACAAGTAAAAATACGTCACACTCACTATGTCTTTCACAGGACGAAGACCAAAGGAATAAAGACGCTCAGAAAACTGAGGACTAGAGCAATAAAATTTGTTCCAGGAGCTCACGCACTACAGGGGTGCGAAGGGAGCAAAGATACTTCTTCCACACACAAGCCTGTGTGTAGGATACTTGAAGATGAAGAGCAAGTTACTATGTTAGAGGAACATAACATGCAGGAGATGCAAAGGGACGATCCAGATTGTTTATTCATCATGGACAAAATAAAGATGCGGCATACGTTAAATTGGAAGGACAAAGAAAAGTATAGCCGATATGAAATTGATGAAGAAGGGATTCTTACTATAGTACATAAAGAGGGACGTAAGTTATACGTACCCCGAGTACTTAGAAATTTCCTACTATCAAAAGCTCATGATGGGATCCTATGCGGAGGACATTTAGGATTCCAGAAAACTCTTCATAGACTCAACAGAAATTATTTTTGGAGAAAAATGAACGTCTCAGTAGCAAAATATGTCATGTCATGTGAAAGTTGCCAAGCAGCTAAATCCATGAGAATGAAGCCAGCAGGACTACTTCATCCAATCAGGATAGAAAATGTAGGAGATGCACTATGTATTGATCTCATTGGACCCATGCAAATTAGCATAAAAGGGAATAAGTACATTATAATCGCACAGGATTATGTTTCAAAGTTCGTGATCGCAGAAGCAATTCCAGATAAAACTGCTGACAGGATAGCAGAATTTTTGCTTCACAAAGTAGTTTTAAAATATGGACTGTTTAAAAACTTGCTGAGTGACGGAGGATCCGAATTCAGAGCGGAAATCACTCAAGCATTACTTCGCAGATTAGGCATGAACCATTCTACATCTACAGCATTGAGACATAATAGTGTTGGACAAATAGAAAGAATGGTCCAGACTATAAGCACTATGCTGAGTCATTATACTCAAAAAGAGCAAGCACTATGGTGCAGTTGTTTACCGTTTCTAATAAATGCTTACAATTGCAGTCACCATGACGTGACCAAAGAAACTCCTTATTTTATGATGTTTAGGCGACAACCCATATATGATTTTAACTTACAACTGTGCTTAAGCAGCGTCGACACAAATTTTATGAGTGCTGAGGAAGCCACTACTAGAATAGAAAAAGCTATTGCTAAGATAAGGGAACGTCAGGACTACAGTAAGGATTGGTATGATAGGAAAAGAAGGTTCGTTAGATTCAACATCGGAGACACAGTGCGAGTCTTTACACCGACCAGGATAGTTGGAAAGAGCGAACGCTTTCTTCACCCTTACAAAGGACCCTTTGTAGTCATAGAAGTTTTAGCCAAAGACAATTATATCATTCAAGACCTTAGGAATTCTAAAAAGAGACAGAAAGTCCATGTGGAGAGGCTTAAGAAGTGCCTCCAGCGAGAACACATTGAGGACGAGTATAGTTATGATTTAGATTCCGATATAGTGGAATTGGTGACAAAACGAAATTGGAACAAGTGTGGAAAAGTTACAGTGAGTCAGCCACGGTCAATTCTTAAGAGTTCGACCACTTCAGATAACAGTTCAACTACGAGCAAGAAGGTGACTTTTAAAGTTCGACCTGCTCAAACCGAAGAAATAACTAGAGAATTTTCATCCGAAAGTTACTCAGACAGTTCAAGTGACCAAACTCAGCCAGTACAACAGAGAGGAGAATTTTGTGACAAAAATTACTCACACTCTCAAATCACCCCAAGTGGAGGAGGGAAATCAAACCAGAAACCACATCAACACAAAGATAACACTCAAGGAGGAAAGGGTACAACTAAGCAGTCAAGTACACAAGTAAGAAAATTTTCGTCAGAAAATTATTCAGATAATCGGGAATTTTTAGATAAAAATTACCCATATTTCACTCGCTCGAAAGTAAATGAACACCCTGGAGGAAATCAGGGACGAGATAAGAGGATTGAAGCAACAGAGGAATTTAGTCCAGATAAAAATTTGGAAGTACGCAGCTCAGGAAGAGTACATCAAACAGAGAATCGCAGCTTTAGAACTGCTAATTCAGGAGACAAAACCTCAAACGTCAAGTTTCTGCCCACAAGTGGAGAAATCACAGGACGAGGTTCAACCAGAGTAACTGATGACACATACAAAGAAAGAATTAATCCTAATCATCAAGGGATTACAAGCCCAATTAATCAAGGCAAAGGAGAGCGAAATTCGTCTCCAACAAAGAATTTTACATCAGATTTCGGAACAAGAGGAAGTACTGAGCAAACTGAAACAACTCGAGGGGGACCACAGAGCAACCCTCCAGGAAACTCAGAAAGTCAAAGAAGATATTTCGGATTTAATAAACCAGCTGAAACCAGCTCAGGTGTAACATCCGAAGGGGAGGAAGAAACTCAACCATTTATTGACGAAAGTGACTTTAAAACACTTAAGAAATTAAGTAGTTCAGGGATAAGTCCAACAGAACTTGATGTGGACGACAGCAGTGAGTGTAGAGAGACAAAATCTTACAATTCGGGATAAGAACCGAGAACTAATCAACCGCCTACGACAGAGAGAGGGAGACCTGGACAAATTGAAACAGGAAATCAAGGACCTCCAGAGGCGACTCCACGAGTTGAGGTGCCTTGGCCCTCAGTAGAGGCGGATATTTCAACACAATTGCTTCACTCAGATGAGCAAAAGGCCTTGGAAGAGCCCCCCTTTGTGGAACTCAACACCAAGCCCACCCAGCGAAGCCCAGAGACAGACACTGCAAAGTCTACAAGCGCAAGGCAGTCGGATCAGAGAGGCAATAGCACGAGTGGAGAGAGAGATAGAACAAACCGAGAGATTAAAGAATACTCTGAAAAATCAGATTCGAGCAGCCAACAGGTTAGTCAACAATTCAAACAACCCACGGAACGAGAAGTCCTTGTAGAAAATTCTACAGAAGAGGACGAAGAGTTCCAGGAAGTGCCAGAGGAAGAAAACGGACAAGACTCTGTAGACACGCATACAGAAGTCATTAATACACCTGTAGAATTTTCTACAGAAGAGGACAGGTCACTGGATGTCATCACGAAAGACAATCCCAGAGGGCCTGAGAGAATTAGAACAAATACGTCAGATCACCGAGAAACATTCAGCGAACCTCAGAACCCGAAGAGTACAAATCCAACAGGAACTGCAACAAGTTCAGGAGGAAATTCGGGAGCTGAAGAAACAGGCGAAACACCTCAAGGAGGAAGTGCTGAGGAAACCGGAGAAAGTAGACGATACCCAACTCGTACCCGAAAGAGGACGAGAAGATTTGGATCAATCTGAAAGCGAATGAGCGCAACCAGATACTTAACAACAATACCAAACTGTGTTAGTTTTGGTCAAAGAGAGATTGATCTCAAGATTGGAGACCGTATAAATCTCATTAGTTACCTAATACGACAAGGTCGAAGGAGAATTCGATACGTAGGTACGTACACAATCATTAAAACAGATTACTGTAAAGTATTTTATCTTCAACCAGATGTCAGAGAACAGAGGGTCACGTGCATCCGGGTCTCGAACCAGCGAGATACCACGCCAAGATGCCCTACCCGCCGTCGACAGGGACGACGACGATCGACCACGTTATTGGACCCAATACGTGAGTCAAACTGAAGTGGAAACACCACAAGCAAAAATTTTACCAAACTCTGATACGGGACGACTGGAAGTTGTTCTCAGAGTAGACGGGAAGTTACCCTACAGGATTATCGTCCAAGGACGAGATGGACGAGAAATCGTAACCCATTCAGTACTAATTGGAGCTCTCCGGAGACCTAGAGAGTTAACAATAGACTATCGCATATTACGACGAGAACCGCACTTTTGTGGGTCGATAAATTTTCCGGAGCAGCAACTGGAAGTAGACAGAGGCGAACGAGCGCCAGATGATCTTGTTTACCTTTTTAAAGGACAAGAATTTAATCCCACTCCCATACGACGACAGATCCCTATTTGTAGAACACGTAATAGACAGCCAGATGATCCATGGCTAGTCCAAAATTACAGACAAGAAAAGGATGTACCCGGACAAAAGAATCCAAGGGGTCATTATGACCATGATCCATGGGCATTTACTCCAGGCCTTCAATATGAACGAGGCAAGACAAGTCGAAGCTCATCTCGAAAAGTGATGGGAGCCGACCCTATTTGTGGAGTAACCCGAGTCAACATCCCCGAAATTAGTGAATGGTTACCGCAACAAGAAGAACAGGTCGAGGACGTAGCCCATAGAATCAGTAGACGTATTGATGATAACTATGGACCCGATCTGAGACGAGGGAACTTGGAGGACCGACGACGAGAACCTCCGAGATTCGCAGCCTACTCGGCGCACATGGTACCAGCCGGGAGAGGCCACGGGCGGGCCATCACCAATGGAGAAAGTTTGAGCAGGCAACACAGAAGCTCAAGAGAAAGTTCGAGGGAAAGACACAGCTCTAAGGACAGCAGGACCAGGAAGCGAGAGACAGAATCGTCATCAGAAAGGAAAAAGCGACGGGAGGACGACAGGTCAAGGAGTCGCTATGACAGTCCAGCACGGTCAAGGAGCAGGAGAGAGTCAACCCCACCACCTTCGCCATTTCTATCGCCATCGGCGAGAGATTATAAGGATCGTATGGAGAGGGAGTCAATACTGACAGCACCCATAGCAGCTCCAGCTTTAAGCTATACAGCGGTCACAAAGATGCCACCGCCAACAATACCGGTCAATAGTGAACCACCTAAACCACAGCGTGCAGTTTGCATCGCTCCAAGGGAAAGACCAGTGGAAGTACCTATAGTGACTCCACCATCAGTAGCAGCGATACCATGGAGCGAAGAAACAGCCACGGACACAGATACAACAGCGGACAAAGATACCGCCAATGAATCTTCTTCAGATTCAGAAGAGGAAGGGACAGTACCCATCCAAACCTGTAGTAGGAAAGGATGTAAAAGGGTACGACAAGTAATTGCAACCGACAACGGACCAGTTGTACAACAGGAATGTGAACATCATGCAAAGAAACGTGCAAAGAAGGAGAAGAAGGTCAAGAAGGAGGCTCAGATGACCATCTTAGAGCTATTTGGACAGAACACAGTACCAACCCAACCACCGGCGAAATGGCAATCAAATATCATAAAAATCGGAGAGGACTCCAGGAAGGCAGGGAAGCACGGGGAGATGGTAAACCGAATTAAAGATCTCGGGGAAATTATCCGCAACCTTGCCAGACAAAACGTCAATGCAGACAGTGCGAAAAAGCAAAAGGAAGCATTAATGAAAGCACGCCACCGCCAGGAATGGATAAAGTGGAGAAATGATAACGACTTTCACTTGGTATGTGCTGAGTCAAATATAGATCTCCAGACCAAAGAATTACCTCCAGCATACTTCGAACCAACGAACATTCCGACGTCAACAGCTACATCCGGAGAGCTAGAGCGTTTGCTCGCTCAGGAAAAACGAAATGGTCCAGAAATTGCAAGTCCAGCAGGAAGGGCAACGGAAATGCCACCCTCACCAGGACAAAACGTGGAAGTTGCAACATCCGAGCTATATATAGCGGAGCAACACAACGACCAGAGCAGTAGCTCAGAGGAATTTGAGGTGATCAGATCAAAGAGAAGACCCAAAGATCGAGAATCATCAATAACTTCGGATACAACGGAAATTGTTAATAACCACGAGCTTTCATTGGCTGATTTTGCCAACTCACCCCAGGACGGAACCGTCATCCTCAGTGAGGACGAGGAACCAGGACAGCCAACATCATCAATTCAAACGCCACCTCACACACCGGAAATGGGACGTGGAGGAGGAGGAAGACGAGGAGGACCCATACCTTACCTCGGTAACAGTTGGCTATCATTTTTATTAATGTTCGGTTTAATTACATCTGCTGTAGGACAATCCCACTTGAGAAAGGAATCGACGGGACACTACGGAACATACCCAACAACAAGGGCATCACATTACCAGTGGTGGACCCGATTGGAAACCGAGAATCCAACCAGTCCAAGAGGCTTTGACCATGTCAGCCTAGACTTTGAAAATAAGGAAGACTCGGAGGAAATCGGACACTATGACCCTTACGGCCATCGGGAATGCCCACCGGTCGGAAATTCAGCCGTACGATACCAAGGTTTCGGTTCAGCCACAGCGCACCGACTCTGGCAGAATGGAGTAGTACGAGGAGTAGCAGGAGCCGTAGGCATGTGTACCACGGGAATGGTCATAGTAGGAGTCTATACCAGCTCAATCCTCGACGCAGTCAGGAGATGGAATAGACCACTCAAAACAGTCAAGATACCACAAGATTGGGTACTCATTGAGTCCCAACTACCAGACCAACGACCCATTTGGATGATAATGCCCGTCAATGCAAGTGAGGAGAAAGAACTAGAAGATTTTCTCAAGGAAAATCCGACAGCAACGGAAATTTCACCGGACCTAATAGCATTACCAGGTGATATCCAAAGGAATGCTCATTATCTCAACGAAACTTCTGTAGCCAAAGTATGGAACCAAGCTTTAGGCAAAGAAGTGGACGCGGAAGAATCCGAAAACGGGAGAGAGCGACGACATGCTCCTGAACCCACTTCGGAGGAAGAGGAACGACGACAAAAGATTCGAGACCAACGGAAATTACCGCAAGCTATTTGGCTAATGTCACAAGCAATACGTGACGGTTACCATCTAACAACTAAAACCTTACAGTCAGTCGCAATGGACTTATTAACAAAACCAATCCCGTTACCACTCCAAACCAAATATGAAATTTGGAAGGAGTATGAAGTGCAGTACGGGAAATTCATCAACAAAGTCATCCAAATTTTGGGACTTCAAGACACACATACACGTACCAGGCGAAGTATCTTGGCAAAAGACCAGATGAATAACCTACAACGCCAGATGCAACACAACCCTCACATTATCACCAAAGAGGAAGACTATGTTCACCCCACCGAGGAAATTGCAATAGGTGAAGTTGTACACTTCGCACTAGCAACGACAATCACAGAAGCAAACTGGACGATAGTTTTGCTCATTCCACATATATACAACGGAGTTGACCATCTCGAAGAAGAAGAACTCGAGGGATGGGAGACAAGGGCACACGCCAACGTCTCACAAACCCACCCACTCTTCCAGCGAACGTCGGAGCGAGCAGCCAGAGAACGGCAGAGGCGAGATGCATTCGTAGGACCGACCAACGCATGGTCACCCGTCAGTTATAGCAGACAATTCTTAAAACAACAGCTACAGCTTATGCTGGCACGGATTGAAGAAGAAGAGGCTCACTCATCGTCTGGAAGACCAACAGGGATTATTCAACAGCTTGTACGATTTACCCTCAGAATGGTAATCTATATTGGCACGTCCGTCGGAATGGACTTCGGAGGGAACCAGGATCCTATACGGAAAGGTGACCCCGGAAGAAGCCACCCACGAAGGACAGGAGGAGCAGAAGGACCGGTTTTGGCCTCAGAAGAGGAACCGGCTGTGCCAACGGAACAAGCTGTGGAGGCTCAAGGAGAAGGAGCCGGAACATCATCGAAAGTAATCAAGGAAGAAGTCTTAGACGACGAGGACAAGCCACCTTCAGAACATCAGGTAGATAGTTCATCAAACAACGAAACAGGAAACACGTGGGTAAGGACCAGATGTGAATACTGTCCACTCAAACATGGTCATAAGCCACATGTTAGACCAAAGACCAAGTTGGCAGCACATGAAGCTTGGCAAAGACAGAAGGATATACCTGTACAATATATCCGAAGAGGCAGACCAGAGTTGGATAGATTGTACGGAAGAGACAATGCTCCAAACTGTACATTCCAGTATAGAGGACGACAACGAGGTCCAGAGCCAGAAATCGAACGACCCAGGGTTAGAGTTTACTCACCCATTAGGACTGTAATATTCAACGAAACTAGAGACAGACGAGGATCAAGGTCACCATCACCAGTACCATCCACGATAGCAGGACAACCCATACCACCCATTGAAGACAACCTGAAGTCCAGACGAGCTAGACAACGTCAACGAAAAGCGGAGTTTAAGGAAGAACGCCAGGAAAACCCAGAAGCTCCAGCACCAGAAGATCCACTGTGACAACCTGACTCACCTGATGTAAGATTCGTTGATTTAGCTCACGTATCATTTCACATAGGAGTCCGTGGATGGATGGTAGCACCAAGTTGGGAAGACGAGGATGCGGAAATAGTCATCTTTACCAACCCGAACGAGACACAGTTATACAGCCAACTGGATCCGGTACGACTTCAAGTGAGAAATATGGTGGAAAGGGCCAATGACCCATTGGACCACTCACCGCCACGATTTCCAGATCAAACATTGGAAGATGTATCTGGAGATGAACGTCATAACAGGATGGAGACACAGTACTCCAGGAGGACCAACTACTTCAGTAACAACATGGACACCAGGGAAAGATCTACAATGTGTCCTCATTGTTACCAGAAATTGACCATCGACCCTGAGAAATTTCCAACGTATAATGTCTCACATCGCTCAACCAACAGTCCAGAACAAATTCTAGTGAGATGGCTCAACAGAATGTACAGGGAGACATTTATAGAGACTCAACATCCACCAACAACCTACTCAACCACCTCAACTACGACTCGAGCAGTTACAAAGGGCGCTTAGCACCTTAAGCGAACCTAGAGCAGATGCTCATGAATCAAATATAGAATACGCCGAACACCAGGCAGGAATAGACTACAACAATCACGGAGAATTAATCCGGGAAAGAAGGGCATTGCTGTATGATGCAATGGACCATCCCACAGATTACCGCAGACTAGACCCAAGGGAGCGGGACCTGCTCATCCTATACGGGCAAAGTCGAAGAAACGTACCAATGGAAAATACCCGTCTGGAAACGATGGCAGGAGATATGAACATCTCACCAGGGGAAATGATACCGAGACTTTGGACAACACTGTTCAATGGTCAGAGAGGTATTGATAATCACCAAGTACCAACATATCTAACATGTCGGGAACATCAGGGAGTAATGCAAGGGCTCACGGGAACCGAGCTACGCAGATTGATTACTCAGATGTGGTTTGACATAGGAACTCAGCCAACCTGGCGAGAGCAAGAAATATGGATAAATAGTTTCCTACTGAGAGGAGACGCCATCACCGGACGCGGAGAGAAAGCTTTACAACAACTAGCAAGTATACCAATACACATGCTAAGTTTTCAAGAATTTGTGAGTATGACCGAAAGGATCATAACTCTTTATCATCAGGACGCGGCAATACAGGAGTGGCGACAATTTGGAGCAGTAAACCAGAGTAGCGGAAGTCGACCCAATCCAATAGACGACATCGAAGAAGAACTAGGACAATGGGAAGACTGGATATTCGCAATGAAACTAGCAGGGGAAGGCCAAAAGCCAACTACCCTATATGCTAGAAGATTGAAAGGAGGAGTAGCCACTCTAAGACAACCCCGGAAAACAGGTTCTTTCAGAGACCTAAACGAACTTGTCACGATACGAATCTGGCAAAGAGAACACTTTCATAGGATTAGGGAGCAAATCAGCAACCGTGGAGACGGACCAAGTTACAAACCATATCAATTATCTCCAAGAAATGAAAGACGACCAGGAATAACACCTATACATATGATACCAAGCGCAATAGACCGATTCCAAACGACACAATGGCGATCAGTTGTCATTGATGGAAGACCAGACGAACCCGATCTAATAAATCTTATAAGAACACTCAGAGGTCGAACAGGAACCGAAATAGTTTTCCGAGACCTTGGACATGATTTCATACAGGAAGAACTCAGGAGAGACCCAGTGACACAACAAAGAACCAGCCATCTTTCCATAATAAACCCAGTGGAGCATAGAAGACTAATGGACCAGTTATGGGAAAGATCATCACGAGCAATATGGGATTCGGAGATCTTATCTGAAAACAGATTTGCAGTCATATCATTCCGAGCACTAGCGGAAGGAGAGGAGGAGACAGGCACCCTCAGAGGGCCGTCCGAGGAAGACGATTAAAACGTCACAGGGGATAATAACCTGACCACACCATCCAGGTCATGGTATAAAGAGAAGGAGAACTAGCGGGGAAAGCAGAAGCCAAATTACCTGATGACGGAAGAAATTCCCGAAGGGAATGTAAAGTGTAGATTATTTCGCAAGAGATGATCTACGATAAAGCATTTTTAAGATCTTATGTAGCATCAACCATCGGGATTACGGCGGATGTTACATAATGATCACCATAACAGAATAGTTAGATAAGAAAAACAAATAAAAATAATCACAAAATAGAAAACAAAACAAAAATAATTTACTTACTAACACATTTTATAGAGTTCATAGGATAGAAATACTAACAACAGATTATGTCACCGGAAGTGGGACATACGGATTACAACATCGGAATTAGAAAAAGAATTCTCTGTCACAATCGGAAGATGAAAACACAAACATTTGTTTGATATAAATACGAGACTCTTGAAACAGAGTACTCATTATAACCTCAACACCCACAGAGAGCTCAAACACTTGAGACTACTCAGGGATAAGGAACAGTTACACAGAAAATTTCTTCACACAGTGAGAATGAAGTACCACAATCTTTTGAGCCTTGCAATAACTCTAATTGCAATGGACGTTTCCGAAACCAGACCGATAGCGCAACCAAGCCCAGAACCATGGGGAGGACCACTGATGGCAGCTTTGGGAACATCAGCCGGAAAATGGTTCGCAAATTACATGGTACCAGCCTTAACCGTCGGAAGCGGAGCTATTACAGCATCAGTGTTATCACAAAAGGACCCAGTAGTACATATACTACACCATAAAGATGACGGGAGACTAGCCATAGTGCAGTATGACCCGAACGACCCAAACGTAGAAGCCCAGAAAATAATGGAGAGGAATCAACAAATGGCTTTACTACAACCACAACAACAATTCATACAAAACCAACAGCCCACCATGCAGAGGGACAACAGACCCCCATGGATGGAACAATTCAACGAAATTGATTGGAAATCCAATGAGGTTCCAACATCAGACACGGATTACACCGTAGTCATTATCAGTTCATTCGGTTGTATTACCACAGTAGTGATATTTATATTCACAGTAATACTGTACCGAATTCGAATGCAGAAAAGAAAGCGGATCAACAAACAGTGAACGAGAGAGAATTAGACAATGTTGCAGACACGGCAGCATTAGTCCAAAATTCTGTAGAGCAGTTAGTCGGATGCAGAATTGTGAGGCCCAATACACAACCACAGGCCGGCCGACACACAACCAGAGCAACCGTACAACTATAAAACCGACCCAACCGGGAAGGATCAACGCAAGAAAGAAAACCATGAAGAAAAATACGCAAAAACCATAAAACTGTATGGAAAAATATTTAAAAATATTTATTAGTTATCAAATAGAATTAGAATAAGTAGTTATAAGTAGGATAAGGCTAGGAAAAGAAAAATATAGAAAACCAAGGTCATATACAACAAAAATATAAAAATTCAAAATGAAAATAATAAAGTTCAAATAACGAACGAAAAGTTCAAGTTAGTTAAAGAGGCAGATTACCAGTAGGAGTAAAGTGAAAATAGTTTAAAGATTCTTGTGATTCAAATCAATAGATCTTTCCTGTCTCGATGGATTCATTATCCATTTTCTTTCCAATTTCCTTTTCACCCCATTGATTCCAGTGACTAGATTTTTATTGGTTATCAACCCAATGAACTTAGCCATTGTTTTAGCATCGTTTTGTAGAACTACTTCGGCTCTTAGGCAAAGTCAGGTTATGTTTTGAAAACAAAAGTTTATTCTGTTAACGAGATAAAAATGTTTCAAGATAAGGTTCAGTTCTAACCAAAATATTAGGCAATATTATAATTCCTTGAGGCTTGTTCACTCAACAGCCAATAAGTGAGGATTGTGATACCTTACGGTTTTATTAGGTTATTCAACTCCATATGAGAGGGATAAATTTATATTTCTAACCTACTCATCGCTTGGGATGAGCGGGATAATAAATTCCAGCAAAAATCAGAACCCTACATAAGCAAGTTCTCTAGGATCAGGATTTGAAAACCTTTTAGCTTCAGTTCAACAAAATTTACCTATCTAGACGTGCTAAAAAAATACTTTAGGTACCTAGAAAGATAGTTTAAGTAAAACAGAAGTCCAAAGGATAGATTCTTCCAAAAGAATTTCTGTGTGTAGTACATTTTATTACATTTTACTCAATTATTTACTTGCAAAATGTATCGCATTTCAAATGAAAGTAATTTATTTTGGCCAATTTAATGACATGAATGTGCCAGATCAGAAAGATTCTATGAGCACTAGATCTCCTATAGAAGACGAGACAAGAAAATTACAAAAAGACATTACCACGAACAGGTAGGAGGAACTTTTAATAAAAATATAAAAAGTAAGAAAATTACAGTAATGGAAATATTTGATAGCGGTATCAAAGGCAGCAAAGAACTACATTGCAAACAGAGTCGACATCTTTTTACAATTATCAGTACATATCATAGATGACAAAAGGTTTACGGAACCATTAAATTCATTTCGTTTATATACAATAAAAAATTCAACATTCAGTGAAAAGGATCAAAAATTTAAATCTTAAAAGATCAAACGTCTTATTAGCTTTGATAAATTCCATAGTTTCGCAAGACAAATTGTATTAAGGAAACACAATTCTGAAAGAAATTTAAAATAAAATTAGCTTACAAATTCGACACGTTCCATCAAATAGGAATTTTACAGATCAAGGTATACACATATTTAGGATTATCGCCAAAATACATTCCAATCTCAGTTGAGGAAATAGTTCACGGTACAAGATGATTTTACGTTTCTGAGGAAAGTTACTTACAAAACTTCATGGAGCACGATGTTTTCACATTTGGTGAAATTGCCAACAGTTGTGCATGAGAAGGACATAATTCCTAATCTAGCCACCGAAAAACAATTCAAAATTTCATAAGTTACGCGGATAAATTATTCCATAATCGCAAGAACACCGCGGACTGTTCAAATTAATTCCTCGTATCGTCTTCAAAAATTCTCATGATGTGGCACACACATATTGTGTTTCCACAAAATATTTTTGTATTGAGGAGCGATACTTTCAAACCTTTAAATTTTCACCACAATGATTTGTCTGTAACATGTTAAATTGTTTTACAAGGAAAGTCACGGGATTTTACAAGCTATAGATTCAATAACCCTTAAAACAAACAGTAGGCCACCACTCTAGTAGCAGCAGTAACTGACAGCAGTCACAATGTTGCAACAACTAGTATTTGGTATCAGAAAAATTAGAAATCAAACGAGAATAGAAGCAAGGGATATATTTCATATCTGCCTTCAAGTATTCTTGACAGTTTCCACAAACAAATTCTTTTTAAAATAAGTGTACAAAATGCTTAATAACGTGTACGGAATATTGAATATATATTTTGTTGTGCAACGATTCTAAGATCTGAGATTATATGAAGTCCTTTCACAAAAAGTATACAAACAGTAACACCATCAAAAATTGTACAGCATTACAAAAGTATATACACATATGATGATGAACATGTATGATAATTATACGAAATGCCTTAACAATAATAATGCCCATGATCACCATTACGACCATGCTACAAATACATCGACCAGACTAGCTACAAATATTGCTGATAGGTATGATAATGGTTAGCATCTACAAAAAGAGTAAATGTCAAGTTCATATTATTATATAACTATATTATTATGTGGACAATTAGAATAATATTGTCGAGGGCGACAATTACCCAGAAGAGGAATGTTACGGATATATTATAAATAGGCTAGAATAAGCATAATCTAAGTCAGCAAATAGTTTGGAAGGTCGTAAGCAGAGGCTACGTGACGCCAAACGCTGACCAAACATAATTATAAGAAAAGGAAAGGAAATGATTCAGATTATTTAATAAACAATAAAGATACGAATAAGATTAGGATTAGATTAAGACACGTAGATTTAGTACAAGTTCTAATCTCGACTTCAAGCAAGCAACATCAAGAGGAGCCGCACCTAGAGTCCATTCCCTCCGGGATGGATCTCAAAAGGTAGCAAGCGGGGCAACATGAAATTCGGAGAATTTCAGGAAGAAGAGATTCAGACTTCAAATTCTATTTTGTGTTAAATGTAAATTGTTCAGTGTAAATTGTATCAGTTCTAGGAACAATAATCGGCCAAATAAATCAGACAGTTTTAGACCTACACAACAGAATCAATAGTTCCATTTATTCATGAGTTTCACCAACATCGAAACCATAATTCAGGGGAATGGAACGCCCGAACCTAGGCTACATTGACTATTACCCACACAACATCAATACCCGGGTGATAGCAACGTAACAATATGGCGCCACAACTTCGATATGCGTAACGTTTCGTTACTTGAATAAGTACTTGAAATACTCATGGTTCATGGTCAAGGATTTGTACATTTTTACTTGACCATGAACACGACTTGACTCTCAAGTAGAATTTTTTGTCTTGACCATGATAACTACTTGATTTCAAATCTCAGGGTCAAGTAGAACAAATAACTTGACCATGCCTTGAATGTTCAAGTATCATTATATTTTACTTGACCATGACCCGAACTTGACCATGACTTGAAATACTCATGGTCTACTTGACCTTGAGCGCAGCTCTGAACAGTTGGCTGTGCAGTGCTAGTTTACTTGGTTAGGAATGAATTGCTTAATGCTTTTAAATTGAAAGCCCCCCGCCCGAAAATTATCTAATCATTAGATTTCTATTGTCAAAACCGAATGGAATTGGGGACGTGGAGCAACAGTCGTTACTATAGTCAGTGCATGGGTTCTTCCAGTTTGACCTTTAGTTTCAATAGTTTGAATGATTATGATCCAATGAAAGTAATTAAGAAAATTAAAGAGAAGGGAACACCAATTAAAAATAATGCTTTGACGCCACTTTATTTATTTTTAATTCGATCACTCGTGTGAAATACCCAATTAAAGATAAAATTCCTTGAAATTAAAAAGTAATCATATTTGAGATTTCCGAATTAAAGTTTCATTATTTTTCAAAATTTTGATCACCACAAAAGCTTCCCATGTGTCAATATTGTATTATAGTGTATTTCATTGAAGAATATTTTACGGTGAAGAGGCAAAAAAGTGCGATTTTGATTAGAAGCAAAATGACCTACATGCAGTTTTACTAAATGCAAAATGGAATAGATGCATCAAATTGTAAAAGCAAAATGGTCTACATACAGAAACGAATGAAAAAGTAAGGGGTCGTTCAAGTAATTCATAACGCAGGGGTAGTGGGTGGCCTTACAAACTGACGTTTTGCTTCGTTAGGTGCATCGGGGGGTCGTAGATCACTTTGGTACGTAACGCAATGTTTTGATGATCCTTCTTACCTCTGAAAATTAAATGACTCGTTTTTAAAGCTTCGAAGTTTACGACGAGTTGGTGTTCCTATTATAGACACATAACGTAAATTTCATACATATACGATTTTTCACATGAAATAATTATATTAAATACGTAATGATCACTTCTTACCAGTAACCCTCGCCACATGCGTACTCGGGATCGTAATGATATTTTGTGTGAGCTTAGATACGTGGCTCAATTTCCCAGCGAGAACAAAAGTTCGGGGCATCTAGCTCTGGTTGGAGGGAGAAATCGCGCATTTTTTTAATTTTAACTCATCGATAAACTCGTGTTCAACTTAAATTTTCCAATGTTAAATCCCATAAGAAATTTTTATTTCTGAAAGTCGGTGCTATATTAGATGAATGACACATTTATGGCATGCATTCATCATAAGTGGTTCTAAGGTTCAAATACTGACCACTATTGGTAACGTATGGATTCTTGGCCTCAGATTGGTCACAATTAGTGTTTTGACCTGTAATTGACCAACATTGGTCACAATTGGTCTCTTGTCCTCAAATTCGTCTATATTCGTCACAGCTGGTTTATTAATCGTTGAATCAAGATACACAAAGTGAAGCCATTGCTGTCAGTATATCAATTTATTCATTTTTGATAAATGCAGATTTTTTTCAGAAATTATTTTGATGTCAATTGTAGTAATTGTTTGCTTGATATGTTATGGGAATTCCGAATAAAAGACTCAAATGAAGCCTCTTAAAATGTGCAACAATCGGAAAATTGCCTTTTTTTAAAAATAAATAAGTGCTGAATTCAAAAACCACAAAATATTCTGGCTTTGCTTAATGTGCGTGATCATCACGACTGCAAAAATTTGAATGTGATTTTGCTACATACTGGGAAAATCAAATAATTAAATAATATTGGTCAATCTGTGGCCAAGAAACCGATTATGACCAATATTGACTAATCTGAGTCCAATATATTAATATATAATTATGTTCATATACGCAGTCAAGCTTCGAATGACACCTTAGTATTAAAGTTATTTGCAGTTAAGATTGTTAGTGTACGTAAATAGGAAAACATTGGGACACGCTTACTTGGAAGAAATTCTTGTGTTCATCGAGACTTGAGATAGACACAGTTAAATCAAATTTGTTTTGAATGTCTAAGCTTCAACGACAAATTATTAATTTTTAGGAATTTTACTAAACCAGTTGATATTGAAATTACTACAATCATAAAACAAATAAAACCAGGATTTGACACGTCAGAAACTTAAATTAATGTGTGCTAAGATTTGAAGACTGCATTATCCTACCAAAGGTTGCTAGCACATTTATTAAATAATACTCGCAAGAAGGTAAAAATCAAAAACCTATTTTAAATTATTTTAAAAATTCATTTCTGGGAAAGAATTGAAGTGTCACTTGCTTTCGGAAAATCTTTTAAAAATTTCTCGGGATCATTTTTTATCTCCGTCATTCAAAATTTTCCGGGTCCAATAAAGCTACCTGCAGTGCTGTACAAGGGTTCGTTTTTTGATAGTGGTTCTCATTTACGTGTGGATTTTTGACAACTTCTGCCTAAAATAATGAAAAAGTCATTTTCCATTGAACACCTTCAAAATTGTTCTTTTAATTTTTTACACCAGAATATTTCTTTGGAAAATTTCTCAATTCAAAAATCCAGCAATAATTTCATTTTTGAGTTGAAAATCAACAAATAATTCCACGAACTTTAATAAATTATTAAAGTTGCTTTCAATTGAGCATGTTACAATATCTGCAATTAGAAGCACAGTGTCACGTGTAACGTTGCAACCATTCCACTTCCACTGTACCAAAGTGTTCGAACTAGTCGCCTTCACAGCTTTGACCAAATCTGTCACTGTAGCTGGCTAACAATCGAAATGAAAATTTGATACATTTAAATTGGATTGAACATTAACCTCCAATTAACGTCAATTCTTAGTTTCCTGGTTTCAAATAGGAATTTTATTCATACTTGAGTCAGATGGATGTAGGGAGTGAATGCTTAATTGATATGAAATGTCCCACACCAGACCTGCTTCATTTAAATATTTTCCTAATTCTAATTGAAAATTGCGGTTTGAGTAATTATAAAAAGTTGATGAGTAAATTGCATTTTAATTTAATCTACCTGAAATTGAGGAAATCATAATGGACGTCTGGAAAAATTATTTGGGAATAAAGTGCTGTTTGTAAGAATTCAATTCCATAGGTTTCAACGCCGCCTATTTATATTTTATGTATACTCCAAATATTCTCCCGCAAAGTCAATGGTGGATGTTTGTTGCTTCTTCGGAAGTAATTAAATTCAAATTTTGTAAAGAAAATCCTAGGGTTTGATAGTTCTAAATTCGAAACGTGTTTAACATTTTTCTCTCCAGACACTGAATTTCTCTTTACTCCGTATCCTTCAAGCCCACAGTTCCCCACGTAGAGACATCTCAAATTACCCCGGAAGGCACTTATACGTTTTTATAAACGAGCACTCAAACATTTATTGGGTGTGAGAATTAATAAATGAAGAAATTGAGATTCCAAAGTAAATTCAATGTATCTACACGCTCTGACCCCCGTGATTTGAAAACTTGACCCGGGTCCATAAAGTAGATTTGGAAAAAACTGTGGAACTCAATTTCCTGCAAACTGTGGGGATGGAATATTTGACATATCTGGCTGGAAAGGAGGTAAATGATTATGATCATTCCATAAATTCAAAAATTACACAAAATGAATTTTTCAATTTTCTCCAGAAAAGTAGACATTTTACTATTTAAAATTTGTGTTGAAAATTTCTTTTAAAATCCAAATAATTTAGGGAATCAGTGACAAATCTGGGAATAAGGTGTTTTTTAATTTGGCAAGAGATATCTGGAAACAATAGTTGGGAAATTAAGTGGTTTTTCAAAAGGGCAATATACATATAATATAGTGTAGTATATTTTTTTATATTAAAATCACAATCCAATTTTCCCCAAATTCCATGAGTCCAAATATATCCACATATTTTTATAAAAACCCTGTATTTAATACAGTAACAAATTATGAAAGAAAAGAGATCCGTTAATCAAAAGTTTAAATAAACAACGATATTTTTGATTGCAAATTGCCTGAGGCAGGGTGAGATGAAATATTTTTTAATTGCATTAGCTTTCAATTTATTTAATTTTGTTCATCTTTTAGGGGTTCGTATAAGTGTAGAGCAGATCTTCTACCGGGGACACTGGATGGACCGGGACGGGACGTCCCCGTGGATAAAATAATTGTCCCCATTCCGTATTCGGGACGGGACGGGTACAAAAAAATCGTCCCCATTGTATTCGGGACGGGACATGCTTTTTGGTCGTGTGTATATCGGGACGGGACGAGCAAGCGTAGCAGGACAAGGATAACGTTTCAGCTTTTAATGGTCATGAGTAAACTATTCTGTGAGCACTATTTGAACTAATGTAAGACATTCGATTTTAGGTTGGAGAAAATGAAGCTGATTGCTCAAGAAATGACTGGTACTTCATAATGGTTTTATGATGAGGATTATTAGATTTTGGCATTAGAGCGAATAAAGACAAATTATATATTTACAATCATAATTGAAGTAAGTAATCATACACATTATTTGAAAAGGGATTCGAAACTTGAGTGACAGAATAATTTTGGTGACCGAAATATAACAGGAATAGAATAGTGATAATTGTTGAAATATGGCTGGAATTTAAGCTGCCTTAAGAAGAAATCTTGGAACTCCGATTCTACAAATGTGCTTTTTATACTTTTGGTACGAATATTTTTTGTGCAAATTTTTCCTCATGTTCCTATTTTCAGTATGAAAATGTCGACAACTGATTTTAGTAATTATATGGACGGGACAGGAATTTTGGGTAACAATTTTCGGGACGGGACCGGGGACAACGTTTTTTAAATTTTGGGGGACGGGACGGGGACAGGATTTTTGTCACCGTGTCCCGATTGTCGGGACAGGACTGGGGACAATGGCTTTGAAAAAATATCGGGACGGGACAGGAATTTTCTCCCCAACAGAAGCTCTACTGCTCTCCGCATTAAATGACTAGGGGTTTGCAGTGTGGCTGATATATAAAATATTCAATTCCCTTGTAATATAGCACATTTGTTTCACATTCCAGTCCCACAAAGCAAAGTCACTGAAAATAAAACTGATATTTTTAGTATTTACAAGGATTGGCTCAAGGTTCCAGCAGAATAGTCTCATGATTACTTTAATTTTAATCACTTCACTGGTACTTTCACAATTTCGTATCCCAATTGAGTGTGAATTTATTCTACAACATTTTGCCCCTACCTTGAATATTCTAACACGGTTTCAATGAGGTTGACCTTTTCAATTGCAAACCTTTCCGAGAAACTACCGGTTTTTTTCGAGCACATCCTCTTGGAATGCCACTCCGAAAACTTCCACATCTAAAGCAGATATCTTCCCAGGTAAATGGTAAAACTGAAATAAATTCCTAAATTAATTATTATTCCAAAACGTTGGGTACGAGGTCACCAATCGGGCAAATATTTTAAATTAAAGATTACTTTGATCTATGAGTAAAATAATCGCCGGGTGATCCCCAGAGCTTCTGTTGGGGACAAAATTCCTGTCCCGTCCCCGTCCCGACATTTTTTCAAAATCTTTGTCCCCAGTCCCGTCCCGACAATCGGGACACGGTGACAAAAACCATGTCCCCGTCCCGTCCCCAAAAGTTTTAAAAAACGTTGTCCCCGGTCCGGGCATGTGAACAAAATTCTTGTTCCGTCCCGAAAATTGTAGACATTCCCTTACCAAAAATCGGAACATGAGGAAAACTTCGTTCAAAAAATATTTGTCCAAAAACATTAAAAAAACAATTTTTGTTGTCCCCGTCCCATCCCAAATACAATGGAGACAATTTGTTTTGTCCCCGTCCCGTCCCGAATACGACATGGGGACAATTATTTTGTCCCCGGGGACGTCCCGTCCCGGTCCGTCCAGTGTCCCGACGGGACGTCCCTGTCCCCGGCAGAAGCTCTGGTGAACCCAATTGTCTCAGGCTTAGGAACATTAACGCATTACAGTTGGTTACATGACCTCATATGTGTACACCTTTGGCATATAACCGATTGGACCCTAAATTTCCGAAATTATGCAAGGTTTCAAAACATTATTCACTCAGATTCGAAATTTCTCAAGGAATCCACCCTTTCATTCGTAATAAGTTATGCAAAAATGGAAAAGAGCTATTAAATGATGGAAAACCATATGGCAAAAATTATGTGATCGATCTTATACTTACAGACACGCGAATACACATGATTGAATTATGAATTCCAGGATATGATTTTTTCAATGAAATTTGATCCAATAAAATATTTCCCAGGCCATTTCAACCAGAGAAATGGTGCAAAATATTTAATCTGCACTCTCATGATAAATTGGAAGAACGACTAAAATCTTACATTGAGCTTCGGGTTGTAGAAGAGTTTCAGTGTCCAGAGAGGTCCTGTTTCTAGCCTAGCCATTTATTTGGCAGGAAAAAAATTAAAAATATATTATAAGAATATAATTTATGCATCATTTCAGAACCGTGTCAGAAATTGTTCATTGTTAAGATGCCTAATGGGAGTCATAATCTCCTCATGAAAACGACATGATCTGATAATGAATTGTGACTTGTGAGCATTAATTACGATATCATTATGTTCAGTGCTAGCTGTGAAGGATCTTATTTCCTCAAATTTAATGGATTTTTAATGAGATCAGATCATCCTTTTTGACCTCAGGAAATAAAAAAGGTCCCATTTACACGCATACTAGTAATATTGGAACCTTAGCGAATAATCGAACATTTAACATTCAAACGAACGGTTAATTTAGATTCAACCAATCAGCACTGACCAGTGCTGCGATCGGGTCAAGTAATTTAAAAACTTGACCATGAACTTGACTTGACCATGAAACTTCAAGTAATTTTCAAGACACAACCTGAACTAGATAACTCGCGTTCCTGTAATTACTTGACTTGTCAAGTTCAAGTAATCAAGTAAATTTTCTAAGACCCGAACTTGATCAAGTAGTTACAGTTCCAAACTTTATTTGAACTTGACTTGACCATGACTTGAACGTGACTTGAACTTGATAATTCAAGTTAAGTATCACAAGAAATAAAATATGTTCACAAAATGTTTTAGCATACATCTGCAAACTATTTCCGTCGGACTGAAAACCAAAACGCATTCAGAAAACAATTTTAATACTATTTTTTATTTAAAACCATTCGAGGACATTCTTTAGTACAGTAAAAGTTAGGTATAAAGGATAGAACAATTTGTAAAGGAATTTCCCTTACAAGAAGCGTCTGTGTATAATTGAAAGTTGAGGTCATACAAATTCATCCCGCAATTGGATACATTCCTTATAAGCTAATCTCTTATAATGGACCTTCACTGTATATCTGACGAGTATTATATGGTGTCAAGTTTTATTTAATGTTCATATATGTATGTATACATATAATTACCTATTTGAGCATTCCCAGTATTCTTAACTTAATATTTAATAAAGTAAACTAGTATTTACTTGTTTATTAAATGAGTTTTGTAATGGGCAATCCAAGTTCATTTTATAGTGAAAATTATTTATTTAAGTTGAAACTAATAATTCTAAATAATAATACGAATTATCAAGATCATTCTTTCATTTCATGGAGAGTCCACTGCAACAACTAACAATGAGCAACGTCTGGTAAACAAGACCTTCATAAAACGGACTCTGATTTTGAATTGTGTCCTTTGATTTATGACATGTGCAAACAAAATGCAAACACTACATGAAATTCGATTGTGGGTTTCAAATTGTTTCCGTCCTTCATGGCATGCGCAATCTAAAATTACTTGAACTTGACCATGAAATCTCAAGTTCATGTTCAAGTTTTTTCTTTCCATTACTTGACCCTGAACTTGACTTAGGGTTGAAGTAATTTTTTCTTCCTTGTACTTGAACCTGACTTGTCTTAGAATGTCATGGTCAAGTCGGGTACGTACTTGAACTTGACCCGAATGATTCAAGTAAAAAACTTGGCCTACTTGAACTTGACCCGAACTTGAACTTGACTTGAAAACTCAAGTATTACTTGAACTCGTCTGCAGCACTGGCACTGAGCTTTGACGAACTCCTAATTGTAAGTCATTGTTGGGGAAAGAGTGTGACGCCACAACTTGAGTTAGTAACGATATGCTCCGTAAAATAACACCCGTAGATTCGATGTCCCCCTGACGTCTGTCCGATGTTTCCTTCACATCGATCCAATGTCGATGTAATAATTGTGTGTGATTGAAATAAGTTCCATGTTTTTACCAATATAAAGAAAATGCTCTTAGAATGGGGTTCTGATAATGGGAATACACTGTATGTAATTATTTTAATCCCTGCTGCTTCTGCAAAATTCAAGGTTCCGATGTGAAGGTGAGTGCATCGCACATGGACTTTCATAGTGTCCCGAAGTTTTAAGTGCCCTTTCACTTTTTCCACTCAGCGTTTCCGTAGCAGGGTGACGATATTCTAATAATTTCTTTGTATGTACTGCTGTCTTTTTGTTCCTCCGAATGTACGAATTTGCTTTAATACTATATGAAATAATAATAGTTTATAATAATAATAAAGGTTAATAACAATAATATTAGCAATAGTAATAATAGTTAAAAGTATTATTACTATAATTAATGTTATAATAGAAAAAACAAATTTTCATAAAATTTATTTTTTCTCAGAAATCCTGAGGTTTACTGATGGAAATTAAGATAACTCAACCCCTGAGTCAGCGGGTACGATTTTCATTGACATTGGTGGAGTATTAAGCAAGTTATTCCTTTACATTAGGTTTCTCTAATTTCGAATAAATGAATAATCTGGTCAGTGAATGTTCCCCAGAGGAGAAAAAATCAATTTTGTTGATGGGAATGGCAACAACTCGAGCCCCTTAATCAGCTGGTACCCGTTTCATTGAAATTGACGATTGAACGACTACTTTGGAAATTTTTAAGCCACAATCGAATTTTTCAATTTGAAGCTGAGGATTTGGCAGAGCATTGAATTTAGCTCCAATGGGGAAGCAATCAGGACTTTCGTTAGGAATCACCAGAACTTGACGCCGTTTGAGCCACATTCGAATTTCTTCAACTTGGAGTCAATGAAGAGCCTGTCACTGAATTTACTCCAAAAGTAGAAATCATTAGATTTATCGGTGGGATCCACCACAACTCGACCCCCTGCAAGAATTAAGACCACAGGACTGGAGTGGAAGGTTTTGCGGCACCATGTATGCATATACTTATATATTATTCACAAAGTAATTCGACCAACAATTTCGACATTGACAAAAATATTTCTCCAACTTCCTAAAACCTCAGTAAAACTATTGGCTACGTATTCAGAACTTGAAACATTGTTTTTTCAACTTTCTAATAATTCTCAGACAACATTTGGTAGCATTTTAGATTGACAAACTTTAAGTACTCCAGCTGCGAATTGTTTTACAAAAAACGCCTAAGTGTCTAGTTCATGTCAAAGTGTTTAGCGGATTTATTGATCTCATAAATATTTCGCCAACAGCATATAAAGTTTTCTACCCTCGAGCTAACGTTCGGCCTGTGGAAATATTTGCTAAGACATCCATGCTTTGAATGTTCCACCAAAATTTAGCTATATAGTATGAAAGTTTTATTTTGTTTGTTTCGCAATTATTACGTTTTTTTAAATGAGCTCTTAAGTAACCACAGGTAGAGTGAGGGGTGAGAGAGTCTGAGATAATTGTTTCTTCGCGAAAACAAATGTTGAAATGTTGGTCAAAAGTTAGATGAATTTGAATTTCCCACTCAAATATTAACAACGATTTTGAAGTTTTGGTTGACATTATTTCAGCTTGTAGAGCATAACAGTAGCGTTTAAATTAGTATCAGGGAAAGAGAGCTTATGAAAAAAACTAACTAAAAGACTAAGTTTCCAGTAACCTCAAAATCTGTTTTTCGAAATGATAAGCACCCGTGAACATGGATTTTAAATTTTATATTCATTCAAATATTTTATGAAAACACCATTTTCTTTAAAAAAATTGGAATTTCCTAGTCGAAATTTTGAAGGCATAATCAAATTCATAAATTAGAAATAATTCGCACCATTTTTTCGCTAAGAAGGAATCATTTGAGAATTAGTCCTCATGACTCAGAACAAATTGTCTTTCGATCAAATTTTTGAAATGTTTAAAAATTATATTCTTGTTTAGTTGTCTTCAGAATTACAAAGGCACATTTTGGAAGCGATTCCGAAATTCAAAAAACTCCAATGGTTAAAAAGTTGTGTTGAATTACATTAAAATCTAATTTCAATAAAAAATATTATAGAAAAAAATTTCAAAGTCGTAGTCAAAATTTGGTGGGCGCATTCAAATTCACTGATTTTTCACCGAAATGCTTCCTTTTTTTGCCGGCAAGAAATTATTTGACACTTGGCCACCCTCATGCTACGTGTGCTAAGTTGAGAGCTCATTTGACATAAATTAAGTTGGAAAACAACAAATGTTGAAAATTTTATATCGTAGTTAAATTTTGGCAGGATATTCAAGAACACAGACGTGTCAACAAATATTCCCACAATCTGAAGCATACATGGTCACCCTCACGAGGGATTGAGGGATGCCTCGCCCTCTCCCTCGTCCTCGCCCTCAAAAACTCCGAGGGTGATGGCGAGTACACGTTGATTTTAGGCGCCCTCATGTACATGAGGGAGAGGACCTATGAACAGAATGTGAATGAAAGAGGGGGAGGCAGAGTACACATGTAAGCCCTCATGACCTTGTCTTACCTTAATCGTTATGCAAAAATCATACATCATACATATTGTTCTGTAGCAAGACCAACTTCATTACGTCTTAGGTACATGGTTTATGGCCCTGCGCAAAAATCCCAGTTTTAATTTTTAAAAGTAAAAAGTCCTCTTGTTTAGGTTAAAATTTCTCATATTAAACTCCAGAAAAAAATTTCATTTTAGGACGCCGGGGAGACATGGTCATTTGTAAACAAATGCACCTGGGCTTTATATTTGATTACTGCTGTTTTCAGACCCTACTATTGAATATTACTGGTCTGAGGTTATGGAACCTATTTGTGACTAATCTTTATTAGATTCTATCTAGTTCCAAATGCCAGATTTTGGTTAGTCTGTGGTTGTGGGTCTACTTGTGAACCGTGTATGTGAGGTCATGTAACCAACTCTGGTTAGTTAAGGTCAGTAGGAGGTCATGTGACTCCAAGTTCTGACTGCCCTGGGCCTGAGACTCATTTGGGTTTGCCCCGCGATTCTTTCAACCGTAGGCCACAGAAACTAAAAATATTTGAGCGATTAATTAACTTGGAGTATCCTTACATGATAATTGCTACTAGGGGTTACGATATTAAAATGATTTTTTTTTCTGGTAAATCAAGTCATTTTATTTATTGAATGTTTTTTTTTAATTATACTAATCATCCTAATTCTAATTATTTCTTTGTATGTACTGCTGGCTGTATTTCGGAATTTCCAAGTCGATTAAGCATAAATATAATTTTTAAACATTTAATCAAAAACTGGATTGAAAGACAATTTGTTCTGAGAGGGAGGGCTAAAACCATAAATGAGCTAAAACACTGACGTTGGCTAAATACTTCTCTTAAATGCTAAAATTTCTGGTCAAATTATTTGTGAAACACGTGCATGATACTGAAATGAATTTCAAAACTATTTAAAAACTTCATCGAAAGACCATTTGTCCAAATGGTCAAATCTCAAATCATTCCTTGTTAGTAAATTTAATGGTGACATTTTGGTCCAATTTATGAATTTGAATATGCCTTAAAAATTTCTACTTGAAAATGCTCCCATTCAGAACAAATTGTCTTTCTATGAAATTTTTGAATAAATATAATTATATTTAAATTTTTATATTTATTCAAAATTTAGTGAAAAGAGAAATTCCTCTGGATTACCAGTATGCAACTTATATGCTCTACATGCTAAAATAATCCCAACGTAAATTTCGATTTTTTTTGTATTTCTAATAATTCGCTAATTTGACCAACAAAGTATTCTTGGTCAACCCCTTACGAATTTGCAAAATAACGGACGAAATTATGACGATTTGAAATTTGTTTGTTTTACAATTATTATTATTACATTTTGAAATAATAAACTCTGAAGTAATCATAAGTAAGGTAACGAAGTCTCAGACAAATGCTAAAACAATTTCAAGAATTTGGTGAGTTTAAATATCCCGATAAAACTTTGACAATGATTTCGAAATGTTTGGTGGCATTATTTGAACTTGCAGAATATATGCGTAGCTTTTAAATAAGGTATCGGTGGTCGAGATACAGCATCTGATGATGACTATAAACTTATTACTTAATTGCCTACTTAGCCTCAAAATATGTTTTTTTCGAGATCTTGAACACAGTAGACACGTATTTTAAATTTTTATATTTATTCAAGAATTTCATGAAAAGATAAATTATTGTGAATTTCCTAGTCGAAGTTTTGGTTGCATACTCAAGTTTAAAAATTAGCCCAAAACTCTTGTTCGCCAAAAAGGAATTGTCTGAGAATTTGGCCTCATCAGCACAAATTGTCTTTTTGAATTAAAACATTTGAAATTCATTCAAATGAAATCCTGCTTCAATCTTGATTTTAGAAATCTTGTTCTTCCGAAAGTAAGAATTTTCTTTAATGCTATATGTTATAATAGTTTATAATAATAACAATACATAGTTAATAACAATAATATTAGCAATAGTAATAATAGTTAAAAGTATTAATACTAGTTAATGCTATAATAGATAATAATATTGGTAGGAAATATTTCCGTTTTGCGTGGGATAATTTTGACGAGTGTTTTCAGTGTTTTGGGCCACGCTGTATTCCACCCACAGGAACCAGAGCTTCTGTTGGGGACAAAATTCCTGTCCCGTCCCCGTCCCGACATTTTTTCAAAACCTTTGTCCCCAGTCCCGTCCCGATAATCGGGACACGGTGACAAAAACCGTGTCCCCGTCCCGTCCCCAAAATTTTTAAAAAACGTTGTCCCCGGTCCCGAAAGTCGGGACATGTGAACAAAATTCCTGTCCCGTCCCGATAATTACTAAAAACAATAGTCGGCATTCTCATACCGAAAATCGGAACATAAGGAAAAATTCATGCAAGAAATATTTGTACCAAAAACATAAAAAATTCGCCTGCGTTGTTTATCGGGGTCAAAGTTTACATGATGGAAGTATTGGTCACAATCTCTAAATTATAACCGAGTCTGTTTTTTTCAAAAGAGCCATTCCCATAGTGAAGCATTTTTTTGGAATATGTGCATATAATGTATATATATACAATTTAAATAGTGTGAGTAATATTAAAGCCAAATATTTTTGGGCTATAACCAACCAATCCCAAATTATTAACAAAATAATTTGGGACTAGTTGAGCTGCGGCACGGTTCCAAAGCATGGAGCGTGATAGGGCTTTCTGTTTACGGCGCAGGCGCTGTCCTTATATTACGTTGGCAGGGGCCTCCACTCCTCGTCCACTACAGCGAGCAAAGCAATGCTTGCATGCTGGCTGTATGTATTCGCATACAATCCATGCGTGCTTGGTAACATGTGCAGAACGCCTTAACTAGATATGTATATAAATTACCCGTTTCGGATTTCCTCCGATTTGACTGCCGGCAGATGCAAATATGCACGTTTTCCAAATTTTAAAATGTAGTTTTTATTCTTCCCTTGAGTTTAGACTGTTTAAAAAGTGCATATTTGCGTCTGCCGGCACTCAAAAAAAATTGCATAGTTTCAAAAATGTGCATGTGATTTTTTTTTAAAATCCGAAATTTTGATTTTACAATGGGGAAAAAATCATGAGTGCAGTAGTTAATGGGACAATATATTTGAGATAGCCAATTTTTTAATATTCAAATTGGTAAGGCTGTAATAAATTCTTGTATTTTTCGGGTTTTTTCGGTTTTTTGAGCTTCCCATTGGGATTTGCGGAAAGAATAAAATTGTAGATTTTTTTTCATTCAATTACGCATCTAATGGGCACTATAAAAATATTTTATAAAATAGTGACCTTTACGGGTGGCCTTTTTCAAAAAAACGGACTCAACCGCCACTTTCTGTATGTGGCTATTAAAATTTCGCGCTCTACTGTTAAACTAAGCGCGCAAGATTTAGGCATACAATAAGTCTCCACCAGGATAGACCAGTTTTAGACTGATGCTGAAGTACTGACTGCAACATTGAGTGACTGACTAATGACTGACTGAGACTGTGACTGATAAATCTAATTACAGCTGATGACTTTGACTGACTTAGACTTATTTCTGGTTCAGCGGGACTGACTGAGACTGAGACGAACGCTTAAACCAATGTAGGAATCAAGAAAATCATAAAGCATACGTACCGCATCTAGCGGAGCAAAAATCTACATTTCATTTCTTAAATTAGTTTATAAGCTTCGAAAAAATTATTACTGAGCGAGATATTCCGAAGCATCAAAGAGAAAATATTGAAGATTTTCTTAGTATTTTACAATAGCAGATTCCAGGTTATCAATCGTATTAAAATGCAGCACAAGAAAATCCCAAAAAATATACATTTTTGAAACTTTCACGCCACCATGAGACTGCGACAGATTCCAGTGACTCTGATAATGACTGGGACTGACTGGGACTCATAGGAAACGGCAAACAGACTTATGGACTGACTGACTGATCAGAAACTTAAGACTGATTTTGACTTGGACTGAAAAAGGTAGGTACTGGTGGATCCTGGTCTCCACAACTGGGATTTATTCGTGCTCATTTCACTATATAGCCAGCCGCCATGTAGTGTACTATATATTTCACTATATAACCAAGAAAGCCGGTGGTATATGCAGCAATTAAGCTGAGAAGCAAAGCGAGCAGCGAGCTGAAACTCTGTCGCAGAGGAGAGCTTTTTCAGCTCGCTTTGCTTCTCGGCTTGCTTGCTTGCTGCATATACCACCGGCTTGCTTTGATATAGAGTAGAGCCGTATACTACATAGAGCGGCTTGCTATATAGTGGAATGAGCGCAGTAATGACCAAGCTTTAAATTACCAATCTCCTGCATCATATATTACAATCGCACTCGAATATACAGCTTCGGCTTGCTGTATATAACATCGGATTATCGTCTCTACTAATTTGAAAGAGTGGGCCGTATTCGTCTTGGTGTAATATCGATTTGAGATACAAATTTAAGCGGGCTAAATAAATTATTAAAATTATTTTTAAATTATTAAGCCATTATACAGTAGCACGAGCGGCGACATTATCACAGGTAGCCATCAGGGGTTGGATTTATGTGGAAAGACGGGAAGAATCTTCCCAGGGAAAAACTTTTTTCAGCAGGAAAATTTTCAAACGGGATTACAAACAGGAATTGTATCTGTTGACCTTTTTTGGGTAGGGAATTTTGAAATTGTTAACGTGTTTTTCTGAGCAAAATTTTGTCACCAGGGATTTTCGAAATTGTTAGGTGATTTACGAAAACCATTTTTAGTCAGTAGGGATTTTCAAATTTGTTGACCTTTTTTTCAGCAGTGATTTAGATAAAGCCGAACTATATCTCCCAGTCGCGATCTACGGGTCAAATATGGTGCATGGGCAGGACCTTGGTGGGAATTTCCCAAGTGCACTCAATCATGATATTTTGTTTGAATTATTATAATATTTCAAGTCTTGCAGTGCATATTCTAGCGTCTATGTAAAAATATCCCAAACCTATAAGTAATTATCCCTGCTGAGCAGGGCTTTCTACTAGTCTCTATATTACTGGCAACTTTGTATGTTAATTTAAAGTTTGGCGCGCTCACGCTCATTTCACTATATAACAAGCCGATATGTAGTATACTCTTTCACTATATAGCCAAGCAAGCCGGTGGTATATACAGCAAGCAAGCAATCCGAGAAGAGAAGCAGAGCTGAGCTGAGCGAGCTAAAAAAGCTCTCCTCTGCGACAGAGGTTCAGCTCGCTGTTCTTCTCAGCTATATACCAACGGCTTGCAGTCTACTGGAAGCTCAATAGAGCGCACAATAGAAAGTAATTTATTTGAGATTAGCGCTTAAAAGCACTAATCATATTTATTATAAACATTAGACATAAATCATCAAATGTGGATTAAAATAAGTCTGGCAGTGAGAAAAACTACGTTCGGTTACAGCACTGAAGAATTTGAGGAGAGGAAAATTTTAGTGACTGAATTTTGTACACATATATGTGGGATTCCTATTATGAAATTCAAAGGACGTATTTTAAAACTTTTTATATTTACGTCAGTGAAATTCCCAAACTGTATTGCTGAAGCTATGTGCTCACTATTTTTAATTTATTAAAAGCCTTAACATTCATACATTTGATCTTTATATCACCTAAAAATATCATTAGCCAATAAAGATTTATTTGTAGGAACCATGAATTTTAGTGACTATAGCTATGAAAAGTGTTGCGCTAATATGAATTCCTTTTATTTTTCCTATTTTAAATAATTAGTGCGAAGTGCCGGAGGCTTCAGTTACATTATTACTGTACAACCGAGCTATACACAAATTATAATAAAATTATAAAAAATCATATTTGATCAGCACAACGTGCTGATCCACTAAGGGGTGAAGCACCATACAGTGATGCAACATCAAGATTTAATAACAATGGAATATTGGTATTAAATTGATCAAGTTAAATTCCACGTATAAGTACATCTAGCCAAATATTGAGTTTAGGAGAGAACATCGGTGAGCCGGGGCGTTGTACCATAATTTTTTGATGATGTAATGTCAACTAGCTATATGAAACGAATTGTTAGTTCACATGTCTTATATGAGATTACTTTGCCCGGCGGAGCGGGCAATTAACATTAAAGCCTTCTCGACATGCCTTGATAGGGGATCTATAGCCATTTACTGTTTTGTGTACTACCACAATTCTCAAGTAATTGCCCCTGTGAAACACAGGGCTTTTACTAGTTTTAAATTATTGAACAACCCGTGAAAATGTTGACTACGAATGCAACTCTATTTTTCATACAGAGCGCTAATTTTACCAATAACGTCACAGGGATACGCAGCTCTGGTCAAAGGTATTAACATTTTTCGGAATCTTCTTTTCATATTTTTTCGAAATATTGAGGCGTAGTCAAAATGAATTATAAAATTGTTAATTAATTAAAAAAATTGCTTAAAGGATACATTTAGTAATTAGAAACGGAAATCCAAGTCACAGATGCTTCAATCTTGTGGAAAGACGTCGAGATTTGAGCAAAAAGGAACTTTTGATTAGCTCGCTACAATTTTGTACAACGTCGATTAAATTACTGTAAGTGCCCATATTTTCACAAAAGTACGTCTCTGATCGCCCATCAGTAATATGCGCACATATACAGTCGTATATTTCCAGGACGGAGGACTTCATTTTAAGGCCTCTGCAGTTTGGAAAAATAGTTTCTAAAATAATTGAATTGTAAAAGAATAGTCGTATCATATACGTGTTTCACAAATTCTAATGCTAAAAATTACCTTCGCCATCGAAACGCATTTCGGCACTCGACTCCATCGTGACATTAATATTGTAAAATGTATTAAAACCAGTATTCCGTTTATACTATTCACTTTGACTCGTTTCACTAACTTTTACAATCTCAACGTGGTTCAGCAGTGAATTTTAAATTCAAACAATAAAAAGTGACCAGAGTTTTTGACCTACCGGATTAGAACAAATTTTGGAAAATTTTAAAAAAATTGGCTACAAAGTATTTTTCCCAATAATAATTAAAATACAATATTTTATATCCTGGAACATTCCCTATACTGGGGTGGAGAAAATTGTTTTAAATTCCTCCACATTGCAGGTCATCTTTTAATGGCAGAGTATGAATAGGAATCCTCAGAAAGTTAACATTATGGGGACAGAAGGGAGTTCAAAAAATAACATTGAAAGGAATAGGACTAGTACTCACACCAATTCAATTGATTCTGAATTTGAAATTTTCAACGTTTCCCTCACATCTCCCGAACATCTTTTGAAGTAAACTTCAGGATAAATAAAGTCAAATTTGATAGGTCATTTCATTTTTGAAGTAAAATGACATATCGAGTGTTGTTTTTAAAGAATATGTTCGTATGATTTTAGCCTCATTTGAACATACTCTTGTAAGGAATCCCGTATGACCTACTGTAATCTGTATCTTGGATTCTGAGTTCAAAATCAAATCATGTATATACGCGTGTATGTAAGTATAAAAAGTTGGAAAAATAACTTTTGCCTTAATTTGCAAGCTCTATCTGTTCATGTTCAAAAAATTAATATTGTGCTGTATAGGAAGTATTCACAAATATAACATTGTCCAGTATAGGAAATTTCCACATTATTTACAATTTTTCATAGCACTTATTTTTTCTCAGAAATCCTGAGGTTTACTGATGGAAATTACGATAACTCAACACCTAAATCAGCGGGTACCGTTTTCATTGAAATCGGTGGAGTAATCAAGAAGTTGTTTCTTTACATTGGAATTTCTCCAATTTGGAGCAAATGAATAATCAGGTGAGTGAATGTTCACAAGGAGAATATCATCAGTTTTGTTGATGGGAATCACAACAACTCGACCCCTTTAATATGTTAAGTTTTAAACTATAATCGAATTTTGCAATTTGAAGCTCAGGATTTTCCAGATCATTGAATTTAACTCCAATGGGGAAGTAATCAGAACTATCGTTAAGAATCACCAGAACTTAACACCTTTTGAGCTACATTCGAATTTCTTCAATTTGGTGTCAATGAAGAGCCGGTCACTGAATTTACTCCAAAAGAAGAAATCATTAGATTTATCCGTGGGTTCCACCACAACACGACGCCCTGCAAGAATTAAAAACAGAGTAATGGAGTGAAAGGTTTCGCGACACCATGTTTGTATATAATTGTTTAAACAGGACTTTGGACATGGAAAAAAATATTTATCCAACTTTCTAAAAACTTTTCAAGAGGTTGCAGTGGCCCCAAAATTTGTTTATTTAAATAATGAGCACCAGTGCACATGGACCTTAAATTTTCAAATTAATTCAAAAATTTCATGAAAAGTCAATTTTTATTTTCTGTAGAAAAACGTGAATTTACTAGTTGGAATTTTGTCGATCATTAGTATATTCGATCGAAATCTCACGATTTAGTTCGCCCCCATGGAATAATTTGAGAGTTAGCCCTCCCCTCTCAGAATAAATTGTCTTTCGATCAAGTTTTTGAATAAAAAGTTTAAAAATGAAATTCATGCTCAATTGTCTTCAAAATTTTGACAAAGGAAATTTCGGAAACGGTTTAAAAATTGGAAAAGCTCCAATAAATTTGGACCTAGATGTCGCATCTGGATCAACAATATCTGGTTAAAAAGTTGTGTTAAACGGCATTAAAATCTAATTTGAATGCAAAATATCATAATAAAAACAATTTCAAAATACTGGTCAAAATTTTGTAGTTGCATTCGGATTCCTAAATATATATATACTTTTTGTAGAAACATTTTTGTCTACTGTTTAGCGCTGGGATTCATTTGTTTGCTGTACACACAAAATATTAAGCTCGTAGAAAAAATGAGGATGAACGGAATGTGTCACTGAAATCAACGAAATTCCCAGGGTTTTGCAGAATATTGCTCCCACTACGTTAGAATTGAGACACGAATTTTTAGGCTGCCCATAATTGACACATTTTTATTTGGTTAAGTGCACAGAAATAGATAAAAATGTTTTTCCGAATTCCGTGAAACTGACTACATTTGTGTTTCTGGTTCATCAATTAGCTGCTGAAATTAAACTTATATGTATTGACAGGATTTAATTCCGTGTAGACGGATTTATCGTTTTTCCGATCTCTGTGTACATTATTCAATGCAAGGATTTGGCGAAGCATTTACAAATTTTCGAATATATCGTCGACATTCCAATGATTGATAAAAACATCAACAATACTTTGCCAGCTTCCTAATATTTGGAAAACAAACAATTATTTTGAAACTGGGAAAAACATTCACCAAATTCGTATAATTAACAAAAAGTATCGCTCCGTGATCACTCAAGGCCTTCGCATGCGGTAGCATCAGCTACGACCATATCTCCTTACTCCATTTATTTTATTATGCTGAGTTCATTTCAAAAATTCCCGTTACAATTTAAAATGTTTTGACAATTTCTGAAAAGGCAGTGTTATTAGTACTGACTTGTATCTGTATAAAAATGTCATTAAAATCGGTGGAACAGTTCGGGACGTGGACCGATGACAACCAATAACAAACTCATACGAGAGGTGGCCTAAAAGTTTATCACTAAATTTTTGAACATAATCGGTCTTGCCGTTTCGGAGAAAAGGTGTGGGACGTACGGACCCACGGTCAACACTATTTTATAAGGGCGATGACATCGCCCTAAGAAATTGGACACGTGTTCACAACGGTAATTCGTTGTAATTGTAAATAATATCAACCCATGTGATTCATGCACGCCTTCTCGTAATTTTGAATTTTTGAATTACTACGTTTACTATTATGACCCACTGTTTTAGAAATTTAGATTTTAGACAAACTAGTTGACAGGTTCAAGTATTTCAGAACTAACAAGAAATATCTCGCCAAGTCTAGTTTACTTTCTAATATTTGACTAATGTGGCAAAATATTTAGGCGTTAAAAAAGATATCGCCCCGGTTTTCTAATATTTTCCGTAATATTTCGCCATTTATTTAGAATTCCGTCAAAATGTTTACCCAAGTCTTTATGTAAGTGTAAAATATATTATTATTTCGCCAGACTCATGAAATTTATCAAAATATTAGCCAAGTATTTCTCAGCTTAAAAATATATTTTAAAAACGTTGTAATACTTCGGAAAAGATTTGACAAAATTTGCGTATAGGAATTGGCAAACGTTTTTCCCCAGCAGATAATTGACACGTTATAATAAATATTAATTAAATTTCTTGGCCAAGTTTTACGTAACTATTTCGCGGATAATGTTGCTACGTTTGGAATAGTCGGACTTGATAAATGTATTAAGACAAATGCCCAAGTATTGGCAAATGAGTAGGATGTACTGCTGGGCAATGAAGAAATCATTTTACAAACCACCAGCTCCCAACACACAGTATAAATGCGTGTATGTACGACGATATATTGTCGTTAAAGAGGCAAAAATTCGAGCATTTTTCCTGCAAAATTGCCAAATATTTCCAAACTAACGGCCAAATTGTTCTATTTTATTCCATGATTTTTCCCAAAATGGCCATGTGCCCGCGAATGAAATGTCGTATTCCGCCGTTCCCGCGCTGAAACGAAAATGCTAAAACATTTTCAAATGAACACACCCAAGTCACATCGCGTTGGACATGTTTGGGATGCTTGTTTTTGTATTGGTTTCACTTTAATTGCTTAATTTCCCAAGTATTTATGTTTCGGCATGTAATGAGCCCTCTTTATTTTCGTTCGAGTTTAACCCTGGATATCTCCAAATCTGATTTCCAGATTTGGATACGTCAATTATAAAAATTATCAACTCGTGAAACCGCACACTCTTTTGACCGAGATCGAACGAATGTCATATCCACGCAGGGTTGCTGATTTTTTTGATTTTTCAACTTTATTTCAAAGCTTTCATCGTACTTAATAAACATTTATCACAAATTATACATTATGCTTTCTAAAAATTGATCCGAAAATTAAACTATTGCTGTTTAGGAATTACATTACGCAGTGCAGGAATTTATCAGGAAATTACCACTGCACGGTGTACGAATTTCTTAAAATTAACATTCCCGTTTTTCCAGGATATACCCGGTTTTACATTGTGCTCTGTAGAATTTACCAACAAAATTAATCTAGAGCTGTATAGGAATCTATGCCAAAAGTAAGATAACGCTGTGCTGGAATCACAAAATAACGAACGCGTTGTGAAGCAATATATCAATATATGTACATATATCAAAATTAAACTGTGCTGCAAGGATTTTTTCACAAATTTAATATCGCTCTAAACCTACCACAAAATTAAAATTATGCATTGTTAGAAATAATATCAAAATTATTAACAACGTGCTATAAAGGAAATTATGACAAAATTTACATTGTGAAGTATAGGAAAGGTGCACAAAATTAATATTGTCCAGCATACGAAATGTTCACATAACTAACATGTGTTGTATAGGAAATGTTAAAATTAACGTAAATTAATGTCATTACAATTAATTTTTCCCACAAGTGGAAACTCTGAGGTTTACTGGTGAACAACTCGGCTGAGTTCTACTTTCCCGGCCACAAAATTACCTTCCACCTTCCACTCGCCCGTATATTAGCACTGTAATACATACGTAACTTCCACCAGACTTCCACTTGACCTTCCACCAGACTTTCCATCTAACCTTCCACTGTCCCCTTGATCATACCACCTGACCTTCCACGTGACTACCCACATTACCCATACAGACCACTCAGTAGTCTGGCTTTGAGAATATTTACACAGAGCTAACTAGAAAAATACTACAGTAAAACCTGTATATAGTGGCCGTTCATATAGTGGATTCCTGTTTATAGTGGATACATTTTACATCCCGGTCCCACCTCCTATCCTTTAACATAGGAAACTCCCTCTATATAGTGGTTTTATATATAGTGGAAACCTGCTCATAGTGGACTAATAATCATTCCCCTTCAGTTAAAAATGCAGCTTGAAGTACCTGTATATAGTGGTCACCCAGTCAGAACGAAGGAATACAACTCGCGCGAACCCGAACCAATAACACGGCTGCTTGAATTTAACTCAATTACAGGCATTTGGACTACGTTTTTATTTTCAGAGGTTTCGTATTGTATGCATCTGTACTAAATCAAATGCTTATTTATTATGTCCATTGTATCTAAGTAATTTGTTATTAATAGTAAAATTAGTGATTATTTAAAAAAAGTAGAATAACTGATTTTCAATACCGTGTAAAAGTAAAACTTTGGTTGGTTCGTGCTGGTATACGTATATGTGTATGTATTTATATAGTGACCCCTGACCACTATATACTTATATAGTGGTCCCTGTCTATAGTGGACAAATTTTGGCGTCCCTAGGAAAACCACTATATACAGGTTTTACTGTATATTGACCTCTACATGAGTTACTGCATGGCCCACGCTCATTGCTTTTGTGCCCATTCATCTGAAAATGGCAGTTTTGGAGCAATTTCGGTGTTTTAACTTATGTTTCGCATTTTTTATTCGTAACACGGAGGTGAAAGCACTTGAGTGTTTCAAGTTAAAACTAACTCGTGTAATTAACAATAAAAATGCAGGGTACCTTTGAGGAAACAAGTTACTGTTACAAAATCATTATAGGTACAAGTATGATGGTCAGATTTCGATGGTGTTGTGTAGAATTATGTCAAAGGACTGATAAAAATCTGATTCGAAAGAGTTCAGTTGCCGTACTTACCGGCGAGCTGATTTATAACAAAATTTTTAAAACGTTTTTAGAAAATTCCGTAAGAATTAAGGATTAATTGTAAGGCGCAAACGTAGCGTTGGGACTTACTTTTCCCAATAAATTAAAACGCTGATTTACGGTTTGAATAGTCGCATACAGGGGGCAACGCATTAATTATCTCCAGTTCGCACTTTCTGATTCACCCACCAGAACACAGAGGGATATGTTAATTAACACAGGGAACCAGGTAGAAGGATCTTCTATCTGATCTAATTTAGTTGAAAGATCTGGAAGGTAAAAAATCTGTAAAAGTTTGGTGGAATGTCAAGTGGAAGGTCAAGTGGAAGGTCAAGTGGAAGGTCAAGTGGAAGGTGGAAATCCTGGTGGAAGGTAATTTTGTGGCGACGAAAGTAGAACTCAGCCAACAACTCAGCCCCTTGAATCAGCGAGTACCGTTTTAATTCAAATCGGTCGGGTACTAAACAAGTTATTCAGTCACATAAAAAATTCTCCAATTTGGAGCAAGTGGTCCGGACTAGACCATTGGCGTCCCTAGTCCCATCTGCATCAATAACATCTGGTTAAAAAGTTAGTGTATCTCGTGGATCTTGAAACAATACCTACTGATTCGATGTTATTTTAAATCTTTTTACTGCAGAATTAGGTTAAAATTGCATTAAATAGTCTAGGGTCACTCCTTCCATTGAATATTTTCCTGCGACAAGAATTGGATCGGCTGAATAGGTTAGTAGCTAATTAATTACGCAGTGGAATATTTCACTTATTCGCCCATTTATGGCTTTCCGTTCTTGTCCCACGAACACCAAAATTAGACTCTGAAATTGAGATAACTTGTTGTAAAGAAAAATAAGAACTGTTTGTGATGGAAATAAGTTCGCGTGTTTTTACTCCTACAGAGAAATTGCTCCTAAAATAGGCTCTTATGGTGGGAGTATGTAATATAATTATTACTGTAAGTATTATACTGTAAGTAATAACATTAATGCCTGCGTGTTTCAATGCTACGTTATGTGGTCCTACCAAACCAATGGAATGGCTGGATACAGAACCTCTCACAATACTCTGAAGCTCTTGGACAACCCGAAGTCACCATTCAACGATTGTAAGTTTTTATTCGTCCCACGGAGAATTGTGCATAATAAAGTCACAACCTTCCGAACCATTTTTGGGTCGTATTGGTTGTAAAATATTTTATGAAATCATCATTTATTTTAAATTCATATCCTTTAATTCACAATCCAATCATTCGTGCGTCTGTAAGTTCAAGATCGATAAAATAATTTTTGTTATATTGTTTTCCATAATATAATAGTTCTGTTTATTTTTCAAAAAAACTTAAAGCAATAATAATGAATTTCATGATAAATTGCAAATCTGAAAGAATAGTTTTGAAACCTTCCGTATTTTCGGGGATTTGTGGTCCAGTGTGCCGAATTACAGCTTTGAGGTCAGATTTTGGTTAGTCTGTGGATGTGGGTCTACTTGTGAACCGTAAGGTGCATATGAGGTCATGCAACCAACTGAGGTTAGTTAAGGTCAATAGGAGGTCATGTGACTCCACGTTCTGACTGCCCTGGGTCTGAAACTCATTTGGGTTTGCCTTGGGGAGTGAGCATTTGGATTCTTTCAACCGTAGACCACAAAAACTTGAATTTGAAAATATTTGAGCGATTAATCAACGTGGATTATCCTGACATGATAATTGTCAATTGGGGGTGACGATATTCTAATTATTATTTTTGTGTAAATCAAGTCCTTTTATTAATTCTAATTATTTCTTTGTATGTACTGCTGTCTTTTTGTTCCTTTTTAGTTTCCTCTTTGTTTTTCAAACAAAAAATTCCCGTCTTAGAAAATACAAAACTAACCAAAAAGAACGACGATTTGGGTAAACAAAAGTTTAGCACAGAATTAAGACCAGAGTAATGGAGTTGAAGGTTTTCGAACACCGTGTATATATATACTTGTTTATTATTCACAAACTAATTTGACCAGGAATTTTGAATTTCACGATAATATTTCTCCGACAATAAGCGCGTATTTACAATTTGCAGTATTTAAGAATCAAAAACTTGAAGTACGCCAGCTGTGAATTGTGTAACAAAGAAAGCCTGGCTAAGCATTTAGATGGTGTTAAAGCGAAATAATAAATACACAAATATTTCGCCAACAGCGTATAAAGTGAAACAAAATTCTTTGCGGATTTTATTCTACCAAAGACTCAACGCAACGGTCAGATTTTGAAAATATTTGTCTAAACCACCAAGTTTTGAATATTTCACCAAAATTTAACTACGGTTTGAAATCGGACATTTTGTTGTTTTACAATTCTTACGTTTATTAAAAAATGAACTCTTAAGTAACCACACTTACAAGTAACCCTCGCCCCATGCCCACTCGGGATCGGAATGAAATGTTGTAGGAGCTTAGGTACCTGGTCCTGTCCCAGCGAGACCAAAAGGTTTGGCCATCTTACCCTGGTTTGCGCCGGAAATCGCGCAGAAGTTTTAAATTTTAATTCGTGAGAAAAGGGTCCAATCTAAATTTTCCAATGTTAAATTTTCAAATTTCACAAAACAAAATTGCTAAAACTGCGTAAAAGCTCTTTTATATTACTTCTAACACAATATTAGCATGTTTGCAAACTTGGCTTGGGCCATCTCGCCCTCTTTTCCGGAGGAAACCGTATTTACGTTAGAAATAAAAAAAAATTATAAGGGTCCCCCTTAAAATTTTGCATGTTGTATCCCATAATAAAACTTCATTTTCAAATTTCGCAAAAAAATATAAATGCTAAAAATGCATAAAAGCTCATTAATATGCCTGATTTCTCAGTAGAGAGCTCAAAATGCTGCAGGTGAAATATTGAGTGATGATTATTGATGAATAATAAATTGCCAATAAATTGATGGATGGAAGAGTGACTTTAAAACTCCTTTAAAAATAATTGCAAGAAAAATAATACAAATAATTGGCCGTGTAAGGTCCATGATTTTAAATGCCCCTACCAAATTTCGACTAGCATTCCGAAATTTCCGTTGGCATTATTGGTATGTACAGCATGCCAATTCCGTGGCATGTAAAGCATCTAAGGAGCTTTTATATTAGTATCAGTGGAAGAGGATCAGCATCTCACTCAAATGTTATTTGGATTTTTATATTGTATCAGCATCAAGGAGTCCCAGGTGAACAAAAACCAAACTACTTACAAAGAAATAATTCGAATATGGCCAGCACATTACGAAATGTGCCGCTGTAAAAAGGTAGCATTGTTTTGTGGCATTGGCGAAGTGATAGAGACCAGTTTTATTTACTCGTTTTGTGTTTTGTTTGTACGATCCCAGGACCAGGTGTTTCTTGGATTTCGATAATTAAATTTTCACTCGACCCTACAGGCCTAAATATACATGAAAATTTTTCGAAACGTGACCTCAGCTTCCCAGTCAATATTCTCTGGACCGGATGATCATGACAATCGAAAACAGGTATCTTATAAGCCACATAGATCGTTACGTAATTCCTGAGAGCGAAGATCTGTATTTTCCTAAATCAAAGTGAGTGAAAAACATTCCCTCCAACCTATATTTGCGCCATGGCGTCCATGAATTGTTCTCAAAACCCTCTTCGGTCACTTTTACTCTAACTTTGCGATGAACACGAAAGTTCGTAAGGCAGAGATTGGTAGGACGTTTGGATGGAAAGACCATAAAATAGTAAAAGAGATAAAATTCTACAGTTTTAACAAAAAATGTGAGTATGTAAAGAATTGCTGATTTTGCAACTTGTAAAAATTCCCTCCTTGTAAATATTAGGTACTTCATTATGTAGGATAGGAAAGTAGGAATGTATTTTAAGTTTATTGTGAAGAGGTAAAATGATGCACTAAATATTTGGATTGAGATCGTCATTTAATCATGTCCTCATTCCAGAGATGCGCAGCCTTCGAAGGCTAGCCTTCCGAGAAGGCTTCCTTGAAGGCGGAAAAGTAACTTTCTTAACGTTGCAGAAGGAATGGAAGGGTGGGGACACTTTTTTATGAAGGCTGAAGGAAGCCTTCACAAAAACTAGCAATGAAGGATTGGGAAGGAAGGGCTCCTAAATATTAGCCTTCTAAGGCCGTGAAGGCTTCCAGGTGCACGAAATACCTATATCGTGAAAGCATAGCATATGCAACGACGTTTTGCTACTAGTGCAACAAACAATACAGTCAAATCGTGAACTCACAACTGACAGTGTGTGCCCGCTCTCTTCACTGCACTGAATCCTGTTGGTGCAAAACGTTTTTAAGCCTGTTGTGGTTGTACAATTAAAGGAAGGCTATTTTTAGAAGAAGGTTGAAGGCAAAAATTAGAGTATGTATTTTGGAAGGAAGGGTGAAGGAAGGCAGATTTTTTAGAGGGCTTCATTCTAAGACATGTTGAAGGGTAAATTTTTACTGAATTTTCGCCTTCGAAGGCTTGAAGGAAGGCTATTTATTTTGCGCATCTCTGCCTCATTCACATGATACATGCGAATTAGATTCTTTTGAATTTACTTCATTTTGACTTTAAAAAACACGATCAATGTAGATAATAATTTTTATTTTAACCCGGAGACTTAACTTGGATTTATATTGCAATTTCCCCCTTATTATACTCCAGTATAGTTTCTCTCAATCTCTAAATTCCTGGACAAATTATTTTGTGAACAATAAACAAGCATACACATACAAAGTATCATGAAACCTTCCACTCCTGTTACCTGGTCTTAATTCTTTTAAACTTTTGTTTGGTCAAGTCACAGATATTTTGTTTGGAAATGCCAAATTGCTTGCTCCATTATTTAATATTATTTCTTTTTACTCATTATTTATTTTCAAGTTATTTTCCAGACAACGTCCTATTCCCTTCAATGTTATTTTTGGATAATTTTCTGAGGATTCCTGTTTTTACTCTGCATTACGACTAAAATATGCCTTGCAATGTGGAGGATTTTAAGCCATTTTCGTGACGCTGTAGTTTATAGAGAATGGTTAAGGCTAAAAAGTATTTGATTGCATTAATTTATGGCAAATTTTATTTTAGATCTTTCGAAATTTGTACTATTCCGGTTGTTTAAAATCGAATTAAAAAGAAAATCTTGCAACACTTCGCTGTCCAAGCAAGTGGAAGCATTTACTAAGGGTATTTCCTCCGTACAAGCAAGTTTACTGTATTTGTTGGACTACGTCCTATACCACACAATGTTAATTTTCGGACTATTCCTTTGCATGCTCCGCATTGTCGCCTTGTATAATTAAATTTTGTGTTTTATAGCGACGCAGCTACGAGTAACAATGCAAGTTCTCTAGTCTTGTTTCATTTTTATGCATGTGTTTTAGTGATCCTGCCGAATGATCTACATTCTTTAAATTTTAATCCTTTACGGAATGTGGAAGTTCCAACGTTACAATTATTTCATTGTTTAACATTTGGCTATCTCAAAAATAAAATAAATTTGGGACGTGCAAAGAATCCAATATTTATTTGGTATCTTAATTTCAAGTGCTTCATGAAAAGTTACGGGAGCAGCAAAAAGGGTTTTAAAAACATTAACATATCGTCATATAATTAATTTTCTTTCATACAAATAATTTTTGTGGCCATAATTTCTGACCTAGGTTCATGAAAAATATTGAGTACAGTTTAACTTCAATAAAAATAAAATAAAAAGGAATAATATAAAAAAGAATAAAACTTCATCACAAAATACTCTTCACCTCCACAATTTCATCACAACGCTTGAAACGACGAAAATCAACGCTACGATATATTTATAGTCACCATAAAGTAGCCGAGTAGAAGCACCATAACTTTGTTTTAGAATAAGGTTTGATCTAACTTTATGCATTCCTAATATTCTAAAATACGAAATTCCGCCTTAGTATTTTCAACATGTGAGAATTTCTGAATTTCCTGGAATTGCAATAATTGTGTAATCAATGAATAATAAATGCAGAATATTGTGGGATTGCATAAAAATAAGGTATAGTGCTGCTACTCGGCTACTTTATGGTGACTACAAACTATACACATATCGTAGCGTTGCTTTTCGTCGTTTCAAGCGTTTTCATCATTTTGAGTAACAGAATATTGATTCCTTTGACAAATCCAACCAGAAAACTTGTTTTTAACTTTTGAGGGCGCAAAAGCAACTTCTGTTTTAGCTTTTTTAGCTATTAATTTATACGCTAACTTTGCGATGAACACGAAAGTTCGTAAGCAGAGATTGATAGGACGTTTGGGTGGAAAGGCCATAAAACAGTAAAAGAGAAAAAAATCTACAGCTTTGACAAAAATTGTGAGTATATAAAGAATTGCTGATTTTCCAACTTGTAAAAATTCCCCCCTGTTTTTTTTAATTTGCATTTTCTAAAACGGGTGTTTTTTGTGAAAAACACAACCAAAAGAGGAAACTAAACGCGAACAATAATACAGCACTACGTACAAAGAAAAATAATTAGAATAATAAAATAATTAGAATACGGCCAGGCTGAGTTGTACTTTCCCGGCCACAAAATTACCTTCCACCTTCCACCAGGATTTCCACCTTCCACTTGACCTTCCACTTGACCTTCCACTTGACATTCTACCAAAATTTTACATATTTTTTACCTTCCAGATCTTTTACCTAAATTTGACCAGATGGAAGGTCCTTCTACCTGGTTCCCTGTGTTAATTAACATATCCCGCTGTGTTCTAGTGGGTGAAACACAAAGTGCGAACTGGATATAGTTAATGCGTTGCCCCCTGTATGCGACTATTCAAACTAGGGGTGAGCATAACGAGACAACGAGACGAGATTCTCGTTTGTCTCGTACTTTTTACATCAACGAGAGAGGACGAGACATCTCGTTTTATTAACCGAGAATATCGTTTGAAATTAATTCTTACTTGATTCCGTAACAGACTAAATATTAGGGCGTTTTGTTTTATCATTGAGACAATAAATAATCTGTTTAACGCTTTTCCCTAATTTTTATTGTTAGAGGTGTTCATTTATATTTTTCAAGACATTTATTTGATTTCAAAGTTAATGGTTTATACTCAAAAATAAACAGCTGGCCTTTTGGGATTGTTTTGATTAGTTAAATTGATTAAACTTGCACGTTCTGTCGTCAGATATTGTGAAATTTAGAATGAAGTATTGTATAGTGCAATAAAATCTACAATAAATAATAAAATTACAAATATGCAGAAAAACGTTGGCTCTAAAATTTTGTACATCATTTGAGGACATGTTAGTTTCAAACATACCAGAAAGTCATAAAAATACATGACAAATCTTACAAAATGATTCCCCAATAGAATATTCCAGAACCATTTCCTAATAAACCTACGGGAAAGATTTGTTCTAGAAATGTTCCTTAACTTCTGCGTACGATGAGCGTCTCGTAAACAAAAACGCATCCAAAAATCTGAGCCACTTGGAATCTTATCGCAAATGGATTTCCAGTGTTTACATCGTAAAATTTGTAAAAAAATCCTCCACCTCCAAACTAAAGCAAGTTTCCAAACACAAATACCAAAATCCAACTTTTACCTTCCGAGATTCCGACAAAATGAATATTTAGTCCCAAAAAATTATACCTCCAGTAAAAATTCCCAACATGAGGGCAACTTTTGTTGCGCAAGGTTCAATTTGAAACTCGCAAGAGCCAGACGTTACGAAAGTTGTATATCGTTGGCTAAATTCTAAAAAGTACCATTTTCATTTCACAACCTATGCTTTTTAAACGGGTTCACAAATGAAAATGGTACCTTTTAGAATTTCGCCGACGATATGTTGGAAGGAGCGGAAAAAGAATAATTAAATGAAACTTTTTTTCTACGGAAGCAGACCTTAATGTATTTCTAAAGTTAACTTATCTCTCCGTCCTCAACAGCTTTCTCATTTCATGAAACATACCAACCGGCAGAGAAAGCCCAGTTCCAGTCCGCTCCCCCTATTACAGCTCTCCTAAAAATCAAGAAAATTCCCAGTAAATTTCCAACCCAATTTATAACACCCAAAATTAAAATTACTCTAAACGACTCAACTCCCAAAATAACTTTGTCCCTTCAAAATTTCCCCTATTAGGACCACTGTAACGAGACTGTAAATTTAACATACCTCAAAAAAATACTCCCAAAAATTGTAACCCCAGAATTCCTACACATTGTCCAGCAATACGGGAATAAATTTTCCTTATTTTTCCTCCCGAAAAATTTTGAAGCCCTCATAAATAATGGAGGAGTTTTGTGATACATTTTTTTGTAAAGTGAAGGTACGAACGCCTCTCCTATCTCCACATGAATTCTCCGTTGACATCAAATCAAGGCCCATTCTTCGCATAACGTCAAAGACCGTCCCCAAATAAGAACGTGCTCTGTGGGTGTTTCACAAGGCCTAAAACTCCCAAACACAGCCCTGGTTAAGATGCTAAAAAGGAAACAACCTCAATAATAATTAATGGCCATACATCCCCAAAAACAAAAAAAAATCCCTCGAATTTCTAATGCCTCAGGCTCCCATCAAAATCAAACCTCTCTATAGTGGCCCAATTTACTTTCCTCCATTTCCTCTGGATTGTTTTCCTATCAGAAAATAATTGGAAGCATCCTTATCTTCTCAAAATTTAATTTCCCTCCACGGAGACGCTCCTACAGTCGAGTCTCCTTATCGCGGCCACTCGTATTTTATTACTATCCCACATTTGTTTAACTACAGAGGCGGAAATTTGATACCCAATCTCCGCTTCATTTCCAAAATTAATATTCGTCCGGTAAAATAATTTTTTTCAGTCTCGCTATTACGGCCTCCCAATATGCCCTTGGATGGTACAGTCCCCTGCTTCCCTCCAATTTCCGTTTTGAGGAGAATATAATCATTTTTCAATGTGAGGGAAATTTTTGAAATTTCTGGTGTGAGGGGGAAAATGTGAGAAATTATTTTGAAATTTCTGGTGTGATAGGGAAAATGTGAGAAATTATTTTGACTTTCCTTCGCTTTGACACCTTAACCCGGACTGTGTGTGGGATATGAGGGAAAAGAGAGGAAGTAAATGGGGGATTGTGACGGGTGTGAATGCTTAATGTGATTTTGTGAGCAGGGCCATGTTTCTTATTTCCATATGTCTTTTTCGTATTTGGGTGTCAAAAATAAATGGTTTCATTTTTCCTGAAATTCCTCCTCCTCTCCAGTCCCCTCCCATCTCCCTCTCCTTTATTTCCCAAGAATTCTTTAGTGGGCTGACAAGGAATCCCTGAGAGCTCTTATGGTTGTTATTCGGGCGTGATTTTAATTTTCTCACTAAAAGATGTCTGAAGTCCCAATCGAGTCTCGCTATAACGGTCGCCCTCCTAGATTTTTTTTATAATCGAAAATATTTTAATTGGGTCCCTTATGTACACTAATGATACATTTCTGAAGGAGGCAGATAATGATGTAGTGCAGTCTCCAAAGATGGGCAACTGGTTTTCCTTGCCTGAAACCTTACCTCTACAATGTAATCTCGATTTTCCTTCCTAATACTCTTCCTAAACCGGACTTTTGCTGATTTCCTTTTTCCTAAAAATGGGCATATAATTGCCCTTCCTATTTCCTTGTCAGATTATTAAATTGCCTAGTAGGGCCTAAAATGCCTAGTTCAGGCTGAACTGCCTTTGTTCAGCCTTAGTTGGTTGGGTATGCATTTGCCGGTTTGGTCAAAATTGTACATGTCTTTACGAATAGCGTTGAAAAACAATATATATTAACATAAGCGGGTAAATATGATAATTGTCATCATTTAAAATGTATATTGTCAGACGAACACATGATAAGTTCCAAGTTTGGATTGGTTTTCTGGTAGATACATTTTAACGTTAGCAGAATATTAATGTACTAAAAATAAACCCTGTTCAAAGCACTTCTTCAAATGTCGTTTATTTAACGTTATACGGTCCAATACAAATAACTAGCAGAAATCATACAAACCAGTTTCATCTCTTGCCGCTGGTTGGCATCAAATATGTCTTCCCAGTAGTCCTTCCTAGGATCCTTCCAATTTCCTCACCCTTCCTATGAACTTGCCTATTAGTTTACATATTCTCAGCCTTCCTATTCTATTTCCTAGTTTTGACATAAATTCTACAACCTTCCTAGTTCCTTTCCTAAAAACCTATCCGTTTTGCTTTCCTTCCTTCCTAGTTGCCTATTTACAAGGCCTAGTTTCAGGCGAGGTGCCCACCTTTGGCAGTCTCGATATAACGGCCATTTTTTGGGCTGAGCTTATATTTTCTGTAAAAATATTTTTAAAATTGTAGAATTTTTAAATTTTAGTTGAAGGAATTGGGTGGGAAAAATTGGAGGGAGATTTAATTTAGGGAGGCCGTTGTAAAGAGACTGAGTTGGAGAAATGATGCTTTCGCCGGTGGAACTTAGTTAACTCGGTTAGTATTTTATTATTATTGGGGTTTTTATTTTGATGCCGAGACTATGTGAGTGTGTATAGTAGATGTGTGTGTGTATAGATGAAATACGATATGCTAATGTGTGTAAGGTCATTATTATTGCGGGGAAAGGGATGGGAGAAAATACGGGTCCTTGCAACCTCAGCTCTTTCTCAATGACTGTTTTAATTTTCTGGGATTTTTTCCCCTTGGTTTTTTCTCCCGGGCTGTCTCAAAATTGTGCTGACTTTTCAGCATGAGGAGATAAGATGGTTGCGGTCCTTTTAATGGAGGGAATAAATTTGTTCTTGTGTGCTTTCCAAGAGTAACTCTTGTGAGCAAGATCCGCTGGAAAGTAGGAGGAAAGTGGGTCTGTCTTTTACAAAGGACATTTGGACATTGAATAGCGGGAAGTGGCTCGTGTCTATAAAATTTGGGGAGCAAATATAAAATACATGGAGATACGGAACTTGTCTCTGACGTCATGTGCTCAACCTATCTTTGGATTTTTATCTCCTTTGTCTGACAGGCCGACGGAGGACAGTCTCGATATAACGGACTAAGTTGTAATCAGTTTTTATTTGTTGGGGTAAAGGATGCACTTGGCTGTCAAAGGAGCAACATGCATTCAAATTCGCTTATGCGGGTTTTTTAGGTAGAACATAAATCATATTCAATGTACTTCTACAACTGACAGAATTTCTAAATTTGACCCAACTAACTTCTACATTTCTTCACATAACTTTCACTATTTCTATTTTTGACCCAATTCAATTCTAAATTTAACCCAATTCATTTCTACATTTGACCCAATTCATTTCTAAATTTGACCCAATTCATAACTAAATTTGATCCAATTCATAACTAAATTTGACCCGATTCGTTTCTAAATTTGACCCGATTCGTTTCTAAATTGGACCCAATTCATTTCTAAATTGGACCCAATTCATTTCTAAATTGGACCCAATTCATTTCTAAATTGGACCCAATTCATTTCTAAATTGGACCCAATTCATTTCTAAATTGGACCCAATTCATTTCTAAATTGGACCCAATTCATTTCTAAATTGGACCCAATTCATTTCTAAATTTGACCCAATTCATTTCTAAATTGGACCCAATTCATTTCTAAATTGGACCCAATTCATTTCTAAATTTGACCCAATTCATTTCTAAATTTGACCCAATTCATTTCTAAATTTGACCCAATTCATTTCTAAATTTGACCCAATTCATTTCTAAATTTGACCCAATTCATTTCTAAATTTGACCCAATTCATTTCTAAATTTGACCCAATTCATTTCTAAATTTGACCCAATTCATAACTAAATTTGATCCAATTCATAACTAAATTTGACCCGATTCGTTTCTAAATTTGACCCGATTCGTTTCTAAATTGGACCCAATTCATTTCTAAATTGGACCCAATTCATTTCTAAATTGGACCCAATTCATTTCTAAATTGGACCCAATTCATTTCTAAATTGGACCCAATTCATTTCTAAATTGGACCCAATTCATTTCTAAATTGGACCCAATTCATTTCTAAATTTGACCCAATTCATTTCTAAATTTGACCCAATTCATTTCTAAATTTGACCCAATTCATTTCTAAATTTGACCCAATTCATTTCTAAATTTGACCCGATTCATTTCTAAATTTGAACGAATTAATTTCTAAATTTGACCTGAGTCATTTCTAAATTTCACCCCAGTCATTACTAGATTTGACCCAATTTATTTTTAAATTTGACCCGATTCGTTTCTAGATTTGACCCGATTCGTTTCTAAATTTGACCCGATTCGTTTCTAAATTTGACCCGATTCGTTTCTAAATTTGACCCCAGTCATTTCCCCAGTTTCATTCCTGAACTTGATCCAATACATTCCTAAATTTTACCGAATTCACCCTAAACTTGAACCCTGTCCATTCCAACGTTCGGTCCAATTTATCTCCAAACTTATTTAGCTGTCCCGAAACCTCACATAAATCTTACAATACAATAAGTACACAGGAGGGAAAGCTACACAAGTACATCCCGCATTTTGTCAATAACCATAACTTCACCCAAATTTGTGCCCTGAACTTTGAATAGAGGTCTTTGAAAAAACGCGCCCTCATTTAAATAACACTAAAAATAAATAATAAATGGTGATAGAGTCAGAAGAAACAAAATCCTCTGGAACACAATATCGAACCAGGAAGATGATCTTCCCTGTATATTCCAGCACCCCTAAAAGATGCAAATTCCAGATTTCAACCTCCTTGATTTCCAACTATAAAAATAAATGCAAAAAATTAAGACTGTATTAAATAGGAGTAAGTTCCTACTGTACTGATGATTTTGGCAGTTACACTTTGGATTTGGAACAGTGCGGGTGAAAGGGAAATTTGGGATGGGAATGTGAGTAGGGGAAATGAAGTATGGGATTGAATGTTAAGGGGGTCCGATATAAAGAGGATTTAGTATGGAATGAAGTGGACCGGGAAGGAAGTGTTTGACACGTTCACACTCTCCGGACCCTACATCAGTGGACTGGATTGTTGCTCGTGAGTGGTTGAGGGAAAGTGAGGGATCTGCATGACTTTGAAATGTCAGGAGAAAGTTCATTTGTAGAGCCACGCAATGCTAAAGGTGCTGGAGGATGTGGAACCGAGATTTACACTTGGACTGACTCTGCGGAGAGGAAAACAAGTGTGAGGTATTTTCAAGTTCAAGTCAAGTGCTAGTCACATTTATTTCAAGTGTGAGGTATTTTCAAGTTCAAGTCAAGTGCTAGTCACATTTATTTCAAGTGTGAGGTATTTTCAAGTTCAAGTCAAGTGCTAGTCACATTTATTTCAAGTGTGAGGTATTTTCAAGTTCAAGTCAAGTGCTAGTCACATTTATTTCAAGTGTGAGGTATTTTCAAGTTCAAGTCAAGTGCTAGTCACATTTATTTCAAGTGTGAGGTATTTTCAAGTTCAAGTCAAGTGCTAGTCACATTTATTTCAAGTGTGAGGTATTTTCAAGTTCAAGTCAAGTGCTAGTCACATTTATTTCAAGTGTGAGGTATTTTCAAGTTCAAGTCAAGTGCTAGTCACATTTATTTCAAGTGTGAGGTATTTTCAAGTTCAAGTCAAGTGCTAGTCACATTTTTTCAAGATTGAAGTGTTTTCAAATTCGAATCAAGTGCCAAGCAGGTTTTTTCAAATTCGAATCAAGTGTCGGTCAGATTTGTTCAAGTGTCAGTCAAGTGTATTTATTTATTCCAAGTGTAATCAAATTTGCTTCAAGTTTGCGACAAAAGTAGTCAGATTTATTTCAAGTTCGAATCAAGTGAAGTCAAATTTATTTTAAGTTTGAGTCAAGAGTCAGTTAGATGTTTTCAGGTTTGAGTCAAGTGCCAGTCACGTCACTTTCAAGTGTGGGTCAAGTGTCAGTCAAATTTCTGTCAAAGGCTAGTTAGATTTTTTCAAGTCCAAGTAAGGTGCATTGACAGTTCGAGTCAAGTGTGTGTCTAGTATGGGTCAAATTTCTGTCAATGTCTACTCACAATCAGAGTAACGTGCATTTAAAGTTTAAGTCGAGTGTAGGTCCGACTTGAAAGAAGTACATGACACATTTACTTGAAATGCAAGTACAGGTCAAGTATATGTCCAATTTCGTTCATTTTGGGTCAAGTTTGATTCAAGTAAGACATTTTCCGGTGTGGGTTCAAGTTCAAGACAAAAACATTTTCAAGGTCAAGTCAAAAATTTTTTAAGGTCAATCCAAAAATATTTTAAGGTCAATCCAAAAACATTTTCAAGGTCAAGTCAAAAATATTTTAAGGTGAAGTCAAAAAAAGGTCAAGCGAAAACAATTTTGAAGCTTAAGTATAAACAATGGGAAAACAAAAATTTGAAGTGTGGTAACATCCAAAAATTGTCGACTTGACAATGTAATTGTGAGAAGTGCTAAGGTGGTTGGAAAGGACAAAGGGAAATGAATATACTTTATGGGGAAGTGGCTTCCAGAAGTCCCTCCAATAAGGACAGGCTGTTGACTTTAACGTGGAAAGTTCCCTCTCTCGCCCAGTCCTTATACCCACAAACAGTTTAAAAGCAACACTAGACAAATGTTTTATTCAAATCCACCAATCAAAACATTTCCTCGATAAAATTTCCAGATGAAAAAATCCCATGTTAAAAGCCAGGAAACAGTAAACCCTCCTTATAACAGTCACTTGCCAAAACCAAGGACCTCCCTATAACACCATATTTCCCACCCTTAAAAGCACCCATTAAATAGAGTGGACCCAACGGAATTCATTTTCAGATTAAGGATAGTCCTAAGGCAAGAAATTGAATTCCCAGAGGGTACGTCATAACCAGGTCCGTCTGTATGTAAACATATTCTGTAACAGCCCTGTATATATTGACAGCCCACGTCTCAGGCAACGTCAGGACAAAATGTAATAATTCTTGACTATTGATTTTATTGAGCTGGACAGCTGAGGATTATTATACAGTCTACCCTCACTATAATAGCCCCTCGTCTGCAGCTGTCAATTTTCAGTTCGTCACTATTCCCCAGGTTCTGGACTTACAGTGAAAACATTTATTTAAAAAAAATATATTATCCCGTCTAGAGAATTTTGAGGGGGTCCGTTATATCGAGATTGGCCTGTATTTCCGAGGGAATCATCCTTAGCAAATATTTTGAAAGGGAAAATGTGAAGGGTTGTACGAGAACTGACAGGGAAGGGGAAATTTGGCGAGAGTGGAGAGGAAGGAGAAAGGTAACGTCAGTACAGTCCAGTCTCTTTATAAGGACGCTCTGTATAAAATGCACTTTATTATTCTAAAGCTTACACGGAATTTCCTGGGAGTGTATGTTGGCTGACGGATTCCGTCCCACTTGGCTAGAAATGATGTGGGGGACGCTGGAGGGGAGTTTAATATGTAGGGGGATTGTGGTAAGGAGGGTGGACTGTATTGAGGGAAGGGACGCCCAGGAGTGAGAGCACAGTGGTGGTTGGGCGAGATAGGGGAAATATTGGCACAAAACATAAAATACATCATAATGGGAAAGTTGCGGGGATAGAGTCCTGAGTCAACACTATGGCCGGGGTTGGACAGATCCATCAAAATTCAAAAAATGTAAACCTTTGGATTTTCGGAAAAATATTGAAATTGAATTATTAAAATTCTAAATATTTCCTCAATAATATACAACCAATCAAAAATTTCTAAATTTTCAAAATCTTGAAAAACATTTTCAAAAAAATCACATTTAAAAAAAATCACAAAATATCAAAAAATTCCAGATTTTCAACCACTTTGAAACCTTGAAATTGGAAAAATATCCAAAAATGAGCAAAAATTTGCAAAAAAACCTAAAATTTGCAGAAAAAACCAAAAATGAGCGAAAACCCTAAAATTTGAAAAAGACCCAAAAATGAGCAAAAAAACCAAAAATTTGCAAAAGCATCCTAAAATTTGCGAAAACCCATAAAATTTGCAAAAAACCAAAAACTTTGCGAAAACGTTTATCAAAATCATCCACAAATTTGCAATCACCCCAACACTTTGCCAATAACCCAAAAATTTACATTTACCCCGAAAAATTTCAAATAACCCAAAACTTTGCAAAAAATCAGAACATTTTCAATTTTTTCTAATTTAACAAAAAAAATATTGAAAGTGTCCGCATAGTGAAGCGAATTTCGACTAGATAGCGCCGTTAAAACAAGGTCCCACAGTATGAGACATAAATCAGCATTACCATTAAATTAGCATCACCAGACTTTGAGAGCGGAGCCCGTAACAAATGAAAGAGAAAGCCTTTGAGGCTGTTTTGGGTGCAATTGGGTTGTTTTTATGGGAGGACGCAGACATTGCCTAGTATACTATTAGTATTAGTAGCTATAGCTGGGGAGACTCGGGACAGGGAACAACTCAAGGGTGTAATTGGATAAAGGCAACCCTACACTACTACTTGTATAAATGCTGTATGAGTTCAATGTCGAAATTCCTCTTCCCTCGAAATGAGTCCGCAGGTAAAGAAAACATGCCTCATGGATATTTATACCCGCAAAAAATTCTTACATAAAGTCCTCCCTCGCTATAACGACCACTTTATACAGTCCCTCCTAAATGTAACGACCCCTCTCAAAAACTATGTAATTTTTTTATACATTCCCATTACATTTGATACAATACTAAAATTTCCCTACTATTACGACATCTACAGTGTCACCTCGATATAACGGCGCCCCTTGAAAAACCATAATTTCTATATCACTATTTAGAATGGTTGTGGGGTACAGCAGGGGGGATTCCCCTTTCGAGTATAGAGGAGTGAGTGGTGAGGAATTCAATATCTCACATCAGACTCCGGGAGAAGAGCAAAAAAAGGAAAAGAAAAAGAAAAATATGGACCTGGAGCATGTCCAGTCCCTGAGAGATTAAAAATCTAATTGACAAGGTAATAGGGAGATTGCATTTCGTTGCATATGCTCTTTATGCCTTGGGAAAAGCCCGTGGGAACTTCCACATACAGTCCACTCTTCGTATAACAGCACCCCTGGAAGAAAACAATTCCAACACTCCTACAGCTATCCCCTATATACAAAAAATATTGCAGGGATAGTAATTTGTCCCTGACATACCCGAGTGATGTTTTAAGGGGGTCCACCATAGCCAGACTTGACTGTACACAGGAGCACAGGTGTGGACCAAGAATATATTTTAATTCCCAAAGCCGCTGTACGGAATTGGGGAATCGATTTTGAGCCTCTGGCTTTTATATGTACATTGTGGACTTGGGATACAGTCGACCCTCAATATCCCGCTCGGACCTCTCTCTCACTCCCTCTCCACTCCCTAGCACTCTCACCCATCCAAGCCTAGTGAATCCAAGAGTGCCTTACCATATTTTACCTTAAGGTGATAGGATTAATTTCGGATGGGATTTTCCCAGGGCGCCGTTACACACTAGTCGCACTGTACCCCCTATGAATATAATAATTTATAAGGGGGTCCGTTATAAAGAGGTTCGACTTTAGATTTAATAAGGTCCAATAGCTACTAGAAAGTTGAGACGTGTCCAAAGTGTTTTTGCTTTGGGTGGGCAGAAGAAATGTTTTTTGAAGGGGGTCTTGTATAGTGAGGGCTTGTTGTAGGAACATTAGTTCCCTTGTAATGAAGATAAATGAGAGGTGGTGTGTTAATTTTGGGAGGTGATATTTTCACGTGAATTTTCATTCGTGAAAATACTAGGTCGAGGGAAGGGAAGGGATGTGGCAGGCTGTCCGTGACTTTGATGAGGAGTTCAGCTTTGATTTATACGCTAGGCTCTGGCCATTCCAGAGAAATTCGACCACTCGAGTGCTAGTCAGGGGGAGTTAATGGGCGTAATGTGAATGTTCTTTATGACAGCATCCCTCAAAATACCACAGAATTCGGATATGCTTGAAGGGAATTTTGAGGATTGTTTTAAATGAGAAGCATAGAGAAGTGAGGTGTTGGGTGGGTTTAGGAAGGAGGCTGTTCCAGGGGGTCCGTTATAACAAGAAGGGACTGTAGAAATGCTTTCACTCCAAGGGAAAAATGACTCCTGTGCTATAAATGGAGTGGTGGGTGAATTTTCTCTGGGCTTTGAAAGTATTGAGTGGGCGGGAGGTTGCTATAGGGGGGCTGTTATAAGGACAGTTCACTGTATGCTTGCATGTTTTATGTAATGCTCTTAAATTGTCCGTATGTTGTTCCAAGACTGTCATTCACTCGAGAATTGACATTTGGAAGGGGAAATGATGTGGATGGAATTTGTAATAAATTAAAGACACATGACCTCATGATTAAAACTCCACTTAAGTTCCATTCGAGTTGGAACTCAAAGATGGGGATAGACTCGAGCTCAGAGTGAAGTGTCATGTTCGAATTAAGATACGCTTGAGGTCAAACTGAGATTCGAAAGGAGTTTGGAGTTCAAATTGGAGTTCCAAAAGTTGGGATTGAGTTAGAGTCGAGTATGAATCTAATTCAAGTTACACTTGAGTTCAAGAGCCATGGTTTGAAGTCACACTTGAGTTCAGGTTACACTGGAATTTTGCATCTGAGTTAAACTTGACAGCAAAGTCGAATTTCAAGTAGCACTTGAGAGCAAAGTCGAATTTCAAATTGCACTTGAGTTCAAACTTGGATTTATAGTTGTATTTGAGTTCAAACTCAAGTATAAGGTTACACTTGAGTTCAAACTCAAGTTTCAAGTTACGTTTGAGTTCAACCTCGAATTTCCTGTTACAAGTTCAAACTTACATTTGAAGTTACGCTTGAGTTCAAACTTACATTTGAAGTTACACTTGAGTTCAAACCCGAATTTCTACTTTGCACTTGAGTTCAAACTGAAGTCCCAAGCTAAACTTGAGTCAAACACGAATTTAAAGTTACACCCGAGTTCAAACTCAAGTTTCAAGTTACACTTGAGTTCAAATTCAAATTTAAAGTTACACTTGAATTCAAACTGAAGTTTAAAGTTACACTTGAGTTCAAACCAGGGACGGGAATTCGAATTCGAATCGGAATTAGAATCGGAAATATATTCAAAAAATTTGGGTATCCGAATCGATATTAGAATCGGAAAACAATTCACCACGGTATTTGTATCCGAAATTGGATTAGAATAAAACAAGGGTATTCGAATCGGTATTCGAATAATTTTTAACGAATTCCGATTCCAATAAAGTATCGATTTCATTGGGTTTTATACTGTCACGTGCGAGAAAATGTTCATAGGAAGCATTTTTGGAAAGCCGCACACATGCAATTATAAAACCCAAAGGGCAAGTAACGAACGTTTCGTATACGAAAAGTGTATGGTTGGTAATGGGCAGTGATTTATAGCCCGTTTTGTAAAAACTCCTACAAATAGGATGAGATAGCCGCGTGGTGTCGGTCTTACAGGACGACTAAGTAAATCAAATTTCTTCTTTTTTAAATCTTGTTCTCATCATGGAAATGCGTAAAACTAATTCCGTTGAAGTGCATTTTAGTTACGATGTGTTATCAAACAAATCGATTTGCAAACATATACTGTCAGAAAAAACTAACCGGAAAAGTAGTTAGACAGGTTAACAGATTACTCCGAATTTTTTAAAAATGTTATTGGATCAATCCTTGCTTTTCTAGTTACTGAAATTTCAGTTGAGCGTGTGTTTTCTGCGCTTAAATTTATATTAAATGACTGCGTGGTAATGCATAGATGCAAAAACGCTTAATGTGTTATGTATCGCTTATTGTTTTGCGATTAAATTGTTCTTTTGAATAAATTCCCATTTTTTGTGCGAATATCCGAAAAGTATTTGAATCGGAATTCAAATTCAGCAAGTATTCAAATATATTGGAATCCGTATCGGAATTCAAATTTTTAAGTATTATAAAAAATAATTAAAATTGAAATCGAAACTATAAAGTATTCGAATCCGAATTTAAATCCGTATTTTTCCGATATCCCGTCCCTGGTTCAAACTCAAATTTAAAGTTACACTTGAGTTCAAACTCGAATTTCCACTACACTTGAATTCAAACTCAAGTTTCAATCTACACTTGAGTCCAAACACGAATTTCGAGTAGCACCTCAATTTGAATTTACACTTGAGTTCAACCTCTAATTTGAAGTTACACCTTAATTTGAAGTTTAAAAGCATTTTAGAATGTGGTGTATTACATGAGTGGTCAAGTGTATAAACTATAATTGAGCGGAAGACTTGCTCCGTGAGGAATTGGCACTTAAGAATGTGAATTGCGGAAGTTGTTTTGATGTGGTGGTGAGGATTGGTGTAGATGGAAAAGAAAGGTGTTAAAAAATAGGTGTGGGAAAACTGTGGACTTGAGAAGAGTGGACAGGGATTTTGTGGGAATTGAGATCTATAAGCGTTGTTGGGAGAAAATAAATCCTCTCACTTGAGTCCAGGGTGCTCAAACACTTGGCAATTAAGTGACTAGTTGGGAATGATTCCGTAATTTTGTTTGTTCCGGTTACTTATCCAACACCAAATAATAATTGTCCCTCCAAATAACTACACAACTAAATCCACTCCATGCAATAGCACGAACTTCTCCTTCCCAGGCAGCCTCAAATCCTTCAAGGGCTTACTCCAAACCTTACTCCAACAAACAACACCTTTACTTCTCACTCCTCCTTATTTACACAACCAACTTTCAACTACTACTTTTTACCAAATATTTTCCTCCCTACTTTTACATTTTCCCTACTACTTCATTCTCAGCCTTCCAATTTCCTCCAATTTCACCTCCAAATATTTTATTCCCCAATTTAGACAAATTATTTTCATTCCCAGGGCACTGTCAAATATTCTTTGGTTATTTATCAATTATTAAATTATTTTATTTTTAAATCAATTTTTATTACAATCCCTGGAAAATCACATTTCCCATTCCAGGGATTTATTTCCCAGAAATAATTGTAATAAAATTGGCTCAATCAAATAATGTAATAATTGGTGGAAATCATTTAAACATTATTTAAAGGTGCCCCGCCAATCAAAATAAATTTTATAAATTGGGGCGTTACTGTTTCTAGGAAATTTTCGTTTTGAGAAATTTAAATAATGTTCAAATTTGAGAGTTAATAGTAGTAAGTGTTGGAAAAGGATTTTTAAATGAGTGTTTTTAAGGGAGGGATTTTATTTTTTAACAAGTGTGTAATTATTTCAGAGAGACATTATTTTCATTGTGGCAAATATAAGGCCGTGGGAATAAGAGCGTGTTTTCAATATGAGTGAAAAAAATTGGAGCAATCCCCATTTGACGCAATGCTAATTTTAGGAATTTTGCTGGTGAATTTTTGTTCAATGATGATCTCAGTATTAGGCATTGGCATATCGGTCATTTTTTAAATATCGTTAATATCGTTATCGTTCATCCTAAAACTGACGATAACGATATCAAAGGACGATATAACGATATTTTTTTCAATTTGAAACGCATCGGTTAATAATATAAAATATAAAAATAATCGACCGACACTGCCGAAGTATTGACGATTAATTAAATACTCACCTTATTACTACCTTTTATAACAAAAAGTGCCACAAAAATGCATTGTTCGCAAAATTATCAACGAAAATTTCTTTTTCCTGGACCCATTCGGAACACCGAGACTATAGTTGGTATTAATTGAATGAGAACTGGTACTGACAATGAGGATTTACGTATGGCAAACCAAGTATATTTTAACTACACTGACAGCATAATTGTTATTAATTCTCTGAAACTGGTGAGAACAATAAGGAACAACGCAGGTTCGACTAAGTATGTTTTGATTCCAGCAGAAACAAACTTGGTATTAATTACAGGAAAACTGGTTCTGACAATGTGCAAATCCTAAAAGTTACACCTACTGTTTTAACGTATGATTTTACATACGTATATTTTGAGGAAACCAGGAATTTACATGGTATTATTATCAGCTGACTGTCATGATGTTTTGAATTAGTTAATATACTTACATTAAAATTTTGGGGGTGAATCATTATTTGGGGAATTAAACCACGTATTTACGATATGGAAACTGACCGATATATCGTTCAAAGTTTACGAGAATTATCGTTCAATTATCGTTTCGAAAAATGTACGATATGGACGATAATATCGTAGGGCTATATCGGTATACCAATCCTTAAAAGCAACGCACATTCAACCACATTCTTCGCAGGAAAAAAGCAGTACGCACTTCAATACGTAGAATTTTAAAGACACGGCTAAACGCATATTAGGTGGCGCCTCGTATGCGTAGAACGTGAGTAAAGTTGAAAATATCACTAATTGTAAGAAGACCTCAATGTATATATTTGTTTATTATTCACAAAATGATTTTCCCGATATTGGCCAAAATAGGGCAAAAACCTAATTTTGCCCGATATTCGCCAAAATGGCGCAAAAACCTTATTTTGCTCGATATTGGCCAAAATGGGGCAAAAGTCCTAATTTTACCCGATATTGGCCAAAATGGGGCAAGTCCTAATTTTACCCGATATTGGCCAAAATGGGGCGAAAACCTAATTTTGCCCGATATTGGTCAAAATGGGGCAAAAACCTAATTTTGCCCGTATTTGGCCAAAATGGTGCAAAAACCTAATTTTTCCCGTATTTGGCCAAAATGGGGCAAAAAACCTGATTTTGCCTGATATTCACAAAATGGCTCGAAAAAACTAGTTTTGTCCGTATTTGGCCAAAATGGGGCAAAAAACCTAATTTTGCCCGATATTAGCCAAAATGGGGCAAAAGCCTAATTTTGCCTGATATTAGCCAAAATGGGGCAAAAGCCTAATTTTGCCTGATATTAGCCAAAATGGGGCAAAAGCCTAATTTTGTCCGAAATTGGCTAACATGTGGCAAAAGCCTAATTTTACCTGATATTAGCCAAAATGGGGCAAAAGCCTAATTTTGCCTGATATTAGCCAAAATGGGGCAAAAGCCTAATTTTGCCTGATATTAGCCAAAATGGGGCAAAAGCCTAATTTTGCCTGATATTAGCCAAAATGGGGCAAAAGCCTAATTTTGCCGATATTGATCAAAATGGGGCAAAAACCTAATTTTGCCCGTATTTGGCCAAATTGGTGCAAAAACCTAATTTTTCCCGTATTTGGCCAAAATGGGGCAAAAAACCTGATTTTGCCTGATATTCACAAAATGGCTCGAAAAAACTAGTTTTGTCCGTATTTGGCCAAAATGGTGCAAAAACCTAATTTTTCCCGTATTTGGCCAAAATGGGGCAAAAAACCTGATTTTGCCTGATATTCACAAAATGGCTCGAAAAAACTAGTTTTGTCCGTATTTGGCCAAAATGGGGCAAAAAACCTAATTTTGCCCGATATTAGCCAAAATGGGGCAAAAGCCTAATTTTGCCTGATATTAGCCAAAATGGGGCAAAAGCCTAATTTTGCCTGATATAAGCCAAAATAGGGCAAAAGCCTAATTTTGTCCGAAATTGGCTAACATGTGGCAAAAGCCTAATTTTGCCTGATATTAGCCAAAATGGGGCAAAAGCCTAATTTTGCCTGATATTAGCCAAAATGGGGCAAAAGCCTAATTTTGCCTGATATTAGCCAAAATGGGGCAAAAGCCTGATTTTGCCTGATATTAGCCAAAATGGGGCAAAAGCCTAATTTTGCCTGATATTAGGCAAAATGGGGCAAAAGCCTAATTTTGCCTGATATTAGCCAAAATGAGGCAAAAGCCTAATTTTGCCTGATATTAGCCAAAATGGGGCAAAAGCCTAATTTTGCCCGATATTTGCTAAAAAGGGGCAAAAAACCTAATTTTGCCCGTATTTGTCCAAAATGGGGCAAAAACCTAATTTTGCCCGTATTTGGCCAAAATGGGGCAAAAAACCTAATGTTGCCCGATATTGTCCAAAATGGGACGAAAAACCTAATTGTGGATGCTATTGGCCAAAATTGGTAAAGATGGGTCAAAGTGGGGGAACCTAATGGCAAACTTGAAAGTACATAATAAATGAATATAACTGAACCAGGCCAGCGGAGACATCTTCTTTCACGCAAGTTTTTTAGTCTACATCAGATGTCACTCAATGTTATTTTTTGCAAAACTTCCTATTTCTCAGTGTTAGTTTTCTAACAATTACTATCTGCGTTTGCATAATCAACTGTACACTTTATCTAGCCCCTTTGAATCAGGAATAAATTACAAGAGTATTATTAAAATCTACGCAATGATTAACTTTACTGTGAGTATTGTGGGTGATGGTTTTGTAGTAAATGTTACAATTTTGTGATTAACGAAATACTCTGATCGTTTGTTGCAGATTAAATCTCTTGATCTTAAGTTAATTCGGAAGAATGAAATTACAATTTATAAAGTATGTCCAGATAAAACTGCAAGTGTGACTACGAGATTTACTACGCCCCATCATTCTGTGGATGAAGTTAATAAATCCTCAGTCATTAAAATAATGGAGCACATTTTTCCCAATTCATATTTGACAGTTTAAGTTAGTTGCTTAAAATGCTGTGGTAGTTTCATTAAGCTACGAAACCACTAAAAGTTTAAATAGGAATTGTCCGAGTTCAAGGGTTCTCCTTCTCCCTCAAATATAAGCTGCTTTTAAATGAGGTATCAGTGAACGAGATACAGCAAACTTGCTGGGATATTTCGAGTTTTCCCCCAACACCTCCTTTTTTGAAAGTAATTATGACCACCAGTGGACACGGATTTTTAATTTGTATATTTATTCAAAGATTTAGGGAAAAGACAATTTTCCTTTTCTTTAGAAAAATCTGAATTTCCTAGTCGAGATTTTGGAGGCATATTCAAATTCATAAATTAAACCGAATTCTCGCCATTTATTTTGTTAAGAAATTATCGTTTTATAATTAGCCCTTACCCTTCAGAACAAATTGTCTTTCAATCAATGTTTGAATAAATGTTTAAAAATTATATTTATGTTTAATCCTCTTCAAAATTTCAAAAAGCACATTTTCAGAGCGATTTTGAAGTCCGGAAAATTATAATGCATTTTAAATTAAATATCGCTTCTGGGTCAATAATATCTGGTTAAAAAGGTGTGTAAAATTGGATTAAAATATGATTACAATAAACAATATAATTAAAACGATTTTAAAATCCGGGTCAAAATTTGATCGGTGCATTCAAATTCACGGGTTTTTTACCAGACACTTTAAGTATCCTCACCTGATGCTCCCTCTGCATATTTGCTACAACTACAAGACTTTTTGTTTTGGGGGCAGGTCATATTCTAATTATTTTTTCTTTTTGTTCGCCTGGGACGCCTTGATGTTGATACTATCGAAAAATCCAAATAGCATTTGAATGAGGTGCTGTACTTCGACCACAGATACCTAATTTAAAAGCTACTTATATGCTCTAAATGTTAAAAAGTGCCAACGAAATTTCGAAATACAAGTGGAAACTTGTATTTCCCTCACCCTCATGCTACGTGTGAAAAGTTAAGAGCTCCTTTGAAAAAAATTGCAAAACAACAAATTTTGGGAAATTTATGTCGTTAAATTTTGGCCGAATATTCACGAACATTGGAGTCTCGACAATTATTCCCACAATCTGAAGTCTGGTGATCGGCTCTTTTGTAGAAAGCAACCCAGGGTTTTTTAAAATCCGGTTTCATTTTTGGTTTTCCTTTTTTCCATATTTAAACAATAATTCAGAATTTTTTTAGGAATTTGGTCAAAACACCATTTCAAGTCCTGAATACGCACTTTTGTTGTAACCATTTTTGTCTATTCCTTAGCAGTGGGCCAAAATTTGTTCGTTGTACGGAGACAGTATGAAAATTAAGCTCTTAGAAAAAATGTGGAGGAACGGAATGTACCACTGAATTGGGGGAAGCAGGAGAAAAATATCTAGAACAGTTGTGAAACATTGCTTGTAAGCAATATTTTAAAAAATATGTATTGTTACATCTGCCCTCCCTTCCCCGGCTGAGAAAGAGAGGGACTTGATGTATCCCGGGTTCGGGCGCCTCATTCCCTGCTCGTAATGTCCATGATGTTGGTATGGCGCTAATCACTAATGAGGCTTGGTTTGCTTTGCTTTTATTTCTGTGTGTAGTTCACTTTTATTCGGCCAATAATAATGTTCCTTAACTGACATAAACTTATAATTATAACGCTTAACATTTAACACTAATTTTGGTAATGGACCCTTTCCATTTCTGGAAACTGTCTTCTCTTGAGAATCCACTACGTGGGATTTCTGATGTCCGTGGCGGGTTCCATTCCGGTCGGAATGGACCCATTGCCAATCCCTGGGTTCCAATCCTGGAGATGTTGTTCCTTTGAAGACTAAATTAGAACGCCTTGTCTTTTTCTAACTCTAACTTACAGCTAACATTTATTGTTTATACCTAATTATGCTTACGCTACTTAACCTACTTAAATCTAACTCTTTATTGTTTACTTCTTGCTCCATTTCCGTTGATTTGTCCTGAGTCAGGTTTAACTGCCTACGTGCATTTCTGACTCAGGTAATTCCTTTCCTATTATTAATACGTAACATTCCTCTTCTGGGTCATTGTCGACCTCGGCAATGCTAAATTCAAGTTCAATGTTAATTTCACAATATTTCATGCATCTGACGTTTCATACATTTGTTCATATTTGTTTACATCACTGAATTACGGGGTATTACATACATGAATGTATCACTGGGTTTTACATATGTGTTCATCTCTCTGTTCTTTACATGTCATTTCTCAATTCTTGGTATTTATTATCGGACAATTTGTATAAAATATGTTCATTTGTACTCCACTATATTGATTATGGGGTTTTCGCACATCATTATCATGTTACACTTGTTGCTATTTAGACACAAATATTTTTACTCGGAAAAGTTGTATACAAACAAGGTGTTCAAGCAATTTTTGAAAATTATGGCTAATTTTAGTTTAACATTTATTCAATTTAAAACGTGTGTGTGGTTTTGACCGTTGTTAGGTTATTCTGGGTGCAATGACATTTGTATTTGTTGCTTAGGATAGGTTTTGAAGATGGTTAAACGTCCATTCCATACCTGTACACCCTATCCTACCGGTTCACATGCTGAAGTGTGACTGTGTTTACCGTGTTTTCTTTATTGTGTTTCTTATTTTTGTTCAAGTTAAGATGATAGATTTGTAGAATTCAATGTCGGTACGCCCGCAAATATGGCGGAAGCATATTTTGTAACATTCGTGAAGCTCAGTTGGATCAATTCCTATTCTGCTTGCATTGTCGATGAAAAAGATGGTGAGTAACCTTGTGCAAGGTATTGCACATTGAAATGTCTAGTGGAGTTGAATTTGGCACTAGTGCGAAAGAAACTGTTGCCATTAAAGTTATAAAATTTCTCTGTTAAAATTTCTGAGTTAATCCAGTTGGGTTGTGAACGTGTGAGATGAAAATTGTAAATATGTTTTCCCTTGTTATTTACTAAAGTGTGTGAACTCTAACGTAGGGAGATTCTATATTTGGGATAGGGATGAAAAGCATTGGTTACTGGAATTGTTGCATTCCGTGCTTTGGCTGTATAACGAGAGGATTGTGAGCTGAAACTGAAAGTCGACTAGTATCTGTTGGATCTTGTTAACCTGCGGGTCAAAAGCAAACTGTAACTTGTAATCGATCTTAAAAATAGATTGTACAGTGCTATGAAACCATGCCGCTGTAACTTGTTACTACCTGTCTTATACTTGTCGTTTTATATATGGTTTTTTGGCGTGCTTCGCTTTCCCTGAGTTTCGATCTCTATCGTGAGTCAGGGACCGTACCGAACGATCTGCGAACGGATGGATGACTCCTAAAGGACAATTAATCGAAACGATTACGTGACATTGGCGACTGTGAGTAATTTCATGTCGGGGTTTGTCAAAACTTATTACTGGAATTCATTCTGGTTATTACAATTAAACGTGAGTGATGGAAGATCATTACTATTCCCTCGTTACACATGATAAACTCATTAACAATGAAGTGAAACAAATGTTAGCTAATTACAGAACGTTATACGTGGTTCGTTTAGTCAAGCTTTTTGAGTTAGGATATGGGCTAAATCACAACGGAGTTGTATTGTCGCTCATGAAATAATACATATGACCAATCTTTAGAAACGAAATGCGTTGGTGTCTACGGGATTTCTGACGCACCATCCATAGACATCAATCCGGTATGTGTAACCATGTATGTTTATTCTATCCCGAAGAAACTGATGTTTAAGAATTTAAGATGATCCTACCGATCTTTACCTCAGAGTTCTAAACCTTCAATGTTTTTGTTGTAAATGTTATACCTTGTATCTTATACTTGCTTAGCTTTTGAACTGGAACGGAAACATAGCGCACAGATGATGACTATAGGCCGCTGGGAGACAGAGTGTGTAATTATCTGTCTCTACCTGCGAATGGCTTTCACCTGTGAACTTTCTCCGGCGGTTTCCCGTTCGATACTGTCAATCTCGGAATTGTACCGGGTTTTATAACTTCTTACCTACCAATACCAAGTTCTAACATACCTTTCGAACGGTGACGCTTCTGAATGCATTTACTGTGTTCAGAGTGACTTGAAATGATGGTTTAAACTGAAATTCGATTTTCTTGGTCAAGGGAATGAACGAGTGGATATACTCAAGTTCCACATGTTGATGAAAGGTAATCTTGTAAACGCATCAGGGTTTGAAATTTGTTTTTGGGATATGTTATTGGGGAATTTCTGGGTTTTATTACAAGATCGGCTCTATGGATGCTGCACAGCTTAAGAAGTCTACCATGTGTCAAAATTGTCAGAAAAAAATTGGACTCTGAAGTCGGAGAGTAGAGTTTACATTAGACGACCAAATGTGTTTAGAAGTTGTTGAAAAACTTTGTTCTAGAAATCGAAAATAACGAAGCTTTGACAATCGTCCTCGCCTCTGTGGAAAAATTGTGTCCAGATGAATATCCTGCATCACCGTAACTTGAGACTGGCAGTGTTTACTATAGGGTTGGAATTTATGTGGCAAGCTGTAACTGTGTACGCTGTGCCTGAAAACAATTTGTTGTCCTTACTGGGTTTTCGTGTTGGAAAAATAAATAATAAATGAATGAAAGTTTTGGATACTGTATCTGGTGTTGAATGTACTAATTCAGCTAGCGAAAATGTTCGCATTCCTGATTTAGATCATGTGGTTATATTGGGCTGGGGTTCGTATTTCTTTTAAACGGTAGTACCTATCACCAAATTTCTTACCCGCGTAATAGACTAAACCCTATGTTGTACTTTTAACGTCCATTGCCAAAGACGGAACAAAATTTACCTTTTCCAAAAATTGTGTATGACATGTCGCATTTCGTAAATACAAACTTATTGTTAGTATATCTGACTTTCTGGTCAAGGGTATGACTGTTTGGATTCATCAAAATGACCTAGGGCCAATAGAAATTATTCTGCAGGTAACCGGATACGAAAACTCCTTTTGGGGAGCATTAACCGATCAGTAAAAATGGGTATTGTTTTGCTAAAAATTAAAGAGGATGTTAAAATTATTGGTACATCATTTAAGGTAGACTTCCTTATATACCAGATTCTCATAAACGTGTTTGTATACGGAAACTTAAATTCTGAGTGAACAAAACATCCTTTGTCACCTGTCTGCAATACTAAATGTCTTTCGGCGTTGAAGGGAACAAACTAAAATGAATGTTCCTACCGTTTCTATGGTTTCTTATATCTTCATAATATATTGATACGGTTAGTTAATGAAAATATAATACTCCTCCTAGAAATAAGGAATCTTTCCGAAGATTATTCTGCCTGTGCTACCCTTAGGATTTACTTTCTTGACCTAAGGTACCTGCCTGACATGCCTTCATGCTGTGACTATTCCGTATTGTAACCTGTGATTGTGTATGCTCAAACTCATAGTTATATGTATCCTACTCACAGTGTTTCCTGAATTCTCCCGAACTTGCTCTATCGGCTTTTTGTTGACCGTCTACACCTAGTTTGGGGTGGCCTAGTCTAATCGCTCGAGAACACTGTCCGAAAAATCTCAAAGGAACTTGTGAGTATATGTGCACTCTCGTGATTCTAAGTTTAATGTGCAAGAAAAGTCTCAAGAACTTACGGGATTGGGGGTAACTGGATCTGCAAAATACAAAAATGCAAAATCTGGGACACCGTTAATAATTTTTTGACTTGCTCAGACTCTGATTTCCCAATTATTTTCACTTTTGCTAGCGTGGGAAGTGGGGAGAGAAAATTAATGAGCTGTAATTTCACTCTACTACCTACTCACTTACTATTGCAAAAAGTGAATCTTATCAAAATCGTCTGCTTGATTCCTGTGGTGAATAATTACGATGGAAATAACGGCAATAGACTGAACCTGCCGTATCCGTGTGTTTACAGAAAGCATTTTTCCTTCTCAATTGTTACGACAAAATTGTGTCTGGAGATAGGATTGAACCTCAGTTCCTTCCTCAGTTCTAATTTGTCTCATGACTCATAATTAGTAAACTCTGTTCCATACATTCCTGGAGCAGCAACTTACTGTCTTTATACTCCAGTAATCTCTACAATGAGTTAGCAATTGTTGTGCTTTTGCTGGCAAAAGTTATTGAAGCGTACTTAAAAATATGTCGGGGGGATAGAATTCAAAAATAAAACTTGTTACTCGTAGTTGTTGGACAATAAACATTTTATCCAAATTGTACAATTGAATGCGTGTGAAAAAGGTGAAACTGATGAATGACTTCATGTCGATGCGGACTGCTACAAAGTTTACTAGTCCTAACCTTTCAAGATGGTTTCTTGTCAAATGTTACCGTGTGATTGTATGAATGTTATACTCATGATGATATACGTGTAAACTATAAATTCTCGTGTATGAATGCGATGTGTCTAAAACTTGGTTCTTTAACCTTGATACTTGTAGGTGTTTGCGAAAAGTTGATTGACTGTTTATATAGTTGGTTCGCATGATGTTATTACAACGGAAATTAAATCATTATTCTAGGTTACATCTAATTATCCTATCTTAAAATTACCTATTATGTCATGTATAAATGAATACATAATTGAACAGTTTTTATCCATACAGTTTGATGAATATTGTTGTTTTGCTTTGTTGTCTTCTTTCTTCTTTCTTGCGTTGCCCCTGCTGCTTGTATTCTCAGATCTGCAACGTGGCTCTGCTGGTCTGCCGGTTGGCATTGGTCGTAGTGGGTCTCACTAGCTTACAGCCCATCAATTGTTCTACGGAATCCTGAACTAAAGCCGCGGTTGCGACGTTATCCATCTCCTGGTCCCGTACTAGCTGATGGCTGCCTCTCTTCCGCATACTCCTGATCCGATAAAGGATGATGGTTACAATCGTGATAATGATTGTTGAAACTCCTCCTATGGATCCAATGATGAGCACAGTGTAGTCCGCCTCGGGTGATGGAACCTCATTGGGCTTCCATTTCGCCTCCATAAATTCCTGTACCCATGGTGGACGTTCATCCTGAAACCGTGGCTGCATCAGCGGTTGCTGAGCTTGCCTTATGGCTTGTTGCTGGTTCAGTGCCATCATCTCCTGGGCCCTGTCACTTGGTGCCTCCGGGTCGTATGGAACTATTTGAAGATCTCCTTCCTCGTTATGGTGAAGTATATGCACTTCCGGATCCTTATGCATCATGACTGAGGCCGTAATGGCTGTTACTCCTACTGCCATTGCTGGTATCATGGATTTTGCCAACCATGATCCTCCTGCTGCAAGTATCGCTGCGATCAATGGTGGTACAGGCTCCGGGTTGGGCCTTGGTAAAGGCTTGCTGTCCACTATTACGTCCGTCACAATAAGCACCATTGTGAGGCACAAAAGTAGTTGATACTTCATGTCGGGTAGTTCCGAGAAAATTTTTCTGGTAAATCTTGAGTTTCCACTGAGTAGCCTCAGGTTTTGAGCTCTCTAGAGTGTTTGGAGTGATTATGAGAACTCTCGGCTGAGAGTCTCGATTTTATACCCTCCTTTTGTTTAGTGTTTATAAATTTCCCGAATGCGGAAAAATTCTTTTGCGGTCGAGATCTAGGTTGAGATCTGACCTGTAACTTCCTGTGGCGTAACTTATTACATCCTAGGGATCTGAGATCATTAAATAGTTAATACTTTCCTCATCTTTTTGTTTTGGTTTTCGATACATTTTGTTATTATGTTTCTTTAATTTTCTCTTATTGTTATACTGTTTTGTTGACTGATTATGTAATATCCGCCGTAAATCCCGATGGTTGATATTACATAAGGTCATGTTAAATGTAACTACGCTAGGTCATTCCTTTACAGAAATGATCTAATCTACATTCCCCTCAGGAATTTCTTCCGTCATTGAGTAATTTAGCTCCCCGCTTGGTTCTTTTTTGTGGCCGTGACTCAGTTGTTGGTAGTCGGCCAACGTCCTCCTGGTTAGGTTATTGACGTTCTTCTTCCTGGTTGGACGGTCCCTTCAGGGTGTCCGACTCTGCTTCTTCGTCTATTCTCGTCCGGAAGGACAGTACTACGAATGGATGAGTCCTTGTTAGAAGTAGATCTCGTTCCGCGTTGTACCGTGTCCTTCGTAGTTCTCGTATGAGTTGTTCCCTTTCCGTTGGTATTGAGATGGAAAGGTACGGCATTTGTCTTGTCGTGTAAACTGGGTCTCCTCTAGGAGCCGTGTTTATGACATCCTGTCCGGGGTCTCTGAAGATGATCTCGACGTCCGTTCGTTCCCCCAGCGTCTGGACTAGGTTTTCTAACTCTCTTTCTGCTAGCCTGGCCTCCACAACTATAGATTGCCAGAATGGTGTTTGAAATCTTTCCATGGCCTGATTTACTAGATGTATTGAAGTCACTCCAGGCCTTCGTTCGTCCTGTTCTCTCATGGTGTAGGGTTGATAGTGGGGTCCTGTTGGTCGTTCGCTAATTCTTTCCCGTATCCGGTGAAATTGTTCTTTTTCCCAAATTCTGACCGTCACGAGTTCGTCTAGGTAGAGAAACCTTCCCGCTCCTCGGGGTTGTCGTATTGTGATGACTCCTCCCGCCTTTCTTTGTGCGTGAAGTTTTGTTGGTTTCTCTCCTTCAGCTGCGCTTGTCATTGCGAACATCCAATCCTCCCATTGCCCTATTTCCTGTAATATTTCTGAAATTTGATTTGGTCGGGTCCCGGTGCTCTGATTGTATGACTGTAGGCCTTGCCATTCCTCTATCGCTGCCTCTTGTTGGTATAGGGTTATCATCCTCTCTGCCATGCTTGCGAATTCCGTGAAGCTGAGTAAGTGCGGAGGTATGTCTGCCAACATCTCCAAGGCTTTCTCTCCTCGTGGGGCGATTGCTTCACCTTTCACCAGGAAGCTTTCCATCCACGTCTGTTGCTCCAACCATGTTGGTTGTGACCCTATGTCGTACCACATGCGTGTGAGTAGACTTCGTATTTCATTTCCCGTTAGTCCGTGGAGCGTTCCTTGGTGCTCTCTGCATTCCAATCTAGGTGGGATGGTAGCTCCTCTATGGCGTCCTTGCTGGCCGTTGAACAGGATTGTCCAAAGCCTAGGAATCATTGCCCCGGGGGAAATGCTGAGATTCCCTGCCATCGTCTCCAGGCGGGTATTTTCCATTGGGATGTTCCTCCGAGTTTGTCCGTATAATAGTAGGATGTCCCTTTCCCTTGCGTCTAGGCGGCGAAAGTCCGTTGGCCTGTCCATTGCCTCATATAACAGAGCTCGTCGTTCCCGAATGACTTCCCGTCTGTCGTTGAAGTCAATACCTTCCTGTTGCTCGTAGTATTCTTGATTTGACTCTCTGATGTTGACGGGTGGCTTCTGAATTGTGTTCAAAGCCTTTTGGAGTTGTTCCAAGTTAATTTGAGGGGGTTGTCTGTTTAAAGGGTGTGCATGCAGTCTTCCGATGAAGGTTTCCCGATACATCCTATTGACCCAACTAACTAAGTGTTGTTCTGGGGTCGGATCGTATCTCCTTTCTCGGTCACATGCCGGAAATTTTTCCGGGTCTTCGGGGAATTGTCTCCGACATTTTCCACACCTGCGGAACACGTCTCGATTCCTTCCTGTCAGCGGGATGTTCCATTGTAGTTGGTTAAGGTCCTGACGTGGTTGGTGACGTTGCCTTCGCTCGTCCAATGAGATGTCATCTAATGTGTCGTCCAGTGAATTGTCTGGTGTATGGTCCAGTGGGTTTTGGATTCGTTCTTTCAAGTCCTTTATGTACCGTTGTACCACGTCCAAGTCTTGAAATCTTCGTGCGTGGTCAGGGTGTGTGAAGATGACTGTCTCAGGTTGACTTCTTTCCCATCCTGTACCGACCATCCAACCATGGTCGTCAATGTGAAAAAGCGCGCTAGACAAGTCAATAAATCGCACGTGAGGATCATTCTGGTATCCAGGTGGTCCATCCGGTTCCCGTAGTTCATCTACTTCCGGTTCCTCCGGGTTTTCATGGTCATCTCCCTGTCTTCGCCGTCGTTGGCGACCTCTCCTCCTTTTCCTGGCGTTTTCACCTGGTGGAGTTAACCTATCTTGGGTATTAAGGTTGTTGGTGTCTGCGGGGGGCTGTCCGTTCGCCTCCGGAGAGTTCTCTTCGTCCAGCCGGGATGGTATTTGTGTTTCGGGTGAGACACTTCTTGACCTGATTTTCTGTCCCGGTCTCTCCTTGTCCTTCGTGGCTGGTTTTTGCTGTCGTACTTGTTGTAGTCTTCCTGTCATGGTGAATGAGCAGGTGGGTAATGTGCTGCGTCCGAATATTTGGTCCAATTCGGGTCTTGTTCGTCGGACCTACTGTACTGGCAGTCCTTTCAATCTCTCGTACCTTTTCTCGGCTTTCTTGTCTGCTTTCTTTTTCTTGCTTGAATGGGTGGTGAGATGGCAGGCTCCGCATGTCCAACTTTCACAAGGTATCTTCGTTGTGGTTGTTGTCCTGATTCCATTACACAGATGTGTAAAAATTTCAGGCTCCGGTGAGCTTGGTGAATCCGATTCGGTCGTATTTTCGGCCTGCGGCGGTGGTTCCTCTGCCGTTCCCCATTCGTTCAGAATGCCGTCACATTCCACGCATCTCCAATTTCTGTTGCTGTCCCGTAGCGCCATGGATCCGACTCCGTCTCGGCATAGACTACAGGCTCTTGCTGTTGCGCCTTGAAGCGTTGGGGCGGCTGTAGTTGCTTGTGCTGTGTTGTTTTGGCTGCATCGTTTGCAGCTCCATGATCCGGAGTCCTGGAGTAAAGCCTGGAAGATGGGCGCTGCTTGACATGAGATGCATTCTTCGCTCAAAGTAAGTCCTGTAGCTGCTGCATTATTTGATGACAATCCTGCCACCATGCTCGAGAGTTGGTCCAGTGGTGTACTGTCGACGATGTCTGGTCTGCCTGACCGGTCCGGTTGTGATGCTCCATCATTGGAGGTAATGGATATCTCCGAAGTCGGTAGTATCCATTCCTCTTCTGAGATTGAAGCTGTTTCCTCTGTTGGTTGTGATGTGGCTTCCTTTAGGATTGGTTGCTTGTCTTTTCCAGTATCCATTCCGAAGGTGGTGGTGATGTACAGCAAAATTCTAATACAAAAATTTACCAGTTGTTGCAGGATTCCCGTCTGCCGGCCTGAAGATGATGAAGTTGTCTCCTCTTCCTCCACCTGTGTCAACATTTGTTGGAGTTGTTTCTTCAGGAACTCTCGGCTGTAGGCCATTGGTGTCCATGCGTTGGTAGGTCCTACAAAAGCTGTCCTTTTCTTCCGTATCTGGGATTGTTTCGCCTCCTCCTTCAGGAATAGCGGGTGGTCATGGAGCACACTCTGTTGTGTCTCTACCTCCCATTGGTGAAGCTCATCGTCCTCGATGTGCTCTACGCCATTGTAGACGTGTGGAATGAGAAGGGTAATGGTCCAATTTGTGTCCGTTAAGGTGGTTCCACTTAAGACCACTTCACCTATAGCAACATCTCGTACTGGATGGACGTAGTCTTCTCCTTGTGTTAAGGTGTGTGGATCTGTCTGTATTTGTCGTTGCACCTGATTTAGATGGTCGCCTGTGACAATGCTTCTTCTGGTCCTCCTAGCCGTTGGTTCGTGTATTAGTGCCTCCTGTACTACCTCACCTATTACGTTTTGTATTTCACCTTCATATTTATCGAAAAATTCGATTTTCCAATCTAGGGGTAGTGGCACAAATTTCGTTAAGAATCCTATTGCGATTCCTTTCAAAGCCTGTTGAACCAGGTGGTGTGTTCTATTGATGGCGTTTGACATAATCCAGATGACTTGGGGTAGCTTCAGACGGTCCCGTTCCACCTGTCGTCGGTCCTCCTCCTCTGACGTCGGTTCTGGGGCGTGCCGTCGTTCCCTTTTTTCTTTCGTGACCATCTCTTCTTTCACTGCCTGGTTCCAGAGCTTTGCCGGTGATGTCTCGTTAAGGTAATGTGCGTTCCGTGGAGTGATTACTCCTGGTAACGCTGTCGTTGTTTTGCCCGGGTCACGTAGGAATTCCTCCATTTCCTTCTCCTCACTGGCGTTGACGGGCATTATCATCCAGATTGGCCTTTGGTCCTGAAGTTGTGCTTCGATGAGTACCCAATCTTGTGGAATTTTGACCGTCTGAATTGGGATTCCGGGTGACCTGATGGCTTTCATGAATGATGATACATAGACTCCCATTACTGCAATTCCTGTTGCACAGATTCCTACAACGCCTGCTACACCCTTCACGACGCTATTCCTCCATAGTCTTCGTGCGGTGTCAGAGCCAAAGGCCTGGTACCGGGGTGCTGCGTTGCATGCTGGTGGGAAGTCTGGTAAGTCGTATGGGTCGTAGTGTCCTATCTCGTCTTCGTCCTCCGTGTTCGTGAAGCCTGGATGGGTGTAGTCGTGGCCTTCTGCACTGACCGGACTTATTTCATCTATTTTGGCCCACCACGGGCGTTGTGGTGACCATGGATATGGGTTGGGTTCCCTCTGCAGTTCCGTGTCCTTCAACTGCTTTCACCCGTGTTGGTGACCTATTGCAGATGTTATTAGACCCAAAATAAGAAGTGTTGAGAACACATTGTTACCAATCCTTGGGATGGGTCCTCCGCGTCCTCCTCCTCCTCCGCCGGCTTGGGTTGCCATATCTGGCGTGTGAGGTGGCGTCTGGATTGATGCATTGGCTTGGATGTGTTCCTCTTCGTCCCCGTCTATGATGATGGTCTCGTACTGAGGTGAGTTTGCGAAGTCTGCCAGGGAAAGTTGATGACTATCTGTTACCTCCGCGTTAGCTGAATGTCCTGAAGCTGAGCCAATGTTCCGCTCGTCGTCTCCTCCGGTCTCGTTGGAGTCTTCTGTCTCACTGAGATTTGGTTGGTATCGTCCTGGTATAAATGCATCTGAAGTTGCAATCTCGACAGTTTGTCCTGGTGATGGTGGCATATCCGGTGCTGATCCTGCTGTGTTGTCATTCCTTTGGACTGAGGAATTTTCCTGAGCAATCACTCGCTCCAGCTCTCCGGAAGTTGCTGTTGACGTGGCAGGACTAGGTCTCCAACCTTTCGTTGTGATTGGAAATCCTTTCGTAGCTGGGTCAATCTGAGATTCCCTGCAGACTTGTAGAAAATTTACTGTCTTTCTCCAGTCGAGCCATTTCTGACGGTGTTCCATTAGTTCTTTTGTTAACTTATCCTTTTGCTCTTGCATGGCTGAAGTGTCCATCTTACATAGACCTAGGTGGTGTATTAGTTGTTCCTGGTCCTTTATTTTCCTGATCAGTTCTTCGTGTCGGCCTGCTCGTGTTGAGTCCTCCTGGATGCATACGAGGTTTCGTGGCCATCCTGGCGGAATTTGGCTGACCATCTGTGTCGGTCCAAACAGTTCCGCCACTGTTTTTCGTATTTCTTTCTTAACTTTCTTTTGTTTCTTCAGGCGCTTTTTGTGATGGTGTTCACATTCCTCCTGCACCTGTGAGCCTCTAATTGTTGTAATGACGTGTCGGGGCCTTTCGCATCCCTGTTTGGCGCATTGTGGTATCGTTATCTCCTCCTCCTCGTCTTCTTCTTCTGACTCTGAGGATGACTCGTCTGTCTCTGGTCCTCGAGGTGGCTCTACCGTTTCCTCCTCCATCTCGTCACTCCAGAGTGTTACATGCACCGGTGGTGGGATGGGCTCCGGCGTTGTCGTGGGTGTCTCTGCTCGTACGATGATGACGGCTGGTTGTCGTGGTATTGGGTCGACTCTGGTGAGTATCGTTGGCGTTGGTGTCTTGACCGCCTCCGTGTACGTTCGTACTGGTAAGGCTATTGGTGTTACCAACTGTGACTCTCTCTCTGTTTTGTTCCTGACTTCCCTCGGGAGTTGTGGTTGCGTTGGAGTCCTGTCCCTTCGTATCCTTGCATTTGGTGGACTGTCCTGTCGGTTACGTGACCTATCGCTTTCCCTTCGTTTCCGGATTTCGGATGAAGAGTCGGGTTCCCGTTTCCGTGTTCTAGAGTCCCTGGAGCTGTATCCGTCTCTGGAACTTCCTCTCGATCCTCCTGGTCTGGCTTCTTCTCGGGTTTCCCTTACTCTCCCTCGTCCTCTTCCAACTGGAGGGTTGAATGCTAGGTTTGCTGCATTCCTTGCCGTATCTCTTCTCCTTTCTTCCGGTTCGTCTTGGTTGGCTGGTCCGTAGTTTCTTTCTATTCGTCTGGCCGTTTCCTCCCGGGCCATTCGTTCCCGTTCCTCTTGTGGAGTTGGCCATTCGCTTACTTTGGAGATGTGTACTCTTGTTGTCCTGAAATCCTGATTATCCGTGAATCTTCTTCTTTCAGAGTACTTTGTTGTACTGTCTCTTTCTTTTTGTAGACTGTCTTTGTACGCCCACGGGTCCCTCGGGTAGTCTCCGTCCGGTATTAGGTTGTTTCCTACATCCTTTTCCGTCTTGTATGGTTGTATTAACCATGGATCTCCTGGCTGTCGGTTCCGTAGTCTACAATTTGGAGGTTTCCTCCGGATTGGCGTGGGGTTAAAGTCTTGTCCTTTAAATAGGTAGACCAGTTCCTCCGGTGCCTTTACTCCATCTTCAATATCTCTCTGGTCTTCTGGGAAATTTATGGAACCACAGTAGTGAGGTTCCCTCTTGTAAGTCCCAAAGTTGATTGATAACTCTCTTCCGTTTTTGAGAGCTCCTAACAATATTGAATGGACGATGGTTCCTTTCTCATCTCTTCCTTTAATGATGATGCGATTGGGAATTCTTCCGTCAAGGCGGTGTACTGCTTCCAATCTTCCTGTATCTGCATTAGGTAGAATCTTCGCCTGGGGTGGTTCGATATCTGTTTGGGTCACATATTGTGCCCAATATCGGGTCCTGTCCTTGTCATCGCGGTCTACCTCTGGTCGGTCGTCTTCTCGTCGGCGGAACTCGTTGGTTCGAGACCCTGACGAACGTTGGGACCTGTTGTCGGTCATTCTTTTGAAGATATAAAATTTTTGGGTGGTTTAGATCTTGGGCAACTATCGTGTAGGTGCCTATGAGTCGTAACCTTCTTCTTCCTTGGTAATTCAAATAGCTGATGAGATTTACTTGTTCGCCAACTCTTAATTCAACTTCATCCGCTCCGAAGCAAACGCAGTCTGGAATCTGTGTTAAGATCCTAGCGTTGCTCATGCCCTTTTAGAGTGATCCTGTTCTTCTTGTCTTCCTCCTGGTCCGGGTGGGATATCGTCGGGCTTGTTGGCACGCTTCTTCCTTGTTGCCTCCTCCGTGAATTTCCGACTTTCCTCCCGTAACCTCTGGATTTCTTCTTGAATTTGTTTCAGCTCCTTCTCTAACTTCAGTCTCCGGTTGGTTAGTTCTACTGAATAATACAATGTCCTTTTGTGTATCCTCGAGATTTCCTGTAGGCCTGCTGGGAACGTGCTCTTGGGGCACATTCAACTCTTCGTCCTCTTCTGTAGATGATTCTACAGGGGTGTTTTCGGCTTCCGTAGTGATTGCTACGTTGCCTTCAAAGTTTTGGTCGATCACCAGGAATTGGTAATGACCGTCCTCTTCTGTAGATTTATCTACTTCTTCCCTTCTTTGGCTGACTCTTGCCTGGTCAGCTCGTCTCTGGTTTCCTGGATTGCCTTCCTTAATCTTTGTTCCTCTTCCCGGGACGCTTCTATGGATTGGTTGACCTGTCCCAGTCTTTCCCTCAAGCGTCGGGTCCGATCGTTCACGATTAGCAATTCGTTTTGTTGTTCTTGGCTGGGTGGGCTCGCTGTTGTATTCCACTTTTGTGGGCTGCTCCACTGTCTCTTGCTCATTTGTTCTTTGGGTTGTTATTATTCTTTTCGGTAACCTCTGCTCTGTAATTCCCTCAGTATGTTCCTCAGCGTTTCGATGACCTGCCTCCTCTCTTCCAATTCCTTTTCCAGTCGTCGGAGTTGGGTCAGCAATCCCCGATTCAGATTCTTTGCTGCGTTGATGTTCCGTTCTACTGTGATGGGGCTTGATCTCCACATAAGGTTGTGTTGGGATCGGGCTGATTAACTCTTTAAGTGCTCTGGTATGAGTGTTTTCACCTGTTTCAGAGTCTTTTTGAGTCGTATGTGTTCCTCTTGGAGTTGTTTGATAAGGTCTACCGCTGTTGTTAGGTCGTTGTGCTGGTTGGTTACTTTCTTTCTTAATTCTCTCACTTCGCCTTCGAGTTGGTGGATCCTTTTCTTGGCGTTGAAGTATTTCCAGCGGGCAGTTTGTTGCTCCTTCAGTTGTCCCGATATTATTTCTCCCAATTCTTTGATTGTGGACTGACCTTCTAGTGCTTGGGTTCTCGGGGTCGTCTCTGTCATCAGTTATGAGCTGAGTTTCTTCGTCACTTATTGGAATTCCTCCTGTGACCTGTCCAGTCGTTCCGTAATTTCTTTTATTGAGTCTCTCACCTTGTGGATTTCCTTGAGATTTATCTCGTATTTCACCTCCGTCCTGGAGAGTTGTTGAATAATTTTCTCCTGCTCTTCTATTTGTTGAAGGATTCGTTGCCTGAGACAAATTTCGTTCTCCTTGGCTTGAATCAATTGGATTTGCAAAATTTCTATGATTTGAATCAGCTTTTTGCGACTGAGAGTCATTAAACTGCTTGCTTAATCTTTGCGTACTGGTTTCCCTAATCCTAGGCAAAAATTTCTGTACTTCAGGATCTCTTCTTGCATCTGTGAGTTCAATACTACAATCTGCTCCTCTATATTTTGCTTGTGAGCCTCGTACTTGCGAATCTTCAATAAGGTCTTCACGTTTTCCAGTTGTAATTTGTTCACTTCCTCTTGAAGCTTTTCTATATTCATATGTCTTGGAGCGTGTGTGATATGGGTAACTTTCGGCTGAAAGTTCCCGTGATTCCGTGTTATTTCCTGTTGGGGTATTTCCGTCCTGCAGGTTCGTTGTTGTCGTGGGCAGTTGTCGACCCTTTGATGGATTTTCTCCTCCTCTGTATCCTCCGGGTCTAGAGTTGCCCACTGATATGGTACCCTTTGACTTTGAGTAGCTCTCGGCTGAAAACTCTCTGTGTCGCTGGTTACTGTTGCTTGCTTCCGAACCTTGTGAGTTTTTCTGACCTTTTGAGAGACTTTCCGGCTGTGAAAATTCTCTGGGTCTTTTCTTCTCTGGGATCGGGGTGATTTGCGAATCTGAGTAGCTTTCGGTTGAAAACTCTCTGGTTTGTCTTTCCTTCCGTGGTGGAATGTCTGAACTGTATGAGTATCTTTCGGATGAAAAATCTCCAGTTCCTGCTGCTGTACTGGGCGGTGGTACTTTAAAAGTTACCTTTTTGCTTAACTTCTCACTGCTATCTGCTGTGGTCGAATTTCTCAAAATTGACCATGGCTTACTGCTTGAAAATTCTGGCACTTTGTTCCAATTCCTTTTTGTGACTAATTCAATTACATCTGAGTCTAAGTCGTAGCTAAATTCGTCCTCAATGTCTCCTCGCTGGAGGCACTTTTTCAACCTTTCTACGTGAACCTTTTGTCTTTTCTTTGAGTTCCTTAAATCCTGGATGATATAATTATCCTTGGCTAAAACTTCAATGATAACAAAAGGTCCCTTGTATGGGTGTAAGAAACGTTCACTCTTTCCGACTATTCTTGTTGGCGTGAATACTCTGACTGTCTCTCCGATTTTAAATTTAACTAGCCTTCTCTTGCGGTCGTACCACTCCTTACTATATTCCTGCCTTTCCCTTATCTTCTCCAAAGCTTTGTCCAGTCTAATTTTTGCTTCCTCAGCACTCATGAAATTAGTGTCGATACTGTTTAAACAAAGCTGTAGGTTGAAATCATATACGGGTTGTCGCCTAAACATCATAAAATAAGGAGTTTCTTTGGTCACGTCATGGTGACTGCAATTGTAAGCATTTATTAAAAACGGTAAACAAGTGCACCATAAAGCTTGGTCTTCTTGTGTGTAATGACTCAGCATAGTGCTTATAGTTTGTACCATCCTTTCAATCTGTCCTACGCTGTTATGTCTTAATGCTGTCGAAGTGGAATGGTTCATGCCTAATTGCTTAAGTAATGCTTGAGTTATTTCCGCTCTGAATTCGGATCCTCCGTCGCTCAGCAAGTTTTTAAACAGTCCATACTTGAGAACTACCTTATGCAGCAAAAACTCTGCGATTCGTTCCGCAGTTTTATCTGGAATAGCGTCGGCTATCACATATTTTGACACGTAGTCCTGGGCAATGATTATGTACTTGTTGCCTTTTGCACTGATCTGTATGGGCCCTATGAGATCAATGCATAGTGCATCTCCTACATTTTCTATCCGTATAGGGTGTAAAAGTCCTGCTGGTTTCATTCTCATGGACTTTGCTGCTTGACAGCTCTAACATGACATTACATATTTAGCAATTGAGACATTCATTTTCTTCCAAAAATATGACTTGTTGAGTCTGTGTAGGGTTTTCTGAAATCCTAGATGACCTCCACATAAAATGCCGTCGTGGGCTTTTGATAATAAAAAATTTCTCAATACCCTGGGCACGTATAATTTCCGTCCCTCCTTATGTATTACTAGCAGGATGCCCTCCTCATCTAATACATACTTGCGGTACTTTTCCTGTTCCCTCCAATTAAGTTTATGAAGCTGTTTTATCTTTTCCAAAATGAGAAGGCAGTCGGGGTCATCCTTTTGCATCTCCTTGAGATTGTGTTCATTCAATAGTGTTACTTGTTTTTCTTCTTCCAACGTCCTACACACAGGCGTGTGTGTGGACTGATTCTCCTCTGTATCTTCACACCCTTGTAGTGCATATGCCACTACAAGTGACTTTATGACTGGAGCCTTGGCCTTGCCTTTGCTCTTTTCATCTTCACTTCTTGTCGGATGGTCAGCGTGAAAGTCGTCCGGTACATGTAGCGTATTTTTATTTGCTACATTGCCGGGCACCTTCAGTGGCTGACATTTCCATACTCTTCCGTCTGCGAATTTGATTTCGCCTTCCCGGATTTCCTGACGTAGTTCTTGACCTGAGCTGGCCTGTAAGAGTAATTTTTCGTCTGGATTCTGTATGGGTGCGTACCTTTGTGTACTTGCAGGTATTTGTTTTTCTTCCGAGTACCAAAGTACGGACCTTTGTTGAATCCTTTCCATCCAATTTTTGATATCTTCCGAAATATTCTTAGCTTTTGTCTGGTCGTCTGTATTTATTTTTGGATTATTTACATCTTCTGCTCTACCTACCGAAGTGATTTCTTCCGTAGATAGTGCAGTCGGTGTTGATAATTGGAAAATTCTTTCCACTTTGATGTCTTGCTTGAGTTTGCTGACTGGCCTGGAATTCATCCATGTCTCCTCGAATCCGAATTGGTCATCCTTTCCTGTGGGATTATTTCCGGACGGAATGGATTCCGTCACACTGTCTTTTCCCTCCAGTGTTGACCGGATCGGTTCCTTCTGGACGTGTCCCTCATTCTTCTTTGGGCTGTCCTCCGGAATTTCCCCGGGACTGGCATACCGGGTAGCTGGAGGGTTTACTGTTGTATTTTTGCCGACAGCAACCCTCTTGCTTCCCTCGTTTGCTATTTCCGTAATCATCTCGTCCTGGACTTTATTCTCTGGAATTTGGTCTGGCTTGGAGCTTACTACTATGGCGAGGGTCTGTTGCTTGGCTTGAGTAGCATCAACTGGTCCTTCCATAATTGTCGGCTCTATTTTCATCCTGTCCTGTACTTCGTTCTCATCTGGGTCGGGATCCACGCCACTGGTGGTGGTCAGTTGTTTGTCTTGCTTAGCCTCAACTGGTCCTTCCATTGTCGTTGATTTTGTTCTCTTGTGGTCGTCAGAGTTTATTTCCTCCAGGGGTTCTGATGTCATTTGTTCCATGTTCTCCTCTCCAGCACATTGTGATGACGTTGGAATTGTAGTTGTGGGTGGAGCGTGAGACTGTTTTGTCCCATCTCTTTTCTCAATTATAATTTCTATGTTTTCTGCTCCATTCTTCTTGACATTTGTTGCCTGTTTTAGGTTTGAAATTTCTTCTAAATCTAGTTTATCAATGCCTGCATTATGTAATTCAATTTCTGCAATTTTTCTGAGGTTTTCCTCGTAGATGTATTCATTTGTGAATTTCCAGCAGTCTTCCCTTTCCTCGGGATCGTCTGGTCGGAATTGATGAATTGTGATTATTTCGTCAACGGATAGTTTCCATTCTTTGCGCGTGGACGTGCCGAGTGTAATTTGGCTTACTCGGTCTTCCACGCGTGAAGCATGGCTTTCCCAATCCTTTTCTTCCAATTCGGGGTTATGCACCAAAAATTCGGATCGTGGTTTTGTTATTCTCCGAGGTTGTCCTTTGAGCCTTCCCGACCAAGGATTGTTGTAGCGAGGCTTCTCTTCCTCATCCGTCTCTTCTTCTGAGGATTGGCTATCCTCATCCGTCCAGAGTCTGTCATCTTCATCTTCCTCCCATGTTTTCATGCTGGCTGTACCTTCGGGTAATTCGGTCATTTCCTGAAGTGGTTTTGGGATTTCTGCGATTTCTTTTGTAATCATTTTATGATCACGTATGGGATCTGGTTCAAAATCAATTACGTGGTCATCCACATCTGCGAGATCTTCCTTCGTATACGGTAATGGTGCCCTTGATAAGAAGTCCGCATCTAGATGTAATGATCCTTTTTTGTATGTGATGGTGAAGTCAAATTCTTGTAATTTGTTCACAAATTTGCTTATCCTGTGATTTGGATCTTTTTGTGCTTTGAGGTAGCATAATGCGAGATGATCGCTGCGAATTTGAAACTTTCTTAAATAAAGATATTGTCTGAATTTTCGCACCGCGAATACTACTGCTCCTAATTCCAATTCTGTAACAGAATAATTCTTTTCTGACGCTATTAGTGTTCTTGAAGCGTATGCTATTGGGTGTTCACCGTCCTCATCCTGTAATACACAGCATCCGAATCCTGCGATTGAAGCATCTGTGTGAAGTATACAGTCCAATTCGGGATTAAAGTGTTTTAGTACTGGATGAGTCATTAACTTGCTCTTCAATACATTAAATGCTATGGTCGCATCTGGGCTCCATTGAAAGCATCTAATTCTCTTTTGACCTTCTGATTTTCCTTTGCTTCCCAACCATGACTGTGAGATGGGATTTGCAATCTTGGCAAAATCTTTAATGTACTTCCTGTAGAAACTGCAAATTCCGAAGAATCTTCTTGCCTCTGTTTCTGACTTTGGTACTGCTACATGCCGTATTGCCTCTACCTTGGCTGGATCTGGGCTTGTACCTCCTCTGGATACCTTGAATCCCAATACGATAACTTCATCAAATCCAAATTTACATTTTGTGGGTTTAAACTTGAAGTTTTTGTTGCTGGCCCTCAGGAAAAGCTCCTCTAGAGATGCCAATTTGTCAAATAAATTTATTCCGTATGAAATTACGTCATCCAGGTAGACCATTGCTCCTCTGAACTTGAGTGAGCCTAGCATCTGGTCTGCTGCTTTCTGGAATGCTGATGGTGCAATTTTTACTCCCATTGGTAGTCTTTTGAATGCATAAAGTCCATCCTGTGTAATGAATGAGGTGATGACTTGGTCATCCTCGTGAATTAATAGCTGGAAAAATCCTGACTCCATATCAAGGGTGTCAAACATTGCAGATTTTCCAAATTGCATCAATATGGCATCAATTCTTGCTAGAGGGTAAACTTGATCTTCAATCGTCTTGTTTAATGCTCTATAATCTACGACTGATCTGAAGGTTCCGTCCTTCTTCTTGATTAAGAATAATGGGCTACTGTAGGGCCCGTTGACTTCTTTTATGATGTCTGCATCCAACATCTTCTGAACCTCCTCCCTTACTTTTTGTCGCTCTACTGGTGAGCATGGGAAGGGTTTTGCTTGTACAGGTGGATTATTGCCTGTATGGATTCTGATGGGGTCAACCCATGCTGGCTCTTTTAAATCGGCCTTGCTAAATGCGAAGCATTCTGGGTATCGTGTTAGAAGTGCTCGATACCTGCTTCTTGCTATCTCCTCTAGTCCTATAAAGATGTCAAAGCAGTCCAGCTGTTCCTGTGTGAGCCTCTTGCTGGCATCACGGAGCTGGTTACGCTTAATCTTTATGAGGTCAAAACTTTCTTCCGCATGACCTATAGCTGTCTTTTCGTAAATTGTTTGAGGACATGGTGCAGGATTAAATACGTACGCGAAGGGTTCCTCCCTTGGTACTACTCCTGCGGCGACTAGAATTCGCTTGCTGCTATATAATTTCTCTGATGGTTCTAGGTAAAAATCCCGTGTAATTCTTTTTGACACGTAGATTGGTATCTTGAAATGTCCGTATGCTGGGATTGTGACGGTTTCCTTAGTCCTGCATATGGATTTTGCTGGTCGTTTTGCTATATTGAATGCAAAAACAGATCTGACTACTTCCGTGTCAGCCTTTCTTTCCCCTATGTAGAGGTGAGTGTCTCTGCCCATTGGCACTGTTCGGAATCTTTCACTCCGAATTTCTAAGTTCTTGAAATCTAGTGTTATTCCGTATTTCGTCATAAGATCTTCTCCAATAATCATTTTTGGCTCTAGTGCTTCCATAACTAGACCTTTGAATAGGAGTTGAACGCCTTCAATCATCATAGTGAATCTTGTTAAACAAATGGGTTTTACCAATTCTGTATTAGCAACTGAAACTCTTAATGTGCTTGGCACTTCTTTAATTTCTGCGCAGTCTGGCAGTAAGTTTCTTTGGATGCATGACCTGGTAGCTCCTGAATCTAGTAGTGTTGGTATTACCATACTGCAGATTTGTACTTGTAGTGTTGACTTATTACCTTTTGCTATACGACATGGGTTGATGTCTACTATCTCTAACTCGCCTTCTTCCTCCGTCTCCATCCCTTCTTGTCTCGTTATCATCGCATTTATTCTCTCTTGAATGTCTCCGATTATTGGGGGTGCGTCCCCCTCCGGGAGTTTTCCGACGGATATGGGCTTTGGGAGCGTCTGTTCGGGCAATTTCTTTTCATGTGACCTGGGTTTCCACATCCAAAACATACTGGCTCCCCTTGTGCTGGTTCTAATGCTAGTTGTCCTGGTACGGGTTGAGCCTGCTCCGGGTATTCGGGGTGTCCGTTCCAGGTGCTTGCTCTGTCGATACTTTGATGGTTTCGGTCTCTTGAGTTGCTCCGGCTTCTATTGCCATTGTTGTTGCCCTGGTATTGTTGTTGACTTCCCTGTCGATAGCTCTGTTGGTAATTTGGCTGTTGGAAGTTTCCTTGGTTGTTCTGGATTGCTTTTGGAGCTTGGCTGTTGTAGGTGGTCATTGGTGTTGGTCCGTAGCTCTGTTGTGGCGCAAATTGTTGAGGTGGTATGAACCCTTGAGGTGGTCCAAAACCTTGTGGTGGACCAAAATTTGGATTTTGCTGGCATCCTTGATTTGGAATGAAGCCTTGTGGTTGTGCAAAGCCTTGGTTTGGGTAAAATCCTTGGTTGCTAAACCCGTTGTAGGTTTGGTTGTAGTTTGGATCCATCATTTGTCCGTTCCATGGGGCGTTGCCCTGGTTGTTAAAGTTGTTGTTATTGAAACCTCTGTTTGGGCTTCTACCTGAGTTGAAGTTTTGGTTCCTCGGGGGATAGTTTTGACCTCCTTGGTTGTATCCGTCATTCCTGTACTGAGGTCTTCCTCTATCCTGGTTATTGTATGATCTGTCTGGTGTGGGTGATCGTTGTCTATTATTGTTGAAATTTCCTCGGTCCCTATTTGGTGATTGGTATCGGTAATCCCTGTTGTCATTACGACTCCGATTTCCGTAGTTGTTGTTGTTCTCGTAGCCTGGGCTGTTGTTGCGGGAGTTGTTGTAATTTCCTTGACCTGAATTTCGTCCACGTTGGTCATTGTTGCGTGGTTCTGGCCTCTTGAACTCCGGCTGTTCCCGTATGGCTGCTACCTTGATTATCTCTGTCTCCATTGGTACTGTCTTCATACCTGTGGTTAGTTGCTCTAACATTTGCTGGACTTTCGCGAATCTTGTCTCTATGGATTCTGCTCCATCCGTCTTGCGATCCTCGTGGTATTTCTTGATACTATATACGAAGTCGGGTACGTTGTCCGCTTCCCAACCTCGGCATGCCACCACGTATTCGGGTGTTAATCCTGCTCGGATTAGACGGATCTTTTCTGCCTCTGGAAGGTGTCTGTCAATCCTGTTGATCAGTGCTAGCTTTGCATCTATGTACGCACATGGGTCTTCATCTTGTTGCATCTTGCGCCTTTCCATAAGCGTACGGATCATTGGGTCCGTGATTGCGTATCTTTGCAAAAATTCTTCCTTGAAGTCGTTCCAATTGACATTCGCCCATGGTCTGAGTTCCACTAGTCTTCGCTCTGCTATCCAATTTCTGATCCAATCTCGTACCGTTGGACTGAAAATCAGTTGGACGTATTGCATGCGTGTCTCTATCGTATCTCCTCCAAACCTGTTGGTCTGGAGTTCTGCTGTTGCGAATGCTGTTTCGGGGTCATCTTCGCCCGGGTTGAACTCTACCTTGGGAAACATGAATGTTGACATCTCGTCGTCTAAATACATTCTTACTGGTGGTGGTTCAACTGGTATCTCTTCAATGTGTATGATTCTGTGTTGATTTGGTGGTATGTAAGGGTTGATGATGTTGATGTTCAGTTGGTTCACTAGGTTGTTTCGGTGGACTAGCTGTCCGTGTCGTAGGTCGTAAAAATTTTCGCGGTTGTTTTGGTCTGAGTCGTCGCTGCTGGAGCTGGATGATGAGTCGTCTCCTGAATCTCCAGGTTCGTCTCTCGCTCTCCTTCTACCTCCTATGTGGCGACCTCCTCTGACTCCTCCTCGACCTGCATTTCCTCTTTGTTGAGGTGCTCGTGGGTTATTTCCGTTGTTGCTATTCAGTGGTGCACGTGGATTACCTTGACCTGCCCCACTTGGTCCTGGACCGGGTGGTCGTGGGTTATTGTTGCCTATCTGTCGACGTGCACGTAAGGGTGGTCTTTTTCTGTTATTTCGATCCTTGGTGATTACTATCTGGTATTCTGGATTAAGATCCTGTAGTTGTAATCTTGGGAAGAAATGTACTATTCCGCCTTCATCTACTAGCTGAATTTCTCCCTCGGGCTCTGGTTCCCTTTCGGCTGCTCTTTGTGTTGCTTCTTGCAGTGCTTCGGCGGATATTCGTAAAGCAAATTCGCCGGGAACTGCTTGTATGACGTAGTCTTCGATATCTATTGCGATTCTGAAGTCGTCTTCGTGTATTTCGGAGTTGTTGCTCCTGTGACTCTCGTTCTCCCTTTGTGGAGTTGGCCGTGAGCTCTCCCTTTCTTCTACCTGCTCTTCCTCCTCTTCGCTGGAGGTTTCGGCTAGAACTTCTATTTCTGGATTGTATAGCAACCTGGTCAGAGCTTCCTGATGGTCGTGTTCATCTATTAACCCTGTGAAAAATGCTACGGGTATTCGTTGTCGGTGTATTCCGTTGGGTAAGTTGATGTGTCGATGGTAAAGTCTATAGTTCCTAGCGATGTAGCTGGTAACTTGGTCTGGGTCTTCTGACCTTCTAATTATTAACCGTCGAAATGCTATTGGTGGGTCGTCACTTGAGATGATTTCCTCGTATTCTGTTCTTGTAGCTGCTACAGCTTCGAAGTTAGCATCAATTGCTGGTATGAAATTTCGTTGGATAAGGTCGTCTTCCCTATTGAAATGGATTAATCGTCTCACCTGACCTGTCCAAGTTGCTTCATGTGCTGCTTCTCTCGCTCTACGCCTGTCGTTGACTCGGCACAAATGTGTTACCTGGCGTACGGTTGCCTGACTGCGAACGAGATTTCTTTCTGTTGCGTCGTTCTCGTCGAGGTAGATTCTACCACTTGGTCCAATCCAGGTGTTTACGCTGTACCGTGGATCGTCGACCCAGCTTGCTCCTGTTTGACCTGTTGATGTGGCCTGTGATATCGCTGGTGGCCTTACCACAGTCGGTGTTGGTCGTGTGGTGGTTGCTGTTGTCGTAGTAGTTGTTGAGAGGTTGATTGATCTGTTTACTGATCTTTCCCTCGGCCTGGGTGGTATTGCAATAGTTGTTGCAAGTTGCGTTGCTGTTGCTGGCGGTACCACGGGTGACCTTAGTGTTTCCCCTTCGGTGTAGGACCTGTTGCTATTTGAAGTATTTTCAGGTTGACTGGTGTTTATGACTGCTACTAGCTCTCCTCCTTCTATGAGGGTCCTATCGTTGTTAGATGTCCTGGTCACTAGGTCACGTCCTTGCAGAATGTGGCGAAAAATGCCTGCTCGACCTAGGGGTAAGCTGTTGTACAGTGATCCTCCGGGGGATTGGTATACTGTGAATCTTTCTCGGTTGTTAAATGCCTGGTAGTAGGTACCGTCGATGTTTCTGATGGTTCTCACCACTGTTTCTGATGGTCGCTGCTCTCGGATGATCTGTCCGGCCCGTACGAATCCTCTCAGATCGACTGTATTGACCGTTAAAGCTGGTGCGCGTAAAGCATAGACTGGTGGGTGAGTGTAGATTCTTCCTCCGGGTGACTGGTATACCCGTTGTGACACGAAGTCAACGTCGTCGTCGTTGAATTCTGTGTTGACGTATAATCTGCTCGTAGCTTCACTTGGTCTTGGCGTAGGCCGGGCTACCGTGCCTAACTGTGTGGAAGGGGTCTCTTCTGTAGGAGTTTCCAAATCGTCTCTGATGGTTTGATTCCTAAACCGTAAGTTTGGTTGAGTTGGTTGGTTCCTGGGTGTAGTTTCTGTAGCTCTTTGGTGTTCTTGAGTGACAGGTGTGAGCTGCACTGGATTTTCCTGTAGAGTTATGTCTTGTGTTATGTCAGGGTAGTGCGTGAACCTTTGTTCCGCTGTCCCTGGGGTGTTGCGACAAGAATTACCTGACCTCGGGGTTACTCCGGATTTGGTCGTAGAGTCCCGAATTGTCGTTGGTGTACTTGTCTTGACTCCTGTGAGCGTTTTGGGTGTTGTCGAGTTGGTCTCGCTTTTGTTGGTCTGCTACAGGTGTCTCTTGATTGTCTGGTTAAGTTGTTGTGTGGTAGCTCACTTGACGTTGGTCGTACCTGTTCACCTGAATTTCTTGAAATTGTTGGTTGGTTGTGAGCTGGTCTCCTACCTGTGAGACTTGAGTTAAAATCGTCGCTCTGGCTCGTGGGAATTCTGTAGGTTCGCCTAGGTGTCTTTCCGAACGAAGGGGTCCTTGTTGTCGGATTTACCTGGTCGTCGCTATCTGTCCCACTATTTGTTCGGGTTGATGTTAGATTGAGGCTTTTGACCTTGTTTAATTGCGTTATTGTGGGTCTTTCTTCCCTAAATTTCTTCCTTATTTCTTCTGCAACAGCTATGTCGGCTGTGCTGGGTTCTCTGGTTGAACTGGAAGCGGTTGCTTGATTCTCTCTTGACGTTCGCGGGTGCCCTTTGTGTATTTTTCTGGATAGTGAGATGGGTTTACCTGTTGGTCCTGTAAGTGGTTGGGTTATTGGTTGACTGTTAAGGTCAGTGTAGTTCCTAGCAAATTTTGACCTTTGAGGTGTCCGTACTTCTTCGTGGGGTAGTATGGGGTCTATGAGATCTGTTCGTCGTAATCCCTGGTAAACTGCGTCGTGCTCAAATTCTGGTCGGTCATAAATGTCTGTCGGTCTTACTGTTGCTCTTGACGCTGGTTCTAATAAACCCGTTATCGGATTTCGTGAAAATGGTGGGTGTCGTGAATCGTACCTCAAATGCCTGCTTAAAATGTCAGTACCATTAGGGTCTACGACTCTACGTTCGCCCGTCTCGTTGTTATTCGCGTCCTGATCTGAGCCTGACCTTTCTTCGCTACTGGAATAAGCTCGAGTACGCCGTCTGTGACCTTGTGTGCTGGTATGCCTTCTGGCATAAGTTACCGTAGTGTACCTAGGTTGATCGTTAAAGAAAATTTGGCCTCCTTGGTGCCTTGTTCTACTTCCAAATGAAAGTACGTGTCTTTCTAGCAGATTTCTAATTAATTCGGTTGGTATGAAAATATTTTCCCTGATGTTTCTACTGTGAGTGAGTGCTCTTCTCCTCAATTCCTCTGATTCGTCCCAATTTGGTAATCGATTATAGTTTCGCCTATGAATAATCTCTGCTATTCTAATAAAGAAGTGTGTCCATTGGACCGTACCTGTGTAGGTGTGGTGTGCTAACCTGTGGTAAACCTCTATCCAGTGTCCTTCCAATTCTGTCACTATGAGAAAATTCTCGGTTAGATTCCTCTGAAGTCCCTCCGATCGCGTTAGCTCCTCGAAGCACCCTTCAGGTATCTCTACACCTGTGTGAATTCTCAGTTGTGTGAGATTTGTCTGCACTAGACTTACTTCGTTACTTACTGGCACGATCTGTGGTATCTGTTCTGTTATCAGATCTTCCTGTACTGAAGCTTCAGACACCTGGCTGAATGTTCTTTGCCGTACTGTGTCACTTCTGTTAGAAAATGCTGGTGTAATTTTTGAAGGTAATTGTTGCACTTTCGGTTGTGTTGTTGTTTGTTCACGCTCACTCTCCGTACTACCTTTGGTTTGGTTCACTTGTTGTGAAACTGCACTTGCTGTTGATACTTGCTGCTTATCTACGTGTGGAGTTATTTGTCCAGTAGTGTTGTTGTTCAATACCTCTTCATCTTCTTTATCTGCATCCGGTTGGGGTTGTGCAATCGTTGGTTGAGCAATTTCCTCTTGGTCAACAGGTCTTATTGTTCCATTGACATCGGCATTGTTGGGTGATGTAATGTCCCGTCCATCTGCTGATGTAGAAGCCTGTTGCTCAATCTTCTCAAAACTCGTGTGAATGCTCTCTGGATCCGTGATGATTTCGAAAGATGAGGTGGCTGCACTACTTGTTGGTCTTGACTCCGGTTCATTGAACTGTGCCAACAATTCTTTAATGACCGGGTTTGCGTCCTTACTCACGTAGATGGGCTGTCCCGCTGCATTTCGCATGAATTCGCCTATGACCTCGCCTTGTCCTTCCGGATTTACCGGTGGTACAGACTGTTGGTCGCGTAATTCTAGTTGCGTGGGTGATACGTGGGTTTTCCTTCCGCTCGGAGTCCCGCCTGTCGTGGGTACCCTTCGCCTGCTCGGATTCTCCGCTTGTGGGTCTGATTACCGTACCCGTATCCTCCATTGAATCCTCGAAAACGAGCCTAATTCTAGTACTCGATGGTCCAGCGGATTGGTTTGGAGAGGGTCTACTGAGAGAACCCTGTTGTTGTGTTGGTGTTCCTTTTGGACTTACGGTAGAACCACTGTGGGGACTTGTTACCGAGTCCAGGAACACGTTATCGTCTCCCTTATTGTCTGGACTTTCTCGGTATCCCACCGCCTGCGAGTCTCTTGGACTATGTGCAGATGCTGCGGGGGTTCTGTAAACCGATTTCTCCGAGACGGATGATGTACTGCTGGTTGTGGAGTCCCCTGACTCCCGTGCTGCTTTTGCTTTAGCCTTTGCCATTTTTCTCTCCAATTTGGCTTTGGCCATAGCAACTTCAAGACTCTCTTCATTGTCTGGCACTGGTCCAGTTGATCGCGTAGTCCTTCGAGATGTTGTTGAAGGTGTAGGTGTTGACTTCCGTTGAGATGGTTGTTGTTTTCTCTTGGAATCCATACCTGAAAACGTTCTAACTTTCTCGGGTGGTATGAGAAAATGCTAGTCGTTTGAGTTGATTTATGAATTGCTGGGTTTGTTTGAGAGTGCGTGCCAATGAATTCCTGAAAACCTTCCTTAAAACTTAATCCAAATTATAACTTAAACCGTGTCTAAAATTTCGTTGGGTGCTTATTGCCTTTATGCTTATATCCTACTGACGTGCTGAATTTAGAAGAAGACTGTAAATAAATACTTGGAGACTAAAAGCCTGATCTGTCTTAGAACTTAATTTTCGTGATTTAACCTAAGCCTGAAGCCAACCTGTACTTCCTAAATTAAACCTGACCCTAACCTATGAAACCTGTGGTAACCCTATCTCTTTTAACTGCTAACTTCTACTACCTATTTACCTGTTATCACTAAGCCTGTTTAAACTTAAATCCTTCTTTAAACTTAACTTTCCTTACTACCTAAATTCCCTTAAAACTTACTTCTCCTTAAAACTTAACTTCCTTACAACTTAACTCTCTTACCATCTAAACTCCCTTAAATTACCCGTAACTCTACCTCTTTTACCTACTGTCTTCTAAAATCTATTTAATCCTATTCTCCTCCTAGACTACCTGTTGTACCTACTTTTTAAACTTATTCGTAAAATTACTCCTTAAAATATCAGCCTTATTGTCTGTCAACACTGCTCACTCTCGGCCGGGTGTTGCCTAAATTTCCCTAAATACTCCTATAATAATTTCCCAAATTATCCAGGACTGTATTCCTCACTATTAATTATTTCGCAACTGGGGAAATAAGTTTCGTGTCCTAATTCGTACCTAAGAACTTCCTTGAACTGATCCTACCATCAGCAAGGCTGTGTCTGTCGTAGACAAATATTTTCGAAGCCACCGGAAATATCTGAATGCCTATCCCTATAACCAGTCCTCAAATCCCATGAGTCTGTGGTTTCTTATGCTGAATCTCTCTACTCTAAACATTCCTTCGAGATCAGCTATCCCTATGATGAAATCAAGATCCATGAATCATCTAAAAGAGTTGAAAATAAAGAAATTCCCTTATGCATATCCATAGCCGGAACCTATGCCTAAGATTTTAAAGCGGTATTCCGTGGTTGGAATGTCCTCTGTCATCCTATTCACTCCCCGTGAACCTCCTTGCTGGTGTTAGCTCTACCTGTTACCTAACCCCGTCCAGCTCGGGCACAATACAATACACATGCCTATGTCGGTACTTCAATCATAGCCTCTCCGATTACCTCTAGTAGGTGACAGGCTTATCGGTGCTTTTGTCGGCCTCCCCGACCACCTCCGTGCTTGAGATGACTCAATTCAAGTTGACCTTATGAACTTCTTTGCCTCTCTAGCCTCTCGGATTCTACGTATGAAATTACATCCTATACACAACAATGATTGCGCTCACGCCTCGGCCCTTCAATCCCTATACTAAATTAAACTATGATTTTCTTAAACGTATGTTTCTATCCTAATGCCAATGTGTCCCCGCTCACTATACTTCGGCCTTTGAGACTAAATTTTGTCAAACTTAACTAATTGCGAATTCCCTCGGCGCTCAATTAGATCCTCGGCCTTTCCGAAAAATGTATGGGTTCTTAAAACTATGCCTTTTTGATGGTCTGATGTACCTGCGCTCTCTACCTGAGCTATTTAGGTAAAATTTGCAAAAATGACTAACTGAAATCTGATATCTGCGCTCAATCCAGCCCTTCAGATTAAATTTTTGAGTTCCTAATATTTACCAAGTCCATGGTAAATTGATTGTCTAATTACCCCGTGCTCAATCCGGCCCTCCGGGTAGAAAAGAAAAAAAATAGTGGAGAAGAAAATGTGAAAAGTTTTAAGATAGATTCATATTTTTACCCGTGTAAAGGTTACACCTCAGATAAATAAAGTAATTTGGAGAGAAAAGGTTTTGATTATTTACCTTACTAGCGTAAGGTTCCCTAACTAAATAATTTGGAGATCAAAAGAGTGTCTAAAGAACATTTGCGCTCATAGCCTCGGCCTTTCAAATGCTAACTTAACCCTAGAAGGCGAAATGTGGAAGTATGAAAAATGTGAGACAAATGTAAGATAGATCCCTATTTTTATCCGTGTAATTCCTACACTTCAGATAATTAAAGTAATTTGGAGTTAAAGAGTTTTTAATTATTTGCCGCTTAGCCTAAACTCCTTAATTAGTTAATTTGGAGGTCAAAAGACATTCTAAAGAACATTTGCGCTCGTATCCTCGGCCTTTCAAATGCTAACTTATTCCTAGAAGACGAAACTGTTTTTAGAGTGAAATGAGAAAGTATTTATTTTTGAATACTAAAAAGTTAAAAATAAATGATAGATCGTATTGTGTTCATAACCTGAACTTGAAAGTGAATTTTGAGTCATTAATACTAAAAAAGTGAATTCAAATTGCTTTTGAAAGATTTCCGAATTCTTATTTCTGAGCCCTGTCCTCCTGACAGAGCCCTAAATAATTTGAAAGTGAAATTTTGAGTAAAGATTTTATCGAAATTTTCACGCTCAATCCGGCCCTTTGAAAATCTGGCTTAAACTTACGAAGAGAAAGACTACTATTTGCTGTGCTCAATTCCGTCGGCCCTCCAGCCCTAAATAGTACCCTTTACGATACTGACACTACATGCCTAGCGCTCAATCCGGCCCTTCTAAGCTCCCTATGTCTAGTGCTCAATTTCCGTCGGCCCTCCTAGACTTCTAAAAAGATAGAGATAGATTTATACTATTGGAAGAATCAAATTTGTTTTTGAAAATGTAAGTACTTACACCTACTATGTGAATCTGAAAGCCAGAAATACATGCAAATATATGCACCATTTTCTAATTTAAACCTATGATTTGCTCATAATCTCTGGTTAATTACTCCAAAAATCATATGCTCCTCGTAACTACGTACAAAAGTTATGCTTAGCCCCTAACTCATGATATTCAAGTAAAGAAAAATGTTACTCACCTTATTAGGTACTCACCTTGCCCCGAAAATTTCCTTGTGAGGCAAGGGCCTAACTCACTAGTCACTTTTTATTAAACAATCTATGGCCATTTCGAAAGTTTCTATTATAGTGCTGCTCTAGGATTCTTGTAATTTCTTGTCCGGATCCGCGCGTGATGATGATGTCCGATTTTTCTTGAGAGATGAACTTTTTGGTTGTTTTTATCTGACTTTCTCTCGAAGTTTCGGGTGCTCGGTTATAGTACTATACAATGTATAGCCCGGTAGTTGAGCCCATACTTCCATCGAGAGAGTTTATAAATCAACGGAAATGCTTGCTACAAAGCGACTTTCCTGTGATCCAGGGTCATCCGCAGGTCCCCGACCTTTGGATACTCCAGGCCCTTACCGTGACCTGAAGTCCTGACAGAAACACCATGTTACATCTGCCCTCCCTTCCCCGGCTGAGAAAGAGAGGGACTTGATGTATCCCGGGTTCGGGCGCCTCATTCGCTGCTCGTAATGTCCATGATGTTGGTATGGCGCTAATCACTAATGAGGCTTGGTTTGCTTTGCTTTTATTTCTGTGTGTAGTTCACTTTTATTCGGCCAATAATAATGTTCCTTAACTGACATAAACTTATAATTATAACGCTTAACATTTAACACTAATTTTGGTAATGGACCCTTTCCATTTCTGGAAACTGTCTTCTCTTGAGAATCCACTACGTGGGATTTCTGATGTCCGTGGCGGGTTCCATTCCGGTCGGAATGGACCCATTGCCAATCCCTGGGTTCCAATCCTGGAGATGTTGTTCCTTTGAAGACTAAATTAGAACGCCTTGTCTTTTTCTAACTCTAACTTACAGCTAACATTTATTGTTTATACCTAATTATGCTTACGCTACTTAACCTACTTAAATCTAACTCTTTATTGTTTACTTCTTGCTCCATTTCCGTTGATTTGTCCTGAGTCAGGTTTAACTGCCTACGTGCATTTCTGACTCAGGTAATTCCTTTCCTATTATTAATACGTAACACGTACGTTTACTGTGAGTATTGTGGGTGATGGTTTTGTAGTAAATGTTACAATTTTGTGATTAACGAAATACTCTGATCGTTTGTTGCAGATTAAATCTCTTGATCTTAAGTTAATTCGGAAGAATGAAATTACAATTTATAAAGTATGTCCAGATAAAACTGCAAGTGTGACTACGAGATTTACTACGCCCCATCATTCTGTGGATGAAGTTAATAAATCCTCAGTCATTAAAATAATGGAGCACATTTTTCCCAATTCATATTTGACAGTTTAAGTTAGTTGCTTAAAATGCTGTGGTAGTTTCATTAAGCTACGAAACCACTAAAAGTTTAAATAGGAATTGTCCGAGTTCAAGGGTTCTCCTTCTCCCTCAAATATAAGCTGCTTTTAAATGAGGTATCAGTGAACGAGATACAGCAAACTTGCTGGGATATTTCGAGTTTTCCCCCAACACCTCCTTTTTTGAAAGTAATTATGACCACCAGTGGACACGGATTTTTAATTTGTATATTTATTCAAAGATTTAGGGAAAAGACAATTTTCCTTTTCTTTAGAAAAATCTGAATTTCCTAGTCGAGATTTTGGAGGCATATTCAAATTCATAAATTAAACCGAATTCTCGCCATTTATTTTGTTAAGAAATTATCGTTTTATAATTAGCCCTTACCCTTCAGAACAAATTGTCTTTCAATCAATGTTTGAATAAATGTTTAAAAATTATATTTATGTTTAATCCTCTTCAAAATTTCAAAAAGCACATTTTCAGAGCGATTTTGAAGTCCGGAAAATTATAATGCATTTTAAATTAAATATCGCTTCTGGGTCAATAATATCTGGTTAAAAAGGTGTGTAAAATTGGATTAAAATATGATTACAATAAACAATATAATTAAAACGATTTTAAAATCCGGGTCAAAATTTGATCGGTGCATTCAAATTCACGGGTTTTTTACCAGACACTTTAAGTATCCTCACCTGATGCTCCCTCTGCATATTTGCTACAACTACAAGACTTTTTGTTTTGGGGGCAGGTCATATTCTAATTATTTTTTCTTTTTGTTCGCCTGGGACGCCTTGATGTTGATACTATCGAAAAATCCAAATAGCATTTGAATGAGGTGCTGTACTTCGACCACAGATACCTAATTTAAAAGCTACTTATATGCTCTAAATGTTAAAAAGTGCCAACGAAATTTCGAAATACAAGTGGAAACTTGTATTTCCCTCACCCTCATGCTACGTGTGAAAAGTTAAGAGCTCCTTTGAAAAAAATTGCAAAACAACAAATTTTGGGAAATTTATGTCGTTAAATTTTGGCCGAATATTCACGAACATTGGAGTCTCGACAATTATTCCCACAATCTGAAGTCTGGTGATCGGCTCTTTTGTAGAAAGCAACCCAGGGTTTTTTAAAATCCGGTTTCATTTTTGGTTTTCCTTTTTTCCATATTTAAACAATAATTCAGAATTTTTTTAGGAATTTGGTCAAAACACCATTTCAAGTCCTGAATACGCACTTTTGTTGTAACCATTTTTGTCTATTCCTTAGCAGTGGGCCAAAATTTGTTCGTTGTACGGAGACAGTATGAAAATTAAGCTCTTAGAAAAAATGTGGAGGAACGGAATGTACCACTGAATTGGGGGAAGCAGGAGAAAAATATCTAGAACAGTTGTGAAACATTGCTTGTAAGCAATATTTTAAAAAATATGTATCTTAACATAATTCATAAATTCCCAGGGATTCGCAAAATATTTCGCCCTTTACGTTGGAATGTAGACAGGAATTGGGTAACTTGCTTGAGTTGAACAAAATAATTGGCGAAATTTCTAGGAATTAACAAAACGCATTTGTAGGCTGCCTATAATTGACACATATATATTTGGTTAAGTGCGCAGAAATTGATAAAAATATTTTTCCGAATTAATTGTAATTTTGTGTTTTCTGATTCATCAATTAGCTGCTGAAATTAAACTTGAATGTGTTGACATGATTTTATTCCGTTTAGACGGATCTCTTGTTTTTCCGATCTCTGTATTAATTATTCAGCACAAGGATTTGACCAAGGATTTACAAATTTTCAAAAATTCAAAAACGCTAATAATCGACAAACATATTTAGTATTTACGAATAACTAAATACCTTTCCCAACCATTTCGAAACTAACAAGACTGCTAACTTCCAAACATCTCAAAAACGAAAGGACTAATTATTTTGAAATTGGGAAATACATCAACCGAATTCGTATAATTAAAAAACTCGTCGCTCCGCCATCATTTATGGGTCGCGTAGGGTGGCGTCAGCTACGACCATCTCTCCTTTTTACATTTATTTTATTATGTTGATCTCATTTCAAAAATTCCCGTTACAAATTTAAAAAAAATAAAACAGTTTTTAAATATGTTTTTATAATTCAAATAAGACTAGTGCTATAAGTACGGACTGGCGTGTGCATAAAAATGTCATTAAAATCGGTGGAACATTTCGGAACATGGACCGATGTCACCCAATAACAAACTCGTCCGAGAAGTGGCCTAAAGAATGTTCACAAAATGTTTAAACAACATTGGTCCAGCAGTTTGGGGGGAAAATTGCGAGACGTACAGACCCACGGACAACACTATTTTATAGAGGGACTGGCGCCGCCCTAAAAAATTGACCACGTGTTCTTTATGGTAATTTGTAATAATTGTCAAAAACATCAACCCATGTTACTCGTGCTTGACATTTCGTAATTTTGATTTTTAGAACTAATACTTTGACTTTATGGCTCGTTATTTTAGAAATTTAGATTTTAGATACTACTACTTGACAGATTTAAGTGTTTCAGAACTCACAAGAAATTTTTCGCCAAATCTAGCATACTTTGTAATATTTGACTAATGTGGCAAAATATATACGCATTAAAAAAATATCTCTCCACATTTCTAATATTTGCCGTAATATTTCACCATTTATTTAGAACCTTGTCGAAATATTTAGCCGGGTCTTTCGTAAATTGTAAATTATAATATTACTTCCCCAGCTTCACAACATGTAGGAAAATATTTGCCAATGATTTCACAGTTTAAATGAATACTTCAAAAACTTGTTAGTATTTCGAAAAAGATAGGGCAATATGTGTATATAGGAATTGGCAGACGTTTTTCCTCAGCAGATAATTGACAAATTCCTATTCTACACGAACATTGCACAGCATATAATTTCATCCTAAATTAACATTGCATTGTATAGGAATTTATTTTAAAATTAACATTCCTCTTTTTTGAACTTTATTTCAAAGTTTACATCGTGCTTTATAAGCATTTTTTCACAAATTTTACATTATGATTTCCAAAAATTGTTCCAAAAATTAACCTAACTGCTGTTTAGGAACTATGTCAAAAGTAACATTACGCAGCACATGAATTTATCATGAGATTACAACTGCACAGCGTAAGAGTTTCTTTAAATTAACATTGCCCTTTTTCCAAGATACACCCAGTTTTACATTTTCCTGTGTAGAATTCATCCCAAAATATATCTAGAGCAGTACAGGAATCTATGCCAAAAGTAATATTACGCTGTGCTTGAGCCATCTAAACAGATTCTGGCTGAGCCAAAACATTAGACTCTGTCGTGGTCAGTAACTGCAACGATAAATACTTTCACGAGTACTAGGTTTCGAAGTAGTTATGTGTTTTTATTTGCATGCGTATTTGACTGAAATTGTTTGTAAAGTGGCCGAGTAGGAGCACCACTGGGAAGTGTGATAAGATTTCCAGGTCTCTGCAATTCCATACGGCTACGAAAAAAGCTTAGATTCCTTTCAAAGGCTCATTGATCGCTCAGGCTGTCCAGTTTGAAATAGATTCAGTTAAAAAATTATGCAATGGATTATTAATGCATTATTAATGTGCAAGTGCTGAGATTTAAATTGTTTGAATAAAAAACAATTTGAAACCAATTAGATTGTCTCGGACCAGGTTTTGGGGGAAAGAATTTAACGGATTTCGGTCAAAAAAATAACGAAACGGGCGAACAGACGCCGATGATTTGTTTACTCTTAACAGGATCTGACCGTTAAATTTGGCAATTGAAAGTTTGGCCCGAATCGGGCAAAATAAAATATTACAAAGTATATATGAATGAGGACATTTTCTTTTGCCCGACAATTCATGACTGACCCCATGCGGTCTGGTATAATCTAAAGCTGTAGAGGAATCTAATACAAAAGTAAGATTGCGCTGTGCTGGATTCACAAAACTCCGTATTGTGACCAAGAAATGTCAATACGAGGCTAAAAAACTAATTGTGACCGATATTGCCTAAGATGAGGCTGAAAACCTAATTTCGACCAAATTGGCCAATAGGAGTCCAAAAACATGATTGTGACCAATATTTCAATACTCGTTTCGAAAAATCTAAAACAAAATTTGCTATAAGTAAGGTATTCCAATACATTTTGACCTTGAGGGTGAAGAAAATTGATTTAAATTCCTCCACCCTGCAAGTCATCGTATGTGGTAGTGCAGAGTATGCGTATGAATCCTCAGAAAATTAACATTATGGGGGATGGAAAGAAGTTCCAAGACAGACATTGAAGGGAATAGGACGTTTTCTAGAAAATAACTTGAAAATAGTAAATGAATGACAAAAAATGAACCAGGCCAGCGAAGACATTTCCTTCTTCCAAGGAAGTTTTCTATTCCTCACAATATTAATTTTCTGACAATTCCTATATGCGTTTGCGGAAGCATTAACTCTACAATTTTTTTCCATTGTCAGCTTATTAATCCTTGTTATTCAGGGAAAAGCACATGAGTATTATTAAAACATAAAGAATGATTAACTTTACTGTGAGTATTGCGGGTAGTGGTTTTGTAGTAAATTTGTGATTTTGTGAGTGATGAAATACTCTGAATAATTATTGAAGATTATATCTCATGATCTGAAGTTAATTCGGAAGAATCTGCGGTGTACAGATTAAGCTGGAAATCTTTTGATGCAAATTTGTAAAAAGTTTCATGTTCTTCCTTGAGATAATTCAAAGTTGTGTAACCAAGCATCGGTCATCTGCAGGCTTTAATGTATGCCAACCAAATCCAGGCTCTAAACACATTCCAGCACAAAGGCCCTTAATTACCCCCTTCTGTGCCCCACTTAGATAACCGTACTGGAGAAGAAGAAAAACCAAATGAAGACACTCCTATTGTAAACAATAGGATCACTACCTCAAATGATTAATTTTAATAAAACTTTTAATGTAAAACAATGAGTCGATGACCGACCCCTTGTTTTACTGGAAATATTTCCTTTGTTAAAAAAACCCACTATAATTATATTTATTTAAATATATTTAAAACTAATGATAAAAACTAGTATAAAAAGAGAAACTCCAGCAGCAATAAAATAGAATCGTCTTTAGTTTGGAACTGTAAAGTTGTGTCCGTGCAAACTTTATTTTGGCGATCTTCCCGGCATCTTCATACAATTGGCAACAGTGAGCATCCCTTTTGGCCTGACCTTTGAAGCGATCTTCTTCCGAGAACCCAGTATTAGGTGAGCGATAGTATTATAAAATATACATCTTGCATAGTACTAGGTTACAGTTGTCTGTGTTGAGATTTTAGGACAAGGTTGGAAAAATTCAGTATCTGTAGTAATCATGAAAGGTATTCTGAAAATGAGAAATCAAAAAAATTTGAAATGTGTTAAAATAAATAGCTGCTTAATTAAAAACGCATAAAACATTCCGACTTTGGTTCGCTTTCAATGTCACTCTGACCGCGAAAATTGAACCAGGTCATGGAAACAAATTTCAGAAAATATGATGGCGAATTTGCTACAAACTGGGGCTATTTTATTTTATGAATTACTTCTTGATGTGGGATAGGCGAGAAGAAAAGGAGTAGAAAGCATCCTGTTTATTTCGTCGTCATTTAGAACTACTACAGAACTGCTTTATATAGGGTGACCATAATCATTTGTTCCAGCCCACATGAGGGAGGGATTCGTAAAATATTTGATTCCCCGGTTTGAAGAAAATTTATTTCCAGAATCTCTAATGGTCTGGAAAATATTTTATTGGATCAAATTTCATTGAAAAAATCATATCCTTGAATTCATAATCCAATCGACTGCATTCGTGTGCCTGTAATTATAAGATCGATAACATAATTTTTGTCATATGGTTTTCCATCATTTAATAGCTCTTTTCCATTTTTACATAACTTATTACGAATGAAAGGGTGAATTCCATGAGAAATCTTTAATCTGAGAGAATAATGTTTTGAAAGCTTGCATATGTAGTTAAGGTAATATTGGGTCCAGTCGGTTATATGCGTATATCACTGTTACGAGGTCACATTTTTGTTAATCTGAGGTCCTGGGACTACGCGTTCTGATTATCCTGGGCCTGAGGGATTTGGGTTCACTCGCGATTATTTTACTCATAGACCAAAGTAATGTTGAATTTAATATATTTGCCCGATTGGCAACCTCGTAGCCAACGTTTTGTAGAAAAAAACCGGTAGTTTCTCGGAAAGGTTTGTAATTTCAAAGGTCAACCTCACTAAAATCATGTTACAATACTCAAGGTAGGGGCAAAATATTGTTGGACAAATTCACACTCAATTGTGATACGATATTGTGAAAGTACCAGCGATTAAAATTAAAGTAATCATGAGCCAATTCTACTGGAAACTTAGCCACTCCCTGCAGATATTAAATGCATTAGTTTTATTTTCAGTGACTTTCCATTGTGGGATCGGAAAAATCTGGAACAAATTTTGCCAAATTAAGAGAGAATGGAATAATATTTTTCAACCACATTGAAAACCATTATTCATTAAATGCTAAGAGCAGCATTACTGCATTTAATATCTGTTTCTTAAAAAATTTAAGACGGCTGACAAAGTGGTCCTAAGCACAAACTATCTATTTTATCTAATATCTTCTCTTTTCTAACTAAAGTTTTGATTAAGTCTTGCTCTGCCCAACGTTAATTTTGTGACAAAAACCTTACACAACAAAATATTAATTTGTGACAAATACCTATTCTGCACAATGCCAATTTTCCAACAAATCCCTGTAACCCACAATGTTCATTTTATGACACCAACTACCAATCCAATATTTCGTTTATAAAATTTCGTTCAAAAAATCATATTTTTCTGTTCATAATACAATCGTGTGTATTCTTGTCTCTGCAAATACGAGATGAATTAAATAATTTTTGCCGTATGGTTTTCCAGAATTTTATTTTATTTTCCATTGCTTTACAATAATTTGTACGAATGAAAGTGTAGAATCCACGAGGAATTCCGAATCTGAAAGAATTATTGTAGGTATTATTGGAGTAGTTTCGGAGATTTTTGGTTTAATTAGTTTATAATCGTATGACAGTTCTGTGGTCAATTGTTGGTTAAGCAGAGGTCGTGGGAATATTTGTGAACCGTCAGGTGTATTTGAGGTCATGTAAGCACAATATAAGGTCATGTGACTACACGTCTCGACTGCCCTGGGTCTGAGACTCATTTGGGTTCGCCCCGCCATTATTTCAACAATAGACCAAAAAAATGAAATTGAAAATATTTGAGCGATTAATCAACGTTGAGTATCCTGACATGATAACTGCTACCGTTGCATATTTGTTGCAAAACTTTTGTGTACTTGGGGGTGAATTCTAATAATTATCTCTTCAAAAAATAGTTACCCGTTTTAGAAAATATAAAATTAAACAAAACAAACGACGACTTATACAAACACAAGTTTAGCAAAGAATTAAAACCAGAGGACAGGAGTGGATGGTTTGACGATACGATGTGTGTATATACTTGCTTATTATTCACAAAATAATTTGACCAGGAATTTCGAACATCGTTTTGTCAACTTCCCAATAATTCCCAAATTAAAGTGGCAGTATTTAAGAATTGACAAAAACTTGAAGTACGCCATCGGCGAATTGTGCTACAAAAAGTGCCTCTCTAAGCATTTAGATAATGCTAAACCCGAATTATGGTTTACATAAATATTTCTGCAACAGCATATAAAGTGAAACTATCCCTTTTGTGACTTGTGTTCTACAATAGACCCACCGCAATTGTCAGAGTTTGGAAATATTTGTCAAAACGTCCATGCTTTGAATATTCAACAAAATTTATTTACAATTTTGACATTTTTATACTGTTTTGCAATTAACGTATTTTTTAAAATGAGCTCCCACGTAACCACACGCAGTCTGAGGGGTCGCCAATTCTCAGATAATTGTTTCTTCGCGGAAACAAATTAAATTAAATTTTGGCAGAAGTTTAGTGAATTTTTCCTTTTCGAGATTTTGGAAATGGAGGTTCCATGATAAATTACGTATCTGAGAGACTTGTTTTGAAACCTTCAGTTGTTTCGGAGATTTGTGATCCAATTCGTTGTGTGCGGATGTGCCACATGACAGCTCCGAGGAATATATATCAAACTTAAAACGGTGCTGTTCAGGTTTTTTTCACAAATTATACAGTACAGCGTACCATGCATGATTTTATCACAAAATCAGTATTGCCCAGTATAGGAAATGATAGCAAAATTATTTTCGTCGAGTATAGAAAACGTTCACAAAATTAACATTTAGTCATTACAATTAATTTTTCCCAGAAAAGGAAATCCAGAGGAAAGATTTTCTCGACTCAATCCTAAGTCACTCAATGTTATTGTTTGAACTCCTTTCTATTCCCCACAGTGTTAATTTTCTGACGATTCCTCTTCAAGCTCTGCACTGTCTCTGGGGAGATGCGCTGCAATGGAAGTTGTAACGTCAAAAGTGAGAACAAATTCACATCACATTTTATAGCTTGCTCAATCAAATTGTAATCTCCTTCTCTTCCCTTTTTCATATTTGTTCTCTCAATTAAGTCTCTTATTGTTAGTAAATATAAACGTCTATTATATTGTATTGCTAAATGTTTGTTAAATGTCTAAATGTCTATTATCACCAAAAACAGTCATTCACATTCAATTCCTATTCTTTGGGGGAGGATGCTTTTTATTCCAAACGAATGGCTAACGTCGTGTCGTTTACTTTTAACGAGTCAACACATAAAAATTAAATAACCTAAATTCAAACAAATATTGAAGCACTGCGTACATAATTACATTTCTTACACGCTTTATTCTTTTCCCGTCCGTTTCTAATTGTAAGCTATTCAAAATAATGATCTATTGTTGTTCTTATTTAAACTCCCTTGAAATTTGTTACCAAACAGTTTCAAATTATTTTACAAGAGTAAAAGAAAGTATTAAAGTTTTCATTTTTCCAAACAAATCCCGACTTCCGGTAACTACAGTCTCCTGTAACCAGAGTTTTCAAACTACCGGAATAGAACAAATTTCGAAATATCTGAAAAAAAATTTGCTACAAATTAATGCAATCCAATACTTTTTGGCCTTGACCATTTTCTATAGACTAGCGTGAAGAAAATTGCTAAAAATCCTCCACCTTCACATTGGAGGGCATATTTTTGCATTAATGCAGAGTAAAAATAGGAATCCTCAGAAAATTAACATTATGGGGAATAGAAAGAAGTTCCAAAAATAATATTGAAGGGAATAGGGGGTTGTCTAGAAAATGACTTGAAAATAAATAATAAAAACAAAAAAAAACTAACTAATGAAGCAAGCAGAGGCATTTCCTTCTTTCACGCAGGTTTTATTAGTCTACATCAGATGTCACTCAATGTTATTTTTTGGACACCTTCCTATTTCTCACAGCTTTAATTTTCTAGCAATTCCTATCTGCGTTTGCATAATTAACTCTACAATTTATTTAACCCTTTTAAATTAGGGAAAAGGACGCGAGCATTATTAAAATCTATGGAATGTTTAACTTTACCAGGAGTGTTGTGGTCGGTGGTTGTGTATTAAATGTTAGAATTTGTGTGTGATAAAATGCTCAGAGTGATTATTGCAGATTATATCTCTTGATCTGGAGTTAATTCGGAAGAATAAAATTACAATTTATACAGTATGTCCAGATAAAACTGGTAGTGTGATTATGAGATTTGCTACGCCCTATCATTCTGTGGTAGAATTTAATAAATCCTCAGTTATTCAAATAATGGAGCACATTTTTCCCAATTCATTTTTGGAAGTTTAAATTTGTCGCCTAAAATTTTGTGGTAGTTTTAATAAGCAACGAAAAGGTTTTGAGTTGGCGAAAGTGGAAAAGCAGCAGATAATAGGAATTTCTCCCTCAAATCTTGATGGAAGTAAAGCAACGCACATTCAACCACCAGGGATGTCAATTTACAATTTTGTGGTTACAAATTACAAATAATGATTACTTCAAAAACAAAATGAATTTATAATTACAATTGATGATTAATTGAATTGTAACTACGAATTAATTATTACGATTAACGACTACTTCGAAAATAATTTGCATTGATGATTACAATTAACGACTACTTCGAAAATAATTTGCATTGATGATTACAATTAACGACCACTTCGAAAATAATTTGCATTGATGATTACAATTAACGATTACTTTAAACATAATTGTTATTGATGATTACAAATTAACGATTACTTTAAACATAATTGTTATTGATGATTACAAATTAACGATTACTTTAAACATAATTGCTATTGATGATTACAAATTAACGATTACTTTAAACATAATTGTTATTGATGATTACAAATTAACGATTACTTTAAACATAATTGTTATTGATGATTACAAATTAACGATTACTTTAAACATAATTGTTATTGATGATTACAAATTAACGATTACTTTAAAGATTATTTTCATTGTTGATTACGATTAACGATTACTTTAAAAATAATTATCATGGATGATTACGATTAACAATTATTTTTAAAATAATTGTCATTGATGATTATAATTAATGATTACTTTAAAAATAATTGTTATTGATGATTACAATTAACGATTACTTCAAAAATTATTTTCAATAGTGATTGCAATTAACGATTATTTTAAAAATTATTTTTATTGATGATTTCAATTAATGATTATTTTTTAAAAAATATTTAATTTTCTTCTTTAATTAACGGATCTTTCAAAAAATTATTTAGTTGTCGATTACAACTAATTACTACCTTTTTAAAATTATTTAATTTTAGATCACAACTAATGATTGTCTTTTTATAAAATATTTAATTGACAATTACAATTAGTGACTCTTTTTAAAAATTTGTTACTTTAACTAATCGATGAACAGAGCAAAGCAATCCTTGCGGTAAGACGTCACCCGCATTTTTTATATGGTATAGATTATATTTTTGTATTCTTAAAATAAATCTTAACTTCAATTTGTGAGACTTCGTTGTATTCCACAAGAAATAATAGCTACGAACTTGTAGTAAGTAGTAACTGAATATGATACATAAAAATAATAGTAATTGCTTTACATGGTTACCAGCAGGGACGGAAATTCGAATTCGAATCGGAATTCGAATCGGAATTATATTCAAAAAGTTCGGGTATCCGAATCGATATTGGAATCGGAAAAATATTCAGAAAGGTATTTGTATCCAAAATCGGATTAGAATAAAAACAAGGGAAATCGAATCGGTATTCGAATATTTTTTTATGAATTTCGATTCCAATGAAGTATCGATTTCATTGGGTTTCATATTGCCACGTGCACGAAAAAGTTCATAGGAAGCATTTTTTGAAAGCCGCACATGTAATTATATAACCCAAAGGCGAAGTTCCGAACGGTTGGTAAACGAAAAGTGTATGCTTGTTTATGGACATTGAGTTGAAGCCCGTTTTTGAAAAAAATCCTGCAAACAGGATGAGATAGCTGCATAGTCTCTGTGTTACAGGACTATTAACCACTATTAAGTGAATCAAGTTTCTCACTTCTTAAATCTTGCTCAAAAGTACATTCTAGTTACGCATTTTAGTTATCAAACAAATCGATTTACAAATACTATTAGAAGGAACTAATCGGAAAAGTAGTTAGACAGGTTAACAAACTACTCCGATTTTTTAGAAATGTTATGAGATCACTCCTTGCTTTTCCAGTTACTCAAATTTCAGCTGAGCGTGTGTTTTCTGTGCTCAAGTTTATAATAAATGATTTGCGTGGTAATTTTGCTTTTAAAACACTTAATGTGTTTATGTATCGCTTATATTTTTGTGATTAAATTGTTCTTTTAAAAAATTACCATTTTTTGTAAGAATATCCGAAAAGTATTTGAATCGGAATCCAAATTCAGGAAGTATTCAAATATATTGGAATCCGTATCGGAATTCAAATTTGTAAGTATTTAAAAAAATAATTGAAATTGAAATCGAAATTAGAAAGTATTCGAATCCACATTTAAATCCGTATTTTTCTTATATCCCGTCCCTGGTTACCAGTATCTGTTTATTGTAAATTGTGTATTAAAAGTTTATACTGTACAAGCTTTCGGCCACAACGAGTCTAACGTCGTCAGGTGAGACAAATTATTGAGAAAATGTTGCCCCTTTTCAAATTCCCTATTATTTATTAGGATTAATGATTACTTTGGGGAAAATGTGATTGATGATTACGATTACAAAATACTTTCTTCTAAATTATCATTTACGATTACAATTACAAATTACTTTTCAGTAAAGTTTCAGTTACGATTACAATTACAAATTACTTTTCAGTAAAGTTTCAGTTACGATTACAATTACAAATTACTTTTCAGTAAAGTTTCAGTTACGATTACAATTACAAATTACTTTTCAGTAAAGTTTCAGTTACGATTACAATTAAAAATTACTTTTTGATAAACTTCCAATTTCAATTACAATTAACGATTAATGGTTTATAATTTAATAAATGGCGATTAAAATTGATGATTGATTTCCGAAAACGGTTAATTGATGATTACAATTAACGATTGATTTTCAAAAACGGTTAATTGATGATTACAATTAATAATTGATTTTCGAAAACGGTTAATTGGTGATTACAATTAATAATTGATTTTCGAAAACTGTTAATTGATGATTACAATTAACGATTATTTCAAAAAATCCAAGCTTACTAAATTAACCATTGATGATTAATAATTAGTAATCGTTAATCGTTATTCATTAATCGTGATTATTAATGTCAACCACATTCTTGGCACGAAAAAAGCAATACGCACTTCTATACATAGTATTTTAAAGACACGGCTAAATGCATAATTATTAGTTGGCGCCTCGTATGCGTAGAACGTGAGTAAAGTTGAAAATATCACTAATTGTAAGAAGAAGACCTCAGTGTATATATTTGTTTATTATTCACAAAATGATTGGACCAGGAATTTTGAAATTGACGAAAAATTTTGTCCAACTTCCTAAAAATGCAATACAAATTTGGCTGCGTATATAATCAGAATTTGAAATATTGTTTTGGCAACTTCCATATAATTCTCAAGTAACATTTGAAAGGATTCTAGAATTGAGAAAAACTATAATATTTACGCCAGCTGCGGAATCTTTTACAAAAAAAATCTGACCAAGTATTTAGATAACGTCAAAGTGGTTTAGCAAATTTATGGTTCTCATTACAACATAATATAAAGTGAAACAAGCCACGAAGGTACTTGTCTTGTTTCCTCGAGCCAACGTTCAAATTATGGAAACATTTGTCAAGTTGCGTATGTTTTTAAATTTCCACCAATATTGAAATATACAGTTTGAAATTTGAATTCTGATTGTTGTGCAACTATTGCGTTTTTTAAGTATGAGCTTTTAAGTAACCACAGGTAGAGTCAGGGGCTGCCAAATTTCACATAATTGTTTCTTCGCAGAAACAATTGTTGATGTGCATTTTGATTGATGAATTTGAATTTCCTGCTAAAATCTTGGCAAAGATTTTGAAATTTTGGTTAGCATAATTTCGGATTGTGAAAGATATAAGCAGCATTTAAATGACGTATCAGTGAACGAGATACAGCATCTGAGGCGAAACTTGTTGGGATTTTTCGAGTTTTCAGAACCCCCAAAACCTTCTTTTTTGAAAGTTCAGATTAGTGTTTCTGTTCGGTATCGGGAATTCCCGAGGTTCCGGTACGGTTTCAGGTCAACATTTTAAAGAACCGTTACATTTCGGTCCGGTTTCATGTCATCGGTTTATGAACCGTCAAATTTCGGCAAGGTTTCGGGTACAAAAATCAAAACCGAAATTTTTCGGGAATGGTTTGTTAAAGCTGCCGTTTTGGATGAAAACGCGAAACTTGCATTTGGCCAGCATTTGTCAACTATCATTTGAAAAGGCGACACAATTTTGGCTTCCATAAAAATGAATCATATACATCTTCTGTCGGTCCGGAAAGGAACCAGAACCGGTTCGGGAACCGCTTTTATTTTCCGGATTGGTTCTGGGAAGCCAAAAATGTCCCGGACTCGAAAATATCGGTTCCGGTTTTGGGAACAGAATTGGGATTTTTTTCGGTTCGGGAAAACGAGTCGGGTCGAGTCCATGTTTTGGTACCGTTCAGAAACACTAGTTCAGATATGACGACCAGTGGACACGAATTTTTAATTTTCGTATTTATTCAAAGATTTCAGGAAAAGACAAATCTTCATTCTGCCACTGACGGTTCACGAAGTCAGTCGCTAGTCATTTTTTTCTGTTTGCGCTGTACTGACGAGTCCCAAATAGGACAAAACACCGGTGTCTGCAGCTAAAAGGGTTCTGGTCTTAAAGTGTCAACTGTTAAGTGGTCGCCAGTTATAAGCCTTTTTTTATCATGTTATCACGTAAACAGTTTTAAATTATTAAAAAGACAAATTTCCTTTTCTTTATAAAAATCTGAATTTCCTAGCAGAGATTTTGGAGTCATATTCAAATTCATAAATTACACCAAATTCTCCCCCTTTATTTCGCTCAGAAGGAATCATTTAATAATTAGCCCTTCCCCTTTACAACAAATTGTCTTTCGATCAAGGTTTTGATTAAATGTTTAAAAATTATATTTATGTTTAATCGTCTTCAAAATTTCAAAAAATCACATTTTCAGAGCGATTTTGAAATTCGAAAAATTGCAATGGATTTTGAATTAGATCTGGGTTCTGGGTCAGTAATATCTGGTTAACAAGGTGTGTAAAATTGAATTAAAATAAAATTGCAAAAAACAATTTCAGAATCCTGGTCAAAATTTGGTAGGTGCATTCAAATTCACAGATTTTTTACCGAAATCTCTCAACTTTGTGGCGGGAAGAAATTATCTGACACTTTAAGTATCCTCGCCTGATAATTCCTACCTCTGCATATTTGCTGCAATACTTTTTGTTTTGGGGGCAGGCCATATTCTAATTATTTCTTTGTCTTTTTGTTCGCCTCGGACGCCTAGATGTTTATACTATCAAAAAATCCAAATACCATTTGAATGAGATGCCGTACTTTGATCACAGATACCCAATTTAAAAGCTACTTATATGCTCTAAATGGTAAAATAATGCCAACGAAATTTCGAAATACAAGTCGAAAATTAACCACCCTCATGCTAACACCAACCCGTATGATTCAGGCGAGAGTTCTCGTTATTTGGATTGTTTGAGTTGCTACTTTGACTATTATGACGCGTTAATTTAGAATTTTAGATACTACTAGTTGACAAACTCAAGTATTTCAGAACTCACAGCAAATATTTCGCCATGTCTAGCCTACTTTGTAATATTTGACTAATGTGACAAATTACTTAGGCATTAAAAAAGATGTCTCTCCGGATTTTTAATATTTCCCGTAATATTCCAATATTATTTAGAACCCTGTAAAATATTCAGCCGTCCTCGTAACTATCAAATATATTATTACTTTGCCAGCTTCATGAAATTAAGAAAATATTTGTCAAGCATTTCACACTTAAAAGTAATTATATTTGAAAAACTCGTTAATATTTCGGAAAAGATTTGACAAAATGTGTATATAAGCATTGGCAAACGTTTTTCCCGAGCAAATATTTGACAAATTCCTATTCTGCACAGCGTCAATTTTCCAACAAATATCATTTTGCAATAAATTCCGCACATATTTTTAACAACACAATGTTTATTCTGCGACAAATCCCAAATCCCGCAAAATATTTTATTTTCAACAAATTTCATTGAAAAAATCCCGTTCTTCCGTTCATAGTGCAATCATGTGTATTCGGTTGTCTGTAAATAAAACATGAAATTATTTATTCCATATGGTTTTCCATAATATAATAGCTGTTCTTTTTTTTAAACAAAACGTAAGGCAACGGTAGACTCCATAAGAAATTTGTGGTTCAATCTGTTGTATGCGTAATGTGCGGCATTACAGTTTCGAGGTCAATTTTTGGTTAATCCGAGGTCGTGGGGCTACTTGTGACCCGTAAGGTGAATAGGAGGTCAGGTGACTTCACGTTCTGACTTCCCTGGGGGTGAGACTCATTTAGCTTCGCCCCCATATTATTTCACCCGTAGACCAAAGAAATCTTGAATTGAAAATATTTGCCCGATTGGTGTCCTCGTAACCAAAGTTGGGTATCCTCACATGTTAATTTCAACCGTTACAAAACTTTCACTGATTCTAATCATTATTTCTTTGTATGGAGTGCCTTATGATTGTTCCCGTCTAATTTCCTCTTGGATTTGATTTTTTTTGAATGAAAAACACCCGTTTTAGAAAATGCAAATTTAAACAGAAAAGAACGGCGACTTGGGCAAACAAAAGTTTAGCAAAGAATTAAAACCAGAGGACAGGAGTGAAAGGTTTGACGATACGATGTGTGCATATACATACATATATAATAAAAACACCCGTTTTAGAATGAGAATTTAAACAGAAAAGAACATGGATTCACAATTTAATATGATTTTATATTCTGTGAAGTTGTCGTTAAATTTACAAGTAAAATGCTTTAGATGCATTTTGGATTAAAATTATCTACCTGTTTCACTAATTCAAATTATCTTTACGCAGTTGAGTAAATTCGGAAGGATCTAATTCACATGCATCGTACGAGTTAAGGCATAATTAAGTGAAGATCCTGTGGATTATTTTTCCTCTTCACAATACACTTAAAAGACATTTCGACTCTCCTAACATGCATGAAAAAACACTTGAAATTTGCAAGGAGGGAACTTTTACTATGTATTCACAATTACACAAAACTATGGATTTTTATGTTCTACTGTTTTATGGTCTTTCCACCCAAAATCCTATCAGTCACTGCCTTTGGAACTTTGGTGTTCATCGCAAAGTTTCAGAAACGATGCTTGTGTAAAAGTGAGGAAATTGTGGAGGAGAAGTGGGTTTTGAGAGACAATTTTATTCTATTTGCTTTGGCTACAAAAAAAAACAAAATGCTTGACTTGAACCAAATTCACTGCTGAATTATACTCATTATTTTTTGTCAACCTAGGTCAGAAGTTACGGCTGCAAACGTGAGTTGTTGAAGGAAATTAATTATGTCAAGATATTGTTTGATGTTAATAATTTGGAAACTTTTACTCCTACTCCTATAATTTTTAATAAAGCTCGAGGAATAAAGAGAACACATAAATATAGGGTTGTGCAAATGTCAAGAATTTAGATTCTTTTTGTGTTAGCAAAATCTGACACACAATTTCATGATAAAAGGCGAGCTTAAATAGGAATAGTCAGAAAATTAACATTGTGTGGCATATGACGTATAGTCAAAAAAAAAACGTGTTTGTTGTGGAAATATCCATAAGAAATGTCTCCAGTGCTTGGACAGCAAAGTTTCGCAAGGTTTTCTCCAATCCGTATTATTTCGCTCAATGTTATTTTTTGGACTCTTTCTATTCCCCGAAATTTTAATTTTCTGACGATTCCTCTTCGTGCTCTGCACTGTCAACCCCGAACTTCTTTCTCATCGCTTTCTCGCATATTGAACGTCAGCTAATGTTCTTACTAATTGTAAATGCAGGCACTCCGGAATAAGGGGGACAGGAGGGACATTGTCCCTCCCAAAAAACGTCAGGGAGGGACCGGCTATACTGCTGTCCCCCCACTTTTAAGGATCAAATTAACCTTTTCTTAACTTTTTGATGTCCAAACTCCTATGAAGCTTCATTTTGTTTAAAAATCCTCCACACGCTGCTGTTAGTTGCATTTAAAAAACTCAAATAACAGGACAAACTGCCTCTTTAAACAAAAATGTTTACTTAAATGATAAATTTCTTTTCCATCCTGGAGTATGCATACATGTGAAGATCGGCTCATCATTTTTTTTAAAGATCGGCTCATCATTTTTTTTAAAGATCGGCTCATCTAGGTAACTACCAAAATTGAGTAGTGAAAGTAGTGGGTCATACTGCAGTCGGAATTAGATTTTTTAAAGCTACCGTATTCATCCTTGATAATGATTTTGAACTTATTCAAAAATCTGAATTTGTAGTCTAATTATTATAATTTATTCTTATTAAATAATTACCGGATTGCGGAATATACTCCTTTTGTAAAAAATGCCAATTACTGACTTGAATCTTGCAGAATTGTACTATAATTTATTGCTCTTTGACAAGCATAATTTATCACTCTTTCAGTTCCCTTGCTTACATATACTTAATTCATATCTGAAACTGAAATGACTGCACCATTGCAATAACATTTCAATTCTGCTATATCAATTTATTGAATAGGAATTCCATCATTCCACATCGCGGTCGTATTTATGGCTTTGTTGACTCAAATAAATATCTATGCTTGTTACATATCACTTGAAATAATATTTATTACATAATATAATATCATAGAATTTACATTACATAACAGGAAAACCTAATGTACCCTCAACAAATTGATGGTTCTATAAAATCACTGTCAGACTGCAAAAGAAAATGGAAGACAGAACAAAAATAGTAACAACAACCACACATATAAAAGCTTTAAACAGGTCAAACAAACACGGAAAAATCAATCCCTATTTCCATAAACAACTTGAAAACGAAATTAGGTCGTCATGCTTTCATTGAGCATCGAAGCCTTAACCCAACTTATTTTTGGTCGTAAGCGTACTCGGGTGATCGGGACCTAAGACTTTATTCTCTGTTTCCAAAACGGCGTTGTAAAGCTCTACTGCCTCGTTGTTCTTTCCCTGGCGATTAAAGTCTCCGGCTAAGTTATTTTTGGTCGTAAGTGTATCGGGGTGATCGGGACCTAAAACTTTATTCCTTATTTCCAAAACGGCGTTGTAAAGCTTTACTGCCTCGTCGTACCTTCCCTAGCGACTAAACAATATGGCGAAGTCATTTTTGGTCATAAGTGTACTCGGGTGATCGGGACCTCAGACTTTAATCCGTATTTCCAAAACGGCGTTGTAAAGCTCTACTGCCTCGTACTTTCCCTGGAGATTAAAGACTCCGGCTAAGTTATTTTTGGTCGTAAGTGTACTCGGGTGATCGGGACCTAATGTTTTATTCCTTATTTCCAAAACGGCGCTGTAAAGCTTTACTGCCTCGTTGTACTTTCCCTGATCATTAGAGACTCTGGCTAAGTTATTTTTGGTCGTAAGTGTATCGGGGTGATCGGGACCTAAGATTTTATTCCGTAATTCCAAAACGGCGTTGTAAAGCTCTACTGCCTCGTTGTACTTTTCCTGATCATTAGAGACTCCGGCTAAGTTATTTTTGGTCCTAAGTGTATCGGGGTGATCGGGACCTAAGATTTTATTCTCTATTTCCAAAACGGCGTTGCAAAGCTCTACAGCCTCGTAGGACTTTCCCTGATCCTTAAAGACTATGGCCAAGTGTTTTTTTGTCGTAAGTGTATCTGGGTGATCGGGACCTAAGACTTTATTCCTTATTTCCAAAACGGCGTTGTAAAGCTTTACTGCGTCGTACCTTCCCTGGCGATTAAAGACTATGGCTAAGTTATTTTTGGTCGTAAGTGTATCGGGGCAATCGGGACCTAAGATTTTATTCCTTTTTTCCAAAACGGAGTTGTAAAGCTCTACTGCCTCGTTGTACTTTCCCTGATCCTTAAAGACTCCGGCTAAGTTATTTTTGGTCGTAAGTGTACTCGGGTGATCGGGACCTAAGGTTTTATTCCTTATTTCCAAAATGACGTTGTAAAGTTCTATTGCGTCGTTATACTTTCCCTGAGCCTGAAAGAAGTCTGCCAATATGCGTTTCGCAATTTGTGTATTCTGGTGAGCGGTTCCATAAAGTTGTTCGCTCGAGTTCACTGTTTTCAGACATATCTTAACTGCAGTTATATAATTCCTTCCATGTTTTAGTTTTTTTGCAAGGTTTATTTGATATTGTTAGAATTTCTCTGTGTTAGTTTGATTGTTGAGGTCATGAATTCTGACCAGGTTGTCTAACGTCTGGTGGACATTTTCAGAGTTTATAGGCAAATTTTCTACAAAAGCTCTACTGCCTCGTACTTTCCCTGGAGATTAAACACTCCGGCTAAGTTATTTTTGGTCGTAAGTGTATCGGGGTGATCGGGACCTAAGATTTTATTCCGTATTTTCAAAACGGCGTTGTAAAGCTCTACAGCCTCGTTGTACTTTCCCTGATCCTTAAAGACTCCGGCTAAGTTATTTTTGGTCGTAAGTGTATCGGGGTGATCGGGACCTAAGACTTTATTCCTTATTTCCAAAACGGCGTTGTAAAGCTCTACAGCTTCGGTGTACTTTCCCTCATCATTAAAGACTCCGGCTAAGTTATCTTTGGTCGTAAGTGTATCGGGGTGATCGGGACCTAAGGTTTTATTACAATTTTCCAAAACGGAGTTGTAAAGCTCTACTGCCTCGGTGTACTTTCCCTGATCATTAAAAACTAATGCTAAGTTATTTTTGGTCGTAAGTGTATCGGGGTGATCGGGACCTAAGATTTTATTCATTATTTTCAAAACGGCGTTGTAAAGCTCTACAGCCTCGTTGTACTTTCCCTGATCCTTAAAGACTCCGGCTAAGTTATTTTTGGTCGTAAGTGTATCGGGGTGATCGGGACCTAAGACTTTATTCCTTATTTCCAAAACGGCGTTGTAAAGCTCTACAGCTTCGGTGTACTTTCCCTCATCATTAAAGACTCCGGCTAAGTTATCTTTGGTCGTAAGTGTATCGGGGTGATCGGGACCTAAGGTTTTATTACAATTTTCCAAAACGGAGTTGTAAAGCTCTACTGCCTCGGTGTACTTTCCCTGATCATTAAAAACTATCGCTAAGTCATTTTTGGTCCTAAGTGTATCGGGGTGATCGGGACCTAAGATTTTATTCCTTATTTCCAAAACGGAGTTAAAAAGCCCTACAGCCTCGTTGTACTTTCCCTGATCCTTAAAGACTCCGGCTAAGTTATGTTTGGTCGTAATTGTAAGGGGGTGATCGGGACCTAAGATTTTATTCCTTATTTCCAAAACGGAGTTGTAAAGCTCTACTGCCTCGTTGTACTTTCCCTGATCCTTAAAGACTCCGGCTAAGTTATCTTTGGTCGTAAGTGTATCGGGGTGATCGGGACCTAAGACTTTATTTCTTATTTTCAAAACGGCGTTGTAAAGCTTTACTGCCTCGTCGTACCTTCCCTGGCGATTAAAGACTATGGCTAAGTCAGTTTTGGTCCTAAGTGTTTTGGGGTGATCGGGACCTAAGATTTTATTCCTTATTTCCAAAACGGAGTTGTAAAGCTCTAGAGCCTCGTTGTACTTTCCCTGATCATTAAAGACTCCGGCTAAGTTATGTTTGATCGTAAGTATAAGCGGGTGATTGGGAGCTAAGATTTTATTAAAATTTTCCAAAACGGAGTTGTAAAGATCTACTGCCTCGTTGTACTTTCCCTGATACTTAAAGACTCCGGCTAAGTTATTTTTGGTCGTAAGTGTATCGGGGTGATCGGGACCTAAGACTTTATTCCTTATTTCCAAAACGGCGTTGTAAAGCTCTACAGCTTCGGTGTACTTTCCCTCATCATTAAAGACTCCGGCTAAGTTATCTTTGGTCGTAAGTGTATGGGGATGATCGGGACCTGAGACTTTAATACTTATTTCCAAAACGGAGTTGTAAAGCTTTGCTGCCTCGTCGTTCCTTCCCTGGCGATTAAAGACTATGGCTAAGTTATTTTTGGTCGTAAGTGTACTCGGGTGATCGGGACCAAAGGTTTGATTCTTTAATTCCAAAACGGAGTTGTAAAGCTCTACAGCCTCGTTGTACTTTCCCTGATCATTAAAGACTCCGGCTAAGTTATCTTTGGTCGTAAGTGTATCGGGGTGATCGGGACCTAAGACTTTATTCCTTATTTCCAAAACGGAGTTGTAAAGCTCTACAGCCGCGTTGTACTTTCCCTGATCATTAAACACTCCGGCTAAGTTGTCTTTGGTCGTAATTGTTTTGGGGTGATCGGGATCTAAGACTTTATTCCGTATTTTTATAACGGCGTTGTAAAGCTCTACTGCCTCGTTGTACTTTCCCTGATCCTTAAAGACTCCGGCTAAGTTATTTTTGGTCGTAAGTGTATCGGGGTGATCGGGACCTAAGATTTTATTCCTTATTTCCAAAACGGCGTTGTAAAGCTCTACTGCCCCGTTGTACCTTCCCTGGCGATTAAAGACTATGGCTAAGTCATTTTTGGTCGTAAGTGTATTGGGGTGATGGGGACCTAAGATTTTATTCTCTATTTCCCAAACGGTGTTGTAAAGCTCTACTGCCTCGTTGTACTTTCCCTGATTCTTAAAGACTCCGGCTAAGTTTTTTTTGGTCGTAAGTGTATGGGGGTGATCGGGACCTAAGATTTTATTCCTTATTTCCAAAACGGAGTTATAAAGCTCTAATGCCTCTTTGTACTTTCCCTGATCATTAAAGACTCCGGCTAAGTCATTTTTGGTCGTAAGTGTATCGGGGTGATCGGGACCTAAGATTTTATTCCAATTTTCCAAAACGGCGTTGTAAAGCTCTACAGCCTCGTTGTACTTTCCCTGATCATTAAAGACTATGGCTAAGTCATTTTTGGTCGTAAGTGTATCGGGGTGATCGGGACCTAAGACTTTATTTTTTATTTCCAAAACGGCGTTGTAAAGCTTTGCTGCCTCGTCGTACCTTCCCTGGCGATTAAACACTCCGGCTAAGTTATTTTTGGTCGTAAGTGTACTCGGGTGATCGGGACCAAAGGTTTGATTCCTTATTTCCAAAACGGAGTTGTAAAGCTCTACAGCCTCGTTGTACTTTCCCTGATCGTTAAAGACTCCGGCTAAGTTATCTTTGGTCGTAAGTGTATCGGGGTGATCGGGACCTAAGACTTTATTTCTTATTTCCAAAACGGCGTTGTAAAGCTTTACTGCCTCGTCGTACCTTGCCTGGTAATTAAAGACTATGGCTAAGGTATTTTTGGTCGTAAGTGTATCGGGGTGATTGGGACCGAAGATTTTATTCCTTATTTCCAAAACGGAGTTCAAAAGATCTACAGCCTCGTTGTACTTTCCCTGATCATATAAGACTCCGGCTAAGTTATTTTTGGTCGTAAGTGTACTCGGGTGATCGGGACCTAAGGTTTTATTCATTATTTTCAAAATGCCGTTGTAAAGTACTATTGCGTCGTTATACTTTCCCTGAGCCTGAAAGAGGATTGCCAATGTGTGTTTCGCAATTTGTGTTTTATGGTGAGCGGTTCCATAAAGTTGTTCGCTCGAGTTCACTGTTTTCAGCCATATCTTAATTGCAGTTATATAATTCCCTGCATCTTCTAGTTTTTTTGCAAGGTTTATTTGATATTGTTGGAATTTCTCTGTGTTAGTTTGATTGTTGAGGTCATGAATTCTGACCAGATTGTCTAACGTCTGGTGGACATTGTCAGAGTTTATAGGCAAATTTTCTACGAATTCATTAACAGTGTCCACGATTTGATAAAAGTTGTCTTTTATATAGGTGAATTTCGTGCCAGCTTTCCTTGATTCATTGATGGCCGCTTGAATCATGCGATGCATCTGATAGTAACAATCACATCTTGTGATTAAAGAGAATTTATGCAGCAAATTCAGCGCTTTTGCGAGTTGATCCCCTGCATGGTTAAAGATTTTCTGGATAAGCTCTGTTGAGATGTGATCAGGGTTCAAAATTGCCATTACCTCCAAACATTGAAGGGCCAATTTGCCGTGCACTTTAGAGACAACAAATTCAAATGTCATATCATATAGTGTGAACAGGTCAGGATATTTCACTCCTTCTGGTGTTGTCTCTAGAAATGTTTTGCTTTGAATAGCAACGTCATTTAGAAAATCGTCTAAATTGTACCGTTCTTTATGAAGGGCAACGCAATCGTCTTGCTTTTCCCGAACAAATGTCATTACTTGTTGCAAAGCAAGCGGCAAACCCTGGCAGATTTTTATCACTTTGTGAAGCGGGATGCGATTATCTTCACAATCTGAGAACCCGAACGAAGAAAGAAACGACAAGCTTTCACTTAAATCAAAGACTAGTAGTTCCTCAACTTTAAAATTCGACCAGATCCGATTTCTTGATGTGATTATTATCACTGGTACTTCCCAATTAGTTTTGATGGTTTGTGGAAGCATCCAAGGGATACCATCCTTACCATCAGCAGTTGGTTCCATGTTGTCATAAATGAGCAACGCAAATTGTTTGCATACAACGTCATATACTTTTTCCATAATATCTTGATCCGTGTTTTGTTTTCCATCTTGGTTCACATTTATTCGCAATTTTTTAGCTAATTGAAGGAAGTTGCTTGTTGCTCCATTGTCGCTCTCAGCATTGATCCATAACACATGTTCGTAGAATGCCTTGTACTCTTGAATGTATCTTCGGATCACTTGAGTTTTTCCCACACCTCCTAGTCCACAAATTACAATAGCTTTTGATCTTATGGATGAAGGGTTTGATAAACGAATGTTCGAAATGTTTTCATGCAGTTTCTTGATAAATTCTTCTCTTCCAAAAAAAGTAGGGATACATTCTTGAACATTGAATTCAATGTTGTCTTGACGCGGAGTAGAAGTTGTTTGCGAGTGAAAATAAAACTCATTTATACCACCTTGAATATTCATTGGATTTATGATATCGTGTGTCTTTCCAGTAAATGTCATTCCCTGTGTTGTAACAGATGTTGAGGGTACAGGATTATTTTCCTAAATTTAAATAAGCAGAAAGAGTTAGCTGTTGCGATTTTGCTTACTTGTACACATCATTAACGTTGATCATAATGCTGGAACATTTATCAATTTGTAAAAATATTACCACTGCACTTTGTCCGGCCTCGACAGTCATATCCTTATCCAGCCGTATTTTTTTTTTCAATGTGGCCTCCGCGTTGCTTTCTCTGAAATACGAGTTCATTATAAACGCAAATTTACATACTTATATTTTGCTTACAAGGTAAGACTTTAAGATTGTACACGTGGGTTCAAACAAAGCAAAGCACATGGTTTTGTACTCCCATAGTATGTTTCAAAACTCATGTAACTCGAGTGCATTTTGCCCCCTTCTCCTAGGACACGACACCAAAGTTTAAAAATTTAAAACGATACCACTGGTAAGAAAAGTCAATGTTAATTCCCATAAGGATTTTCAGTTTTTGAAAGTCGTTTAAATTTTTATTTTTACAATCTCAAGCAGAGCTGCGTTCAAGTCAAATGTTTGAAGATAACTTGACTTGAACTTGAAAAATTGCTAGAAAAAAATATCCGCACTTGAACTTGATGAATCAAGTTCTTTGAATTACTTGGGTATTCAAGTACATGATTTTCAAGTTAATTTTGTACAAGCTGAACTTGATAACAACTTGACTTTCAAGGTCGACGCAAAACGTGACTTGAACTTGAACTTGAACTTGAACTTGATTTTTGAAGTAGCTCAGTTAGTTCTTGGTAGCTTCAGAATGTGTGAAATGTGCATACACTTGCGAACGTTTTTTACAGGAATTAGTGCTTGGAGTGTCTGTATTTTCATTTTCCAAACTAATTAAATTGTGAGAATCCATGGTGTACACTTTAACTCACCTTATAGGACAACGAGCTATAAGTTTTTATTCAAAGTATGGCAGCGTATGTGAATTAGTGCCCCTCATGGGTACAGGTACTACCCGGGTATTTGGGTACAGGTACAGGTAAAGGTAAATACTGGGTAATATTTTTTGTACCCAAACAGAATGGGTAAATTCTGGGTACAAGCCAATTTTACCTAAATATTGGGCACATTTACGGGTAAAGGTACAGGTACAAAGAAAACATGAAAAGGGTTTTACCTGACAGAAACAGGTACAGCTCCAAAAGTACCTGTACCCGTTCAGGACATACCTGATTCATACAAGGTACTTTTTTATTATCTGCTTGCGTCCTCTATTGCATAAAACTGAATTAAAGTGGTTCTTTCCATGACATTCTCGTGCCACTCCATTCAACAGTCTTCCACTGCATTCTCGTTTCCGTGTCATGAAATGAGATTCATTATAAACGTGTTCCACCGACTGACAATTTTATAGGAGATACCATTAGAAAGTGCTTCTGTCTAAAAGCATGGATGAAGATCAAATGTGCACAGTTCGGAAGTACTAAAATGCTCAAGTAGTTATTAATTCTAGCCGTATTCAATTTTTTGAAAAACATGATGTAATACATTATAGGGGAATAAATTGGAGCACATTATTAGAATAATTTTTTAACTGAATTCGCATCATCATAAAAAGTACCCGGGTAGGTAAAACAAAGTACCTGGGTAAAGGTAAAACTTCGGGTACTTTTTGGGTACAGGTAATTTTCAGGAACAGGTAAACGTTAAAAAAAGGTTTGGGTACAGGTACCTTCATTCAAGTACATCGGTTGCATGTACTTGAACTTGACTTGATATTGCCATCAAGTAGTGAATTGTTTACTTGAACTTGATGCTACTTGAACTTGAAAATTCAGGTTAAAATTCTGAATGTACTTGGACTTGATGTTCACGTTTCAAGTTAAAAAATTGCCAGTACTTGACTTGACTTGAACTTGATACGCACTTGAACTGGAACGCAGCTCTGATCTTAAGGAAATTCAAGTTTTAACGTACACATTTATATATAGATACTTCAACAAAATTCCCCCAAAAGTAATCCCTCCATCATGGCGCACCCTTACGTATGTAGTCGATATGATATGTTCACTCAATATTTAATCACTTATACATACGTTTAAACTAGACTTTTGAGTTTTGCCCTATGATGTACATATGTACAACATTAATTAGACCCCCACGCAAATATTTTCACAATTTATTCAAAGGCAATCCCTCCAACATGAACACTAATGTTTTCCTCCTCAGTGAATCTCTCTGTTTATCGCTGATGTGCATATGTACAGCCTGTATAGCTAGCCCAATTTTTATTTGTGTTTTCCTCCCCGATGAATCTATGATGGGATTATATTTGGAAAACATTTGATATTTTTATTAGGGGGCAAATTTTGGAGGTTTTACATATGTACGCTAGAGGGAAAACTTGTTGTGCTGGAAGGATTCATTGTGGAGGAACACATTAATGCCCATTTAGTGCTGCGCTCGGGTCAAGTATTTATAAACATCCGACCACGAACTTGACTTGACCCCGACTTCTCAAGTACGTATTTCAAGATTACCCGAACTTGACATTTTCAGTTCAAGTAATACTTGAATGAAACAAGTTCGGGTTTTCAAGTAATTCTCATATTACTTGACCATGATTTTATACGCGCGTTTCGGGTCCAACTTCAACTTGACTTGACCATGACCCGAACTTGACCATGAACTTGAACTTTCAAGTACTTTCAAGTAATCCATTGGACATCAAAATACTTAAGTTTTATTGAATTTATATTTCTAATGAAAGCGAACCTGGGTTTCTAACACACTAGGTTTCACCCAGCATTTTGCTAGCAACCGCCTCTAAAAATAATAGTTGTATTTTTGGTTCCTTTCAATGAATGTAGAACGATTGTATACTGCAGATCTACTCTGATTTCGTGTACCGGGTGGGTCTGGTGACTCAGTTGACATTTTCGGGGACACAGAACTCCTTTTAGGTTTTGTTGCCACATACTATTATAAACATGGGTGCTAACATTTTTAAATAAATTTTCACGGAGCCATATGAATGTTGAGCTTTCTTTTGTATTTGTGTACACGAACAAATTAACAAATGCCGCTTAAAGTGATGTATTAAATGCCGTTTTAAGTTTCATTTAGTACAGTGAATCGTAAGTGAATTGAAAACTCCCTCAGCCATGAAGAATTGCACAAACAAAATTACTTGAACTTGTACACGAAAAACTCAAGTTCGTGGTCAAGTACTTTTTAATATTTACTTGAACATGACCAGGTACTATGGTTCAAGTAAAATAATTATACTTGACCACGAACTTGACTTGAGGTAAGAAATCATGGTCAAGTCCATGAAATACCTGAACACGACCCGAACCGTTCATGGTTTTAAATTTATTTACTTGACCACGACCCGAACGCGAACTTGACTTGAAATACTCGTGTACTACTTGTACTTGTGCGCAGCTCTGATGCCCATACAGGAGAGATTACCTTTGGAGAAAAATTGATTATATTTGTTTGGGGGGGGGCTAATTATGGATGTTGTGCACAGGTTTACGAAATTAAAAATTCCTTGACATTTTCAGCTTTACACCTGTCCAAATTGCCCTTATATTTTCAGCATTTTCATTTGATGGTATTTTGGTCATCCATGGTACGTTGGGTTGTTGGGCATATTCAGACTAAGGCAGGCATTTTTGCCATGTTCGCGAGAATTGTTTCAATATGTAGCTTCAGCTACGGATCTACTAACTTTGCATACTAAATCACAATGCTGTATGTTATATAGAAGTTGAAATAGAAAACTTTATGGAAAATAAAATAATTATTTTTATTTCTTTTAGTGCAAGAAATCGTTTGCACATAATGCCTAATTATTTGGTGTGCAAACACATTTTTGCGAAATTGTAACAAACAAAGATTAAATAACTGTTATCTGTATTCAATAATTTTTGCATTGTCACATTTTTGACTCCTAGGTTTACTAATTGTTAATTTTATATATTTTTTTAAAAAATATTTAAATGTAGTCGTCATCAAGTTCGAAATTTACATAGGCACTGCGATATTTGCATTTTCAAAACCCAACTCCTTTTAAAACCTTAAAAACTAAATTTTTTAAACCACTCACCATAAGTAATTATTAACTGTGCCTGCTGATTTCTCAGAAACTTAACAATAAAATGTTCTACAACTGTATGGGTTCGATTATATCAAAATGCTCCGGACAAAACGCTGATTGACCAACAACAATGTACATGTTTCTGCTAACGTCACCAATACGCTAAAAATGCCCAAAATGCCGGGCACTGTCAGACTAGCGCATTTTCAGTACATTTTCAGGTGACCCAAGACCCACGACATTTTCATTTGTGTTGAAATTACCTCTCTGATTGACAGTTTTCCATTTCCCTGAATTGTTTGAATCTGATCTGCGTTCACTGAAGTTGAAAAGACGAGAATTCCGTCGGTTCCAACGTCCAAGAGCTATAGTTACTCTTAATTTAATGCTGTCACAATCAATATTTTAAAGTCTATAATGTGAGTCGGTTAAAAGTTTCAGATTAAATGAAGTAAATATACACTTTCAAAACTGACGGTGGTTCCAAAAACAGTTTTGCTGAAATATATTCAGGTGTATTTAACTTTAAGTTTTCCCAGGTGAGGAAATGGACGACTAATCTGACTGATTTAAACTTGTCATGTTAAATATTAACCAACTACTGTATTGCAGGACTTAGTTTTTGCAAGCCACTACATCCCATAATAGTTATTGCCTCATGCTTAATTTTCAGCCTGTTATCAGTCATTATCACAAAGTATGCAAAAGGCTGACTCTCTTTATACAAGCATCATAAAAATAAAAAGGAGCAGAAGTGGACTTTTATGTTGGCGAGGCTACAAATATTGGAGGAAAATTAACAATGTAGTAACGCGTCCACATACTCTTGTCCCAAAGTGTTGATATTCTTTTATCGGGAGTCTGGAATAATGAGGTACATATTGTTACGAAGCTCGAACACCTCATCGAATTGATTATTTGCAGTTACAAAGTGTTAGGATGAAGATATCAGTGTAGAATATGATAAGAAGTAACGAAATCATAGTCATGATTGGATAGCCATTCTGTTGAGCATGTTTTGCACTTGATTTATCACTGGAGTAGGAGTTCTACTGGGGACAATATTTTTGTTCCGCAGACAATTCCGTTCAGTCCCGAAATCCTCGGGACAAAAATAAATTCGTCCCGATTCCGTCCTGAAATAACATGGGGACAAACATTTTGTCCCGAACAAGATCTCGTCCCGAAAACGTCGGGACCTCTCGTCCCGATCATAATCCCGGTAATAAACGAAATGCTCCCAACTCCACTATTTATATAAGACAACCTCCAATAATAGCCAAAGTTTACTTTAAAAAGTATTCACATGTAGGATGACAAATTTTAAACGGAACAATTTCCATATATATTCATTTTTATAGCAATAGTATACTGTACAGGTATTTTTGTCTGTCCCGATCAATTGTTCCAACCCGACCCGAAATCTTCGGGACAAAAAAGCTCGTCCTGATTCCGTCCTGAAGTAACATGGGAACAAAATTTGTGCCGAAACTGTCCCGAACCCGATCTCGTCCCGAACAGAACATTGGGTATCATAAGGGTCACTAAATTTATTTTTTAGAACTCAATACAATTTTATACCTACATGTTTTATCATCAAAACAGTGCAAAAATTCAGCTGAAGTAAATACAAAAGTTCAGACTCAACAATAAGTAAAAAAGACCTGTTTGAATAACCCTCATTCAAAGTAATTCGGGCCTCACAGAAATTCTTCGTAATTATTATGAACCAACTTGCTTATTTTAAGAAATGTACTAGCGGTACAGGCACTGCCTGCGTCAGTGGTTTGCAGGGTTTCTCTTATACAGAGTACGACGCATGCTAGTGGAATATAAATTACATGAGGCACTGTAATATTTTATTTATTAATTTCTTATTTTTCATTTATGATTTACAAATTAGTTCAATATGATTTATGATTTTTCGGAATGCAAGTTAATTTCACTAGAAGGGAAAATTTACAAAAAAAATGATTCAGATGTATTTTGGATTACAATAAAAATGATCTAATTCACATGTATGTTATGAGTGAAGACTTGATTAAATGATGATCTCAATCCAAAAATCCTAGGGATCATTTTCCCTCTTCCCAACACACTTATTCCGACTCTCCTATTCCACTTAGGGATTTTGTTCTATTAGCTTTGGCTACGACAAGAGAAATCAAAATGCTTGACTTGAAACAAATTCACCCTTGAATTGTATTCACTATTTTTCATCAACCTAGATCAGAAATTACGGTTACAAATGTAAGTTGTGGAACGAAAATTGTTATGTGAAGATATTGTTTGGTATTAATATTTTGGAAACCCTTACTCCTGCTCCTATAATGTTTAATAAAGTTCGAGAAATAAAGAGAACAAATAAATATTCGACTTTCCACGTGCCAAGAATTTAGATTCCTTTTGTGTTTGCAAAATCTTACGCAAATGTCCTGATAAAATGCGATAGTCCCGGGCAGAGCTGCGCTCAAGTTCAAGTAGTACTTGACAAGTATCAAGTCAGGTCAAGTTCGGGTCAAGTTCGGGATCATGAGCGTTTCTGTTGAATCGGGTCAAGTATTTGCTGGATCCGAACTTGGAACTTCAAGTCGGTTCTGGCCCAAGTGCAAGCCCACAGAATTGACTTGAACTAAGGATCAAGTTCAAGTTCGGGTCTGGGAATGGATTTTACTTGAACCCGAACTTGCACTTTCAAGTACCGATTCAAGTATCTATCCTAGTTTCAACGTTTGCTTCCTTTGTGCGTTCTTCTCCCTAGGTTGTTCGTACTTCTGCAACACGGATTCTAGAAACTAGTGATCAGTGCTCGGACTGGGTACGGGTAATACTCGGGTAAATGGGTACGGGTACAGGTATGGGTACTACCGACAGAAGTACGGAAGTTCGGTACAGAAGTTGCGTACTCGCAAGTACTCGGGTTCTACCCGGGTACTCTTGATTTTAGGCAATAAAGTGGGTACAGGTACGGGTACGGGTATGGGTACTCACTCAGTGGCAATCGGGTAGTACCCAATGGGTACGGGTATCACTATGTAAAATGCCTGTACCCGTGGGTGCTGTACCCGAGTATTTTTGGGTACTTCAAGGATTTCTGATGGGATGGATTACTATGGCTAACAATAAGACCTACCAACCGTGTTGCTTATTTCGTAGTATACAGATACTTGCGTTAGTGGCAGAGCCAAGTGGCTTCGTCTCATTTATGATTACGTGGTAGTTGCAATCTAACGCTTCTAAAAATTCATCCAAGGAATCTAATAAAGAAATAGAGCGTAGAATCAGTGAAATCATCTGTTTATCGACTTAAATAGTGAAGCTCATCAGCGAAGAATTTCAAGAGGGAAGTTCTTGGGATTCAATTTAATTAGCTTCATTAAGAGCGTAACATTTCAATTATTTGAAGACGTATTACGAGATAAGATCGGAATAAATATACATTTATTAGCAGATCCATTTCTTAACGTTACAAGTACCCAAGGTTGACCATTTGAAAACGCCAAGGCATTTTATGCAGGCAATTTGAGCATTTTCAATTCTGGGTATTTATGACACTGAGTACTTATTGAGGTGAATATTTATAACATTTTAGAATGAAAAATATCATTCCTTGCACGCAATATTTATATTTCAGTCCCTTTGATTAATCTTGATAATTTTGATGTTAAAAGAACTTGACAGACATCTGAACTTGGCGTTCAAAACTTCCATGGGGTTGCATTTTAGTCCTATTTTGCCTGCATTTTTCGAAAATCTCCGTCTCGGGCTTCATAAATGTGAGAGACAGTTTACGAATGTTTGTTTTAAAAAGCTGTAATATAAAATGAATATTCAATATTGCCTCCCACATTTATTTCCTGAAACTGCAATATTTGACTTGGAAAAATTATGATCAACTCAATTTTTCCGTATAACATTTTCAAAAATTGGAAAAAAAGTTGTTTCTTGTTCTCCAAAGTGAAAAGCAAGTTATGGAGAGTTTAGTATTAAAGAATCCGTCCCAATTCCAATTAGCAAGAACACATTTCATTTCATTCAGCAAGTTATTATTTTGGGGTAGTAGGATTTGAATTTCGTGCCTTAAATAATTTTTTTAAAATTCAAATAGGATGTCTTTAACGCCTAGGGAAAATTCCCCAAATCCCGGACACTTTTAATGGAGGTCAAAAAATTGACAACTTAAAATTTTTCAGCTGGTCAGGCTAATGTCGTCGGGGATTTTAAATCGGCCAAACTTCCAGTACCCGAGTAATACCCGGGTACACACAATAGATACTCGGGTACGGGTACAGGTTTTGGGTACATTACGGGTACGGGTAAATTGTGGGTACAGGTACTACATTGTATTTTCAGGTACGGGTACGGGTACTGAAATAATTTACCCGGGTACTCGGGTATGGGTACGAGTATAGGTACAGCATTTTGTAGTACCCGATATTCGGGTACGGGTATGGGTACGGGTACACGGTTTCTGTACCCAGTCCGAGCACTGCTAGTGATGCCAATGGTCTGGTCTGATGCAGATTTTATGAAACAGGTCTGATCCAGTCGTTCGGACCAGACCAAAGACCATGCTCCTGACCATGGTCCAGAAAACCATTGAGAGCAACTAAATGAGCACATTTTATCCCGTCAAATTCTTCTTTTATCAACAGAAATGTCAGTTTTAATTTGTTCCATGGGATTTCGTTAACTCATAAATTTGTATTTTGCGTACATTTGAGACCATGGTCCTGTGGTCTGGTCCTGAAGCTGGACCAATTGTATCTGGTATGGTCCAAGTGTTGAATCAGCCAGACCAGACCATACAAATCTGGGACCAGACCGGACCAGACCAATAATGGACCATTATAAATGATCCGGGCCAAACCATTGGCATCCCTACTAGAAACCATGCCTGCAGAGATATGCACAGAAGCTGGAGCTCACTTTCATTTGGAGTGACTGTTGTGTATTCTGTAAATCGTCGTGCTTAAAACTATTCTTCTAATTTTTCATCATTTTTGAAAAACTGTTGAAGTAAATTGTCCAGTGAGACTGTAACACAACGAAAAAACCATGAGTGAACCTCGAATCTGAATTTAATAAAGACGAAAAAAAAAAGTAATTGAAAATCTTAGGTCCACCCGTTGGAGTGTTTTTACGACTTCATACTACAAAGTTGTAAGGTTCAAGTACTTGAAATCCAAGTTCGGGTTCAAGTCAATTCCAAGTTCGGTTCGCAAGATTTATGGACCCGGCATTCAAGTATCAGATCAAGTTCGGGTTTAGGAAAGATTACTTGTAAGATATGACTTGGTATGACAAGTAACTCGTAGGACCCGAAACGCCAAGTTCGGGTACTGACAAATAGCTACTTGAAAGTTCAAGTGCAGGTCAAGTTCAAGTTCGGATCCTCTAAATACTTGACCAGAAAGCAGGTCTGGTCCCGGGCGTAAATAGGAATAGTCAGAAATTTAACATTGTGAGGAATAGGAGGTTGGCCAAAAATTAACATCGTGAGGCATATGACGTAGTCCAAAAAATAAAGTTGTGTGTATGGTGAAAATTTCCATAGGAAATGTCTCCACTGCGTGGACAGCAAAGTTTCGCAAGGTTTTCTCCAATCCGTCCTATTTCATACAATGTTTTTTTTGGAATCCTTTGTATTCCACACGTTGTTAATTTTCTGAGGATTCCTCTTCATGCTCTGCACTGTCAACCCGGAACTTCCTTCTCAGGGCTTCCTCACATTTGCTCCCTCAGCTAATGTTTTTACTAATTGTAAATGTATATTAACATTCCCCTTGTTTCATATTTATTTCACAGTTTATTTTCTGCTTTATAAACATTTATCGCAAATTTCACATTAGGATTAATAAAAATTGATCTGAAAATTAACCGACTGCTGTTTAGGAATATATGTCAAAATTAGCATTTGCAGGAATTTATCACAAAAAAACCACTGCACGGTGTAGGAATTGGACCGATATTGGCCAAAATGGGGCCAAAAACCCAGTTGTGCCCAATATTGGCCAAAAGGGGCCAAAAACCTAAGTGTGCCCGATATTGGCCAAAATTGGGATAAAAACCCAATTGTGCCCGATATTAGCCAAAATGGGGCCAAAAACTTAATTGTGGCCGATATTGGCCAAAATAGGTAAAGATGGGCCAAAGTGGGGGGCCAAAATCCCAAGCTTGAAAATAAATAATAAATGATTGAAAAATTTCTGAACCATGCCAGCGGAGGCGTCTCCTTCTTTCACGCAAGTTTTTTTAGTCTACATCATGTTATTTTTTGGAAAACTTCCTATTTCTCAGTGTTAATTTTCTAACAATTTCTATCTGCGTTTGCATAATTCACTCTACAATTTATTTAGCCCTTTTGAATCAGGAATAAATTACAGGAGTGTTATTAAAATCTACAATGATTAACTTTACTGTGAGTATTGTGGGCGGTGGTTTTGTAGTAAATGTTACAATTTTGTGAGAAACGAAATACTCCAATTGATTATTGCAGATTAATTCTCTTGATCTAAAGTTAATTCGGAAGAATGAAATTACAATTTATACAGTATGTCCAGATAAAACTTGATGTGTGATTATGAGATTTGCTACGACCCATCATTCTGTGGATGAAGTTAATAAATCCTCAGTTATTAAAATAATGGAGCACATTTTTCCCAATTCATACTTGGCAGTTTAAATTGGTTGTTTAAAAATGTGTGGTAAGCTACGAAACCACTAAAGTTATTGCGAAAGGTAGCGCGAAAGAAGAAAAGCAGCAGAAAATAGGAATTGTCCGAGTTCAAAGTTTCTCCTTCTCCCTCAAATATAAGCAACTGTTGAATGAGATATCAGTGAAAGAGTTACGACATCTGAGTAGAAACTTGCTGGGATTTTTCGAGTTTTCGGAACCCCCAAAACCAGACATGGAAAACGTTATCGGATAACGTTATTGAAAAACGTTATTAACCGAAAATTTGGCCTAACGGTTTTTGATAACCAAAACGGAAACCGATACACAAAAATTCAGTTAAACGAAAACAAACGATAAACCTATTTAATTAAAAACGGAAACGATAACAAAAACGGAAAAATACGGTTATTTTCCGTTTTCAAGCAACTGCAAAATTGAATTTCATGCTACCTCCTGGGAGCCAACTGGCCCCAGCGTGGCGGCACATTACATGAATGCATAGCTGCAGTTGATTGTATATCCGTACGTGGAGTAAACCTCATAGTTTTTTTCCTTCTACACAATGTCCTGCGTCAAGTGTTAGTGTTCAAAATCTTATCGTACCTTATAGCACCATTTAAACATATTTTCATTTGTTTATTGTTAGCCCTTATTGTTATTCTGACAACAGCAACAATAAATTTAGTGCACATATTCTTTGATGATGTTATTTACAAAGATGGGCAGTCAAAAGATCAGTACAGTTTTTCAATATTTTGAATTCAGAAGGATCCAACATCTCTACAGATATTGTTCAAAATACAGTGTACTGTTGGAAGCTTTTTCCAGTTATGACAATATTATGAGGGAAATAACCAAATTGGTTTTAAATTTGATTCATTCGATTGGTGGATTAGCAATGGTCCAGCTTCGTTGAAAGTTGTAGCTAGAGTAATAATTTGCCTCCCATAAACTAATTTTTGTGTCGAACGTCAGTTCTCAGTCCAGGCATTTGTACTCTCTGAAAGAGGAAGCAGAACGAAGGACGAAGTCCTGAACGCAGTTTTGTTCCTCCGAACCAATGGATTTTGAATATCAAGGGAAATATAGGTTTATAATTTTTATCTTATTACGTATTAGTTGTTACAAAATTATAGGAGAAACTTAATATAGCTAAATATCGTTGAAGCTAAATGAGCTGTGAATACCGTTATTAACCGTTTAAAGGAATTTGTTTTGAGCAAAAACCGTTTTAACCAAAAACTGTATTCCGAAAAACCGAAAACGAATTTCCAAAAACGTTTGACTGGTAAACGAAAACCATATTTTTTGGTTTTCCAAGTCTGCCCAAAACATCCTTTTTTGAAAGTAATTATGACCACCAGTGGACACGGAATTTTAATTTGTATATTTATTCAAAGGTTAAGGGAAAAGACAATTTTCCTTTTGTTTAGAAAAATCTGAATTTCCTAGTCGAGATTTTGGAGGCATATTCAAATTCGTAAATTACACCAAATTCTCGCCATTTATTTCGCTCAGAAGGAATCATTTGATAATTAGCCCTTTCACCTCAGAAGAAATTGCCTTTCGATCAAGGTTTTGAATAAATGTTTAAAAATTATAGTTATGTTTAATCCTTTTCAAAATGTCAAAAAAGACACATTTTCGGAAATTAAATATCGCTTCTGGGTCAATAATATCGGGTTCAAAAGGTGTGCAAAATTGGACTAAAATCAATTTGCAAATAAACAATTACATAAAAGCGATTTCGGAATCCTGGTCAAAATTTGGAAGGTTCATTCAAATGCACGGGGTTTTATCGAAATCTCTCAATTTTGTGCCGGGAAGAAATTATCTGACACTGTTGAGTACCAATTGTTGTCATGCAAATAATTTAAGAAGTGTTATTGTTTCAAAACTTAAATCTAGACTAATTGTTAGTAACACATTTACTACTCTACGACTGTTATGAAAAATTATCATTTTTCATGTTCTTAAAATGTTACAGTGAAATGAAAAGGGAAATGAAGATTGAGTCATGATATTGAGCTTCTATGTATTAACCATCTTATTTTCTATGTGACTTTTATAATAATTCTTGGATTTCTTATTGGGTTCTTCAAGTCAATTATTCCCTGAAAGCATAGCCTTTACCTCCACACTACCCTTAAAAATTTTACGCGTTTTGAATATTTGAGATTGAACCAATTTTAATCAATTAGGAATTCAACATTCTTTGGTCCTTCGAACCGGATTTAAATAACATTTGAATCATCCGATATATTAGTTGAGAAGTTTCTAATTTGATTGAAAACATGGACGCTTTGATTGGCAAACGAAAATTATTGAAAGGAAAGTTGTCGAGGATGAAGAATAAGGTGGATCATGAAACAGCTCAAGACTGGGATATTGATACTGCTAATATTTATGATGACAAGCTGACGGAATTATGGACAGAATTCAACACGCTTTACGACGATATTCTAGCAGAATGTCCACAAGAACAAGAGGATATTCATCAAACACAGTATGATGAGATAGCCGACCGTTTTGATGAAGTTCAGATTGCAGTAAAGCATATAATAAGGCGTCTAAGGGGACCCGAATATGTGAATCAACGAAGGCAATCGAGGGAACCAATCAGAAATGAAACTACAGCGAAACTTCCAAAGCTAGATATTCCAACTTTTTCGGGAGATATTCTGGAATGGACAGTTTTCTCGGATTTATTTACTGCCAGTGTGCATAACAATTCAACCCTGCAAGGGGCTCAGAAGCTTCAATATTTGAAACACAGTGTCAAAGGAAAGGCAGCAGAAGCAATAGCATCATTCCAAATTTCTGATGCCAATTATGTTGAAGCTTGGGACACATTAAAGAAACGATATCACAACACTCGAGAGCTCATAAAGACTCATTTGAACAGGTTTATGGATATTCCATCAATGAAGCAAGAGTCTGGTAACGAGCTCAGGCTGGTGGTGGATACAGCGACATCTGTTGTGAGAGCATTGAAAGCATTACATCGACCAATTAATGACGACTGCGATTTAGCCATGCATATAATCATCAATCGAATAGACTCCGAAACACACAAATTGTGGGAGACAAAACTTGGACGTGACAAATTGCCGAATTTGACTGAATTATTAGAATTTTTAGATGATCGAGCAATTATTTTGAGCTCATCCGAGTTTGGAAAAATCAAGATTGCGAATCAAGTTAAACCATGTGTCACTACAAGTATGAATACAAAAAAATCGGCAAGTGCTCACCAGACCAATGCAGATGTTTCGTGCGTTATATGTCAGAATGGTAATCACGCAATTTATTCTTGCAAGAAGTTTGCAGACATGAACATTACTGATCGAAGAGAAAAGGTAAAGCAGTTATCTTTATGTTTCAATTGTCTCAAAATTGGTCATTTGTCGAGAAAATGCACATCGAAGAATACATGTAGAGAATGTCAGGGAAGACATCACACGTTACTTCATCTTGTACAAGAAAACTCTCCATCAATTCCAACCATCGGTACAGTATCTGCCCATACTTCGAATCATGAAGGCGATGCGAAAAGAGCTCTTCTGGCTACAGCATTAGTTGCAGTACAGGATATATTCGGTCAACGTCAATTGTTTCGCGCATTAATAGATCCTGGTGCAGATGTCAGCTTCATAAGTGAGAAGTGTGTGCAACAATTGGGAATCAAGAGGATGCAGACCGAAGTCAATCTTGCAGGATTGGGCGCAAATGCGATTGGTACTTCGTCTGGACTCGTTCATTTACTGATTGGCTCAAGGTTTGATGGAGATTCAAACATAGATGTGGATGCTTATGTATTGAAGAAAGTCACCGGAATATTGCCAAGAATTCCTTGTAAAGCAAGTGAAATTTCACATATTCAAAGCTTAAGCTTAGCAGATCCATATTTCAATGTACCTGGCAAAATCGATTTATTACTTGCTTCCGATGTGTTTTTTCACACAATGCAATCTGGTCTTATTAATGTCGGCAATGATCGTCCGGTGGCGCTACAGATATCGTTCGGTTGGATAGTTGGAGGAGTGTGTCCTTCACAAAATTTTGCATCCGTATCAGCTAATCATGTCCGATGTTAATCGAAATTGGAAGAAATTATTGAACGATTTTGGCTATTGGAAGAAGTTCCATCTAAATCTATTATGACGCAAGAAGATAAAATTTGTGAGAAGCATTTCGTATCAACAAGAACTCGTAATATTGAAGGCCGATTTGTCGTGGAATTACCATTCAGAGAAAGTACTTCCAATTTAGGGGCATCTAGAGAAATTGCAGTTCGAAGATTGAAACAAATGGAAAGGTCTCTTCAAGCAAAACCGGAACGAAAACAACAGTATGTTGCATTTATGAAGGAGTATGAAGCTCTTGGTCATATGGAATTAGTACCCAGTGAAGATTTGCAGAAACCTGCCAATGAGACGTATTATTTACCTCATCATGCCATTATTAAGGATTCAAGTACAACTACCAAATTGAGGGTGGTATTCGATGCATCGGCAAAAACCACATCGGGATTATCCCTCAATGACGTTTTACTTACTGGCCCAAAATTGCAGGATGGCCTTTTCGTCATTCTTATTCGATTTCGTATGTACATTATTGCATTCACGGCTGATATATGTAAAATGTTTAGACAAATCTGGATCGCAGACAAGCATAAAGATTTCCAAAGGATAGTTTGGAGAGAGACCACAGACAAACCAATTCAGGATTATCGTTTAACAACAGTCACGTATGGAACATCAACGGCTCCATATTTGTCAAAACGATGCTTACAACAACTAGCGGAAGATGGTAGCACAGAATTTCCATTAGGCAGCGAAGTCTTGGCGCGGGATTTTTATATGGATGATTTGATATCCGGACATTTCGAAATCAATGCAGCGCTGGTATTGCAGAATCAAATATTGAGACTGATGGATTCTGCACATATGGAACTTCGCAAATGGTCCTCCAATTATGAAGACATATTGAGTTCCCTGGATCCGAAAATGCGAGAGACACAATTACCTTTGCGTTTAGATGAAGATGACATCATCAAGACTTTGGGACTTTATTGGTCACCTGCATCGGATCAATTTTGCTACAAGGTCTCAATACCGATTTCCCGTAAGATTGTGACAAAGAGAACTATATCATCAGATATGGCAAAAATGTTTGATCCACTAGGATTTTTAGGACCCGTGACAATTGTTACGAAAATATTACTGCAGCAATTGTGGTGTCAGAAGTTAGATTGGGATGAAGTTGTTCCTGACTCCATTTTGGAAAAATGGTCAAACTATCTGGCATCACTATCAGAACTCGAGGAAATAAAAATTGACAGATGTATTAAACCACAACACGGTTGTTCCTATGAATTGTTTGGGTTTAGCGATGCATCGGAATCGGCTATTGGTGCAGCAGTTTATTTACGATGTAAACTAGATAATGGTACCTATCATGTTAGCTTGGTGGCGGCAAAAACAAACGTTGCTCCCTTAAAGCAAGTTTCACTGCCAAGATTGGAATTGAATGGTGCATTAATGCTGGGTCGGTTAATGGACACTATTTCGGATTCATTTCTAGTAAAACCAGATGCGATTCACGCATTCACGGATTCGACTATTGTATTGTCTTGGTTGGGAAGTCATCCGAAACGATGGCAGACATATGTAGCAAATCGGGTTTCGGCGATTCAGGAAATTGTTCCTTATGACCACTGGCATCACGTTTCAGGATTGGAAAATCCTGCAGATTGTGCATCAAGGGGAATTAAACCAGCTGAATTAGTTTCACATCCATTATGGTGGAGTGGACCAAGATGGCTTATTGATACAGACCATGTATTTGAGAAGGTTACAATCAGTGATGGGGGAGCATTGACGGAAGAGAAAAAAGTGGCCAATATTCATCACGTGATATATGATCTGTCACTTTTGTATAAATTTTCCTCTCTGTCTAGATTGAAAGGAGTTACCGCTTATTGTCTCAGATTTATTGCAAATTGTCGAGCTGGTAGGAAGAACAAGGATACTTCGTTCCTATCAGTTTCTGAATTACGGAGAGCTCTGATACTTTGGATCAAATTAGTTCAGAAAAATCATTTTGCATCGGAAATACTGAGTTGCATCGAGAAAAAGTACGTCGATGTAAGATCAAATCTACGCAGTTTAAATCCATTCATTGACGAAAATGGAATTTTGAGAGTTGGTGGAAGACTTCGCCATGCCAAATTGCCGATAGGAAGACGATTTCCAATTATTCTCCCCAAAAACCAGTTTCTTACATCACTGATTATCAACAATGAGCATCTCAACAATTTGCACGGTGGTGTACAATTAGTCTTAAATGGCATTCAGAGAGAGTTTTGGATCATCAATGGTCGGGATGCTGTGAGACGTGAGATCAAGCGATGTGTAATTTGCAGTCGATTCAAAGCAGATTCAAATGATGGCTGATTTACCGAATGTAAGAGTAAATCCCAATCCAGCTTTCCTCAAAACAGGAGTCGATTTCTCCGGACCTTATACTCTGCGAGTCACTAAAGGACGAAGCAACCGCAATTACAAAGGTTATATTGCGTTATTCGTATGTATGGTGACTCGTGCTATTCATCTGGAAATTGTCACCAGTCTGTCATCTCAAGCATTTATTGCCACGTTAAAAAGATTTATTGCAAGACGAAGAGTACCAAGCGACATCTTTAGTGACAACGGTCGGACGTTTGTTGGAACAAATAGAGAATTGTTAAAACTGTGTAAATCTTCGGAATTCAATGAAATAATTGGTTCTTACTTAGCTGGCAGAGGAATAGTATGGCATTTTAATCCACCTTGTAGTCCTCATTTTGGTGAAATTTGGGAGGCAGGAATAAATTCGGTAAAGTACTATCTTCAACGATCATTGGGAACTTGTATTCTAACTTACGAAGATATGTCAACTGTAATTGCACAAATCGAAGCGTGTCTGAATTCCAGACCTTTGACATCTATGAGTTCGGATCCAAATGATTGTTTAACTCCAGGCCATTTTCTGATAGGAGATGCACTTACAGCGCTACCCGAGCAAAATGTAACTATAGAACCGTTGTCTCATCTGTCAAAGTGGAAATTAATGCAGAGGGCGGTACAACAGTTCTGGAAGAGATGGAGTACGGAATACTTGTGCAAGCTTCAACAGAGACCAAAATGGTTATCTCGACGGCCGACTTTGCAAACTGGGGATTTAACTTTGCTAAAGGATGAACGATACCCACCAATGACATGGAAGTTAGCCAGAATAATTGAAGCTCATACTGGAACTGATGGTCTGACAAGAGTCTATACTGTCAAAACTGCAGATGGAATATTCAAGAGGCCATTTGTGAAATTATGTCCATTACCTATTGATCCGTCTACAAACCAGTAATTGAAATTGTATTTCAATGGGGGCCGGAATGTTGAGTACCAATTGTTGTCATGCAAATAATTTAAGAAGTGTTATTGTTTCAAAACTTAAATCTAGACTAATTGTTAGTAACACATTTACTACTCTACGACTGTTATGAAAAATTATCATTTTTCATGTTCTTAAAATGTTACAGTGAAATGAAAAGGGAAATGAAGATTGAGTCATGATATTGAGCTTCTATGTATTAACCATCTTATTTTCTATGCGACTTTTATAATAATTCTTGGATTTCTTATTGGGTTCTTCAAGTCAATTATTCCCTGAAAGCATAGCCTTTACCTCCACACTACCCTTAAAAATTATACGCGTTTTGAATATTTGAGATTGAACCAATTTTAATCCATTAGGAATTCAACAGACACTTTAAGTATCCTCTCCTGATAATTCCTACCTCTGCATATTTGCTACAAGACTTTGTGTTTTGGGGGCTGGCTATATTCTAATTATTTCTTTGTCTTTTTGATATAAAAAGACTTTTTATGTACCGACTTTAACCACGATATTAAAACCGGTAACTTACATATCGTATCTCCTTGAGTAGCCAAACATTTCAGTGTTAAAATGTCGGAGTCAACGAAAAAGCACGCCCGATAGGAATGCCAGGAATACCCAAGAATTCACGCGCCATCTTTTTAATAAGAGGTGGCAGGAAGATCAATTTGTATTGTTAAGGTGACATGAATCAATAATTCCAAAATAAATTTTTACTAGTTTGAGTAGTAGAGAGTAGAGAGTTTTGGTAGGGACCGGTAGATTTTGCAAACTCGACCCGAAAAAATCGGGTCGAAAACTTGATACCCGAAACCGACTCGAAAGCAAACAGTACCAAAAATATTAGGCTCGAACTCGACTCGAACCCGACTCGAACCCGACTCGAACTCGAAACCTCGAGTTTCCCGAACTCGATCAGAAACACTAATTCACATGCATCGTATGAGTTAAGGCATAATTAAGTGAAGTCCTGTGGATCACTTTTCCTCTTCACAATACACTTAAAAGACATTTCAACTCTCCTATCCCACATGAACAAACACTTGAAATTTACGAGGGAACTTTTACTATATATTCAAAATTTTTGTCAAAACTATGGATTCTTATGTTCTAGTTTTACGGTCTTTCCACCCAAAATCCTATCAGTCACTGCCTTTGGAACTTTGGTGTTCATCGCAAAGTTATAGAAACGACGCTTTACTAAAAATGAGGAAATTGTGGAGGAGAAGTGGGTTTTGAGAGACAATTTTATTCTATTTGCTTTGGCTACAACAAAAAAAAATGCTTGACTTGAACCAAATTCTCTGCTGATTTGTACTCACTATTTTTCATCAACCTAGGTCAGAAGTTCCGGCTGCAAATGTGAGTTGTTGAAAGAAATTATTATGTGAAGATATTGTTTGATGTTATTATTTTGGAAACTCTTACTCCTGCTCCTATAATTATATTATTTTTAATAAAGTTCGAGGAATAAAGAGAAGAAATAAATATTCGACTTTCCACGTGTCAAGAATTTAGATTCTTTTTGTGTTTGCAAAATCTGACACAATTTCACGATAAAAGGCAACAATACCGAGCGTAAATAGGAATAGTCAGAAAATTAACATTGTGAGGAATAGGACGTAGTCCAAAAAAACAAAACGTGTGTATGGTGGAAATTTCCATAGAAAATGTCTCCGCAGCTTGGACAGCAAAGTTTCGCAAGGTTTTCTCCAATCCGTCATATTTCACTCAATGTTATTTTTTGGGCTCCTTTCTATTCCACACGTTGTTAATTTTCTGAGGATTCCTTTTCATGCCCTGCACTGTCAACCCCGAACTTCTCTCTCATCGCTTCCTCGCTTATGTGCTCCGTCTGCTAATGTTCTTACTAATTGTAAATGTATATTATAACGTATTCCTAAATATAAGCTAAGCGTGTAAATGTCTGACCAAATACAGTTATTCACATTCGATTCTTCTGTAGCCAGAGTTTTTGACCTACCGGAACAGAACAAATTTCGAAAAATCTAAAATAAAATTTGCAACAAATTATTTTTACCAATAGGTAAGGAAAATACATTATTTTTTAGCCTTGACTATTTTCTATAGACTGGAGTGAAGAAACTCGTTTTAAATTCCTCCACATTGCAGGTCATCTTTTTATGACATTGTATGAATAGGAGTTGCTCAGAAAATTAACATTACGGGGATGGAAGGGCATCCCTTATGACGTGCTATAACCTGTACCTTGGATTCTCAGTGCACTTTTTCATGTGGAGCCAATTCTGCACCTGACGATCGTTTCTATGAAAGAGTATTTGTTTCAGTGATGCCTTGAAAATATTGAGTTGACCCTACGAAAGCAATTGAATCGACAGGAACAGGACCAATCTGAAGTTCTTGTGCAACCACAATTCACCATACAGTTAAGTTTTTATTCCTTCTTAGATTATTGTGATTGGCACATTCAAGTCTTCCGCACGTTTTTAAAAATCGTGTTTTCCTTTTCCTTTTATTGCATTAATATCTGATTATGGTAGCGCAATGAATGTACGTGGATATTAACGACGATAATTGAATAGGAAAGATTGTAGTTTATTCAGAAAGCCGAATGTGAAGAAGTGGAGAGAGAGAGAGGGAGAGTAAGAGTTGAGAGAGTTAGTGCTGTCGCACGTTACTGCTGGGGAAGCACGGGAATGGGCTACCCTTATATACTAGCACGAGAGTGTGCGTTACTGTTAGGGAAGCATGGGAACGGGCTACCCTAATGTATTGGCACGAGAGTGTGTCTCAGCCTGGCAAAGGTAACGGTTGCAGATGGGTTAGGTGGGAAC